>JARHVA010001217.1:0-600000 GCA_037957365.1 Torreya grandis | reverse complement strand
TTTACTCATTCTTATTAAACATTCCCTACTCAATGCTATTGGTCCATAGGTAAATATGACCCTTGACCAATGGTATTCCTAATTATTCCCATGAGGATTACCATTCATATTACTTATTTTACCTCCCATGCCCCTCCTTCTTTACTCGTTCTTTCATTTCACTTCATCCATTCCTCCTCCACCCAAGCCTTTGCCATATACCTTTGCATTTACCATTATTTGTCCCCTTCCATCACCATATTTATTATAGGCCCAAAATGGGTTATGTCCTTGATACTTGTTGAAAAACAAAGACCTAAAATGGTTTATGAGGGTAACCCATAGGTCTAATGGGAATTTTATAGAGAGACTGGGAGAATGAATAGAGTCCTCATGTATAGTTTCATCAATAAGGGTACTTAGTGGTGTGGAGGAGTGAGCATGACCTCTTCTCCATCACCAAAGTGAGTTCATCTAGTGGGGAGGAGAAATTTGATTAATCCATTGTATCTATGATTTAAACTACTAATGAGATTACTAAAAATCTCATGGAAGAGATTCAAGAATAATCTACAACATTTGGGTCACATGTGTGGAGAACTTTCCTAGTGGAGATGATTAGTCAAATTGAGGAGGCCCTTGAATAACTATTTATAGATATCAAAGAGGTGACCAAATCCTTGACCATGAGTAAGGATCATCTCCTATGCACTCAAGTATATTTGGATAAGGTTATCCACATGGATAGTAAGTGCATAATGATCATTGTGGTTCTTCACAAATGCATGTTCCAATAGCTTAAGCTCATGACTCTATTGGATCTAAACCTCTACCAAACTTATGTTAGGGGCATGATGAATTAAATTGAGGAGTGATTATCCATAACATAAATAATTATCAAGCCTTTAGACATGAGTAAGAATTAAATGTTTTCCTATTTCAAAGAGGTCAAAATCATAGTTCTATTCCACCCAGATGTCATCCTATTAGACAAGAAGGAAATCAAAGTACACATGGCCCAATTTAGCCAAGTCAAGAAGAGAAAGGTGGTGAAAGCTAATAGGAATTGGGTCAAGGTGATTTTAGAGCTGATGACCCAATCAACCACTAGAATTACCTAGGTGTTTGAGGTGAAGGTCTCCTTTAAGGCCCCACTACAAGTCCATAAGTAGTTATTAGCCCAAACTGAGGTGATCTTTTGAGAGCCTCTTAAGAACTTAGAAAATTTGGATTGGGAGTTCAATTTGGTGAAATCTATATTGGGAACTAAGGGGTAAACTCCTAAGAGTTTTGGAAGTGGTCCATATTTATCCTTATCTTGATTCTCTCCTAATCATCTATAGGAATTTTATTTCACTTATTCTAAGATATGGGATATTTTGGTATATTTTTGTTTCAACCCTTTCAATCCATGATTTCCTAGTGTGGAAAAATATACTACTAGGAAATGGACCCCATTCCCATTCTATATATATTGCTATGTAATATTTTTAAAAAATCAACTCTATTATAAAAAATGTTGTTAGATTAATGTTAATTTGGTATTTTTGTTTAGTTGCCTCTAGTTCATGGATGTCTTTCACTTTGTTTATGATTTTAATGGATTAATACTAATGTTATAGGAATTTTAATTGGGATTTTATTCAGGTTTTATGTTTTGATTATGATGAGATTTAACTATTCTATTTAAGTTATTTGATCTTCTTCACTTTATATGATATTTGTTAAAATCTACGTGTGATTAACTACATGCCTATTCATAATTATTCATAAAATACATCATTTAATTAATCTTTTAATCCCTCTCCTTAGGCTATTTCCCTATGTGAATAGATATTTAGCCATATGTAAACTTAACATATAGTGGTATAATTGTAGTTGAGCATATTTTCAGTCCTTGAAGCATCAGTGTTGCCATTCATGTAGAGAGATCCATTTTTAGCCTTACCCAATATCTCCTTTTATGTTTTTGATTAGGCAACTAATATTTTCCCCATTTTATAAAATATTGAGTGAACCATAGTATGTCATATAACTCAATAAGTTATAATAATTTCAACTAGAAGTGTAGAAAGTTTGTGGGTTAGTGAGAAAATTGAAATTAATCCTCTAGTAGTAGAGTTACTTTTCTTGGAGATCTATTCTAAGTAGGCTATTTAATGGAGCCCAATACATGAAACTTGTTCCCTAGATTATGTCAACAATAATCTTAAAAAGATATGATATGATCACCTAATTATTCCCTAAGCTCTCTTGGTGCTTCTAGTCCAATAGATGCACTCGGGTTAGATATCTAAGATCGAATAAAAATAACCCTAAGAGGGTTGGGTATAAGATTGAATCTAGAGTATAGTAGTATACTAATGTATTAGATGGTGTGAATGTGTAATAAATAGGCAAGTATTAATCACAAGGTATGTATTCTAATATGTAAACACCCATCATCATGGAGGATGATTAGAAATATTCCATTGGTTGCATAATGAGAAAGATAGGATGTTATAAAATAATAAAATATTGGGATTATTTTATCGCTAGTTGAGGTTAGGAAAGTTTTTGGTGTTTTTGAATATATATATATATATATATATATATATATATATATATAAGTTTTATGGAGGTAATAATATGGGATGTAGATATTATTTCTATAAATATGACATAATAAATTAACCACCCCCAAATCTTTCCTATTTAAAAAATTAAATACAAATATTATTTTTTATTGTATATTTAATATTTATTTTTGAAAATTTTAATAATAATTATCAATCAAAAAATATTTTTAGTGACCACATCCTAACTTAAGCATTAAATTCTAATATTCGAGTTTCAATGACAAGTCACCCACTTTTTAAAAAATAACCATTCATTTTTAATAATAAGTTAGACATTTCTATAAAAATAACCTCCCTCAAAAGAGAATGATAATAATATATTAATTTAAGAATAACCATTCATTTATTATAATAAGTTACCCATTTTAATATAAATCACCTCTCATTATGTCAAGAGGCATTATACAATGGAAAGAGGGAGGAGGCATCTGATGTCATGTCCATGTTAGGGGAAATGACTGACATCTTCTTTTAAACTTAATTTGAATGTAAATAAAAAAATTATCATAAAATAGAAAAGTAGTTGACACAATATTATATATATATATATAATAAAATTAAAAAACTAAAAAATTTGAAATGCACCAAAAATAAGTACATCAAAATATATGATATAGAAGAAAAGAGATTAACAAAGAAGCAAAATAATAGTTGTATTCTAGAATGTGATTGGTCTCACCAATAGACTATAATGAGTAGTTATCATGTTCACTAGAAGTTTCACCCTCCATAATATTGGAAGTACATTTATCTACAATATCACATTGCTCAAAATTCATATTCTCTTCATGAAATTTTTACAATAAACTAGCACATCACCTCAACTGAAGCACTCTATTAGATGTATGAAGAGGGTGAACCACTTGTTTTCTATTGGGGTAAGTTTATAATCTAGTGTGGTTCACTCTGATGTGGCTAATTAGACTTGATAACTATTGTGTCTATTTCCACCTTATTTTCTACATCACGTGAAAGGGAGGTTCAAATGGGAGAATCTAGGAGGTGGGGAATGCCAAAACTCATCAGAGTGAAAATATTATAAATTCAAGTATGATGAGAGGAAAAATAAATTGGATTAGTAGACTAATAACCATGATGGATATCTTGGATAGTGAATGGGAAATCAATTTGCACTAGATGGAAAGGAAGAAGAAAGATATGAGAGTGGTGTGAGGATACAAGGAAAATGTAATGGTGGTAGAGATTAAATAGAATGGTTTAATGTTAAAGGTGGGATGATAATGATATAACCAATTGCATATAAATATAAAAAACCATTTCAAAAATGAAAAATCTACCAATAATAAGATACATAATAGTAGAATCCAAAGGATATAATGGAAAGGACACTACAACCAAAAATGGTATAGATAATTTAAGTCACAGAAGGATTACCAAAATAAAAAGAAAATAATCAATTGAAATAAATAAAAATACAAGAAGGAATTCATTATCCATCCCAAAAAGTAAGGGAGAGGTGTAGAGAAACATAAAAGCATATTTTTTTTGGAAAAATCCCAAGCAAAGTTAGAGGCACCATCGGGTCCAACCACACAATTTTAATAGATGAAAAAACTATAAAATATATAATTTCAAAAATTATCCAAAAATAATAATTTTTAATCATTTCATATCATGATATTGTTTAATGTTATTCATGTTAAAATGGTCAAATGCAAGAAAAACTAAAATTTAAAAGCTAAAGATATTTATAATATATTTATTTTTGATAGATACAAAGTTTATCAGGACCCTTACCCATATATTAAAAGAATATTCCAAAATTTACTAGGATAAAATCACTAAGATATATAAAAAAACCAAATACCAAATATCCATAAGGCTACCAACAGACCAAACTACTAATAAACTAGCCATAAAAAAATAACATTAATTAGTCATTGGATCATCAACAAATATTATAAAAAACTATTAGTTAGAGGGAAAATAATCCAAAATAATATCCATCCTACCTTTATTTCCTTTTTATTTTTTTACCTCTTTACTTCTTGCCACATACCATGATCCAAATCAATTGTAACCATCTACTTCTCTAAATTTTGAGAATCTAAGATCACATTTTGGAGGTATCTCATTCTCTGAATCTGAATTCTCAAATTCATGCCTCCTTTTAATTCCTCCTACTAATTTTTTCAACTGAGGATTCTAATATTTATCTAAATCCCCCTCATTATTTGTGACTTCTTTAATAGATCTTATTTTTCTCCCTTATTTTTCTCCTTAAATTATGTTTGTTCCTAAATTTTAGTTTCTTGTAAAATATCTTTTGCCACAAACTTAGTATTAAGAGCACTCAAACTGGTATATTTTGGTTTCAAAATATTTTTATTCAGCACTTGAGAGTGAACCTGAGAAAAATAGGCCTGAAGATGCCCTAATATTTTACAATTACAACATCTAAATGTTGTATTTTCATAATATAGAACATGGACATGATATTTTTCCATTTTTGTGAATAATTTTATCCAAAATACCTTTATTAAGGTTAATATCTACACATATGTGGGTGTATGTGCATATACCCATGGATAATCTCTCCCTATCACTTTTGATAAAATTTCACAAAGCATCACTAATCACCCTGGCTACTATCTAGAAATGAATGGGTAAGTTTGGTAACCTAACCCAAAATGGCATCTTTATTATTGAAAGTGTGTTTAGATAAAACTTTAAAAACCATGGTGTAATAAAAAACCTACATTCCCCTAAAAAAGAGACCTTTTTCAAGGCACTTATTGTATTCTTTCTATTTTATAAAATAAATAATAAAGAACCCTTTTAAAGAAAGGGCAATCTCACACTATTTTATCCATGTTTAAAAAACCCATTGGTATACTGTTGTTGTTGTGGGCCATAAACCATTAAAATGACATATTAATACATGTTAAAAAAGAGTGAGTATCATGATATTGATGGATACCCTTAATTTAAACCTCCACTGAAGGAAACTAAGTTTTTGAATTAATAATATAGGCATGAGGAGAGGGATTACACTTCGCCTAAATAAGACTGGATGGAAATTTTATAGTCACTTCTTTGAAGGTCATTAGTTTGGATGAGGATGCTTTCTTTATCCCTTATACACCTCACCACAATATTTAATTCATATAAATTATTGAATATGTGCCTAAATTATAACTTGAAAACTATTAGGGAATAGTTATCCCTCATAGTAATTTGTATATCATAATGTGAATAATTATGAGATTAATAATTCCCTATTACACATAATTAGTTATCTCAAAATATTTCACCCTATAAGAGGTTATTCAATCCTCTTACATATTTGGGAAACATGGGAACACTTCCAGGTATGTGGGTGTACCTATAGTGGAAGTGAGCCTCTAGATTTAAGGGATATCTCCTTGAATGTATCTTAAACTGCTTTCACCTATGCTAATTCTTTCTTATGAGAAAAAAGTTAGAAGTTTTATGAAATAAAACTAATATAAATGGGTGATACAACAAGATGTTTCCCTCATGACCATCATACTCCTTTCACTAATAAATAAATCATACAAACTAGTCTCAAAATTCTAAAGGATTCTACCATGAGTATTTAAATATAGAGGTGAGATGTGCGAAGTAACACAAGGAAAATGAACCAGAGGGAAATTTTCACACTCCAAGGAAAATAATACACTTTAAATGAGTTTAACACACTTTAATACACTCTATATGACTTTTTAGAATAGGAACTCTTGCACAAACATGAAAGGATAAGGGAAGAAAGGATAAAAAGTTATCACTTTGCATCACCATACATCACTCGCATACTTAAAAAATTATTCATGAAATTAAAAATAGATTTAAATTAATGTTCAAAGTCAAAATATGACATAATTATATTAGGGATTCACCACACATGGAGTGGTATTCTTTTTCAAAGGCTAAAATGGTAGCTACTTATAGAATTTTAGAAAGAGTATGAAATAATGAAGTTCAATGGTTAATAGAACACTCATCTAATCAATAACCAATTAAATTATAGGGGGATTGAGTATGAAACATATCATGAGTTACAACCAAGCCAAATTTACATATAAACCATGACAAACTCTCCAAAATGGTGTAGAGATTCTTACACTAGCTTTTGTGAAACTGCCTTCATCATGTATCATCTCTCGAGCATTCGAAACTAAATTAGGAGAGTCAAAACATATGTTATGATATTAATAGACAATTTTTAAATTTTTAACTATCTTATAGACACTTTTTTTCATCATTTACAATCATTCATTACTTTATTCAACTTTATTTTTCACATTTGGCAGCCACTATTCCTCTTGGGTCCTCAATTGGGCTTTCATAGTGGTGCATGAGTCTAAAGATATTGATCTACTATAGAATCCTTGATCATAAATAATTGTCCATGTGGTATTTACATACCATGTTACTCATTATATTCTAAAATATGTCTATGATACCTACTTTCTCTAGTTGAAAATGTCTCTTTGGTTCAACTTTGTCTATCAAAAACCAACTCAGACCAATCACATTGCTCCAACCTATCATTGTTCCTATTCATCTTGTAGATACCTATTATTAAATCCTAAATTTTTGAAATTTATGCACCTTAGTATTAATATGTATGAAGGAACATTATACTTTGATTTTATACCATGAATATCCTTTGACATGTTGACTTTTACTCGCACTGTTAGATCAAGATGTACTAGTGAACACTAGCCATCGATCTCATTGAACCCACTTTCCAATCAATTACTACACACCATTAGATCATTGGTATGATTTAATGTTGATCATTGATCTATAATAGACCCACATTATTATCAATCAAGCTCGTACCATTAGATCTCTTCTCAGTGAACCCATACCATTAGATCTTGTGTAACATGTAGATTTAAGGGATTTTAATCCAAGGACCTTTTGACCTATTTGGACCAAGAACAAATCATTAGATCTAACTGTCAGTATGTGAGATCACATATATCATTATATCTTGATGAACTTTAAACCCTTTAAGAACCTTTTAAATATAAACAACTACTTTATAGAGCTCAAAATTTATGCTTAAGCTAATGTTCTACTCTGTAGGTCCAACTTTGAAGCTCCATAACTTTAGATAGAGAACTCACACATGCATGGAATTTGTATACCATGTTGCCAACATGAATATATCCATGGTACTATAACCTTTTAGATCATGAGGATTTTTTAGTAAACTTATCAAATGCACAAGTGAGCTGGTCCATTCATTTTTGGATGATGTCCTAGTGACATCCTGGTTCACTTAGGTTTGTACTTAAACTACTTCTTGATCTTTGAAAGATCAACTAAAATTATTGAGGCCTATAAAAACTCTTACAATGATCATTATTATTTTGACACCATGAAAACCTTCCACTTGAATATATGACTCTAAAATGACCCCTCAGACACCAAATGACATAAGGACTAAGCTAAATAATGACCAAAGCTAGAATGGCATATGATATGACATCAAATGAAATAAAACATAGCCTATGACATTATAAAAATCCCCTATATGTGATCCTAACTATAGGGGGTTGACCCCTTTTGACCTATGGTAAAAATGATCAATAGTTATTTTGTTAGATATATTTGGTTAGTAATTAATAACATAATATTGTTATAACAATATTACTATTATAGGTTAGTTGTTATATATTGTTATTCATATAGAAAAATGAGATATTTGGGAGAGATATTGGTGGAGATATATATCCCCAATTATAATAAATAGCTTTCATATATATTTGTGAATGACCCATATGGATTTCAATATGGGATAAAACAATAGTTTGGTGTGTTAAAATATTTCACAGATTGTCTTTGTTTAGCTCCTTTATTTTGTTTATCATATATTGATCTGAACTAACCCCATAATTTGGTATCAAAGTAGGTCATTCAAGGTATATGAAAAATGGTAGCATAAAAATCATTAGGGGGTAGACCCATGTTTTTATCTTGTCTTGATTAATGAATAATTTACATTGCATTTGGTTTTAGCATTGATAGTAATGGGTGAATAATGTACTTAGCTATACCATTTATTTTAGTGTGTTGAAAGTGTGTGATCTCTTATATGGCTTGTAAATTTCATTACCAAGCATGTGGATTCAATTTTTGTATTTAAATTTTATCATCATATCCATAATCATGCTATCATCTTTCTCCTCCATGCTTAGTTACCGCCCATAATTTTTTAACATTATTTTTTCAATCATAGATCTGATTTGAAAAATATACATTTTTGTGCATGTCCAGTTCTCCAATCCATGCTACATGTTGAATTAGTAACATTATTATTTACCACTAAAAATATATTGTCAAAGATATCAATTTTATTTTTTTCCACAATAAATTTCTTCCCAGCTCAATCATATTCATGAATGGCTCACCCACATCATTTGTATACTACATTATGGTGCTCTCTTGATGTGTTTGATGTTTTCTTAGAGAAGGTTGGAAATAAAAAATCCATATAGTATCTAATAATATTTTGGCTCATGGTGATAATAATTAAAATGATGTGTAATTATATACCAATCTAATGATTAGAATTCAACAATGCACACTCTACTTTTAATACAGTTATATTCTAGCATAGTGTATCATTGTATCATGCAGACTCACCAAATATTTTTCCAAATCTATGTTCCAGATTAAAAACAACTCTAAGGCATGTAAGATAAGTTTCAACCCACATGGCCTCATATTATTTGGTTGTTTCACTATGTTAACTGAACATGTAGCTTCCATATCCCATTCAACAAGCACTTCCACTAGTCTCTAAAAGGTGCGATTATAAAAAACCACATATATTAGCTTCATCAATATCAATTTTTGGATCATGGTATTTTGTTTTCTTGGGTATTAAATTTTTTTAGATTAGTTTTTATATTTGGTGTCATTAAAGTTTTAGAATTTGAGGCTTTTGTCTATAGGATTATTAAATCAATAAAATAATACATGTTTTACAAGCTGAGTCTAGGTATTGATATCATAATTATGTATTATGTCTTTGATAAGTAATTATAAAAATATGTAAAAAAGAGTCATTTTGTCTTTTAAGATTAATTATGAGTTTACTCATTTTGTCAATTTGTCAAAAATTTCAACAGTGTCAAAATCAAGAGTCAAGAGTTAAAAGTTGTCAAATCATTTTTTCTGAAGTCATATTTTATAATTGAGTCATTCAATTCATGTCAATAGTTCTTAGTCTATTGTTTGTCAATATTAAAAATCAAAGTGTCAAAAATAAAAAATTGTTTGTAAAGGATGCACTATCACTTGTATGCAATGTCCTAAGTCAAATGTTGAATTTGTTAGTCTTGTGAGGGGACCCTATTCTATTCAAAGTGATATGTATCTAAGATTTATGATGTATTTGAATGAGTAAGTAACAAACACATTTGAGGTTAGAGGACATTAGAAGATGGAGGATTTCTACACCTCTCATTAGCCATTAATGAAGGGGCACTTCTTGCTATAGTGGAGCATATATATATATATATATATATATATATATATATATATATATATATATATATATATATATATATATATATATATATATATAACTTATTTATGTGTATGATAAATAAGAGGTGTATTTCCTATTTTATCACATAGTGCACTACATAAAAAGGTGTTTAAAAGAAACATGAATGTGGTAATAGTTAGGAGAGTAACTAAATATAGATATCACAAGACTTGCTTACTTCTTTATGGAGATGATCCACCAATGACACATCTATTATGATCACATGGAGTAAATAAGGGATGCATTACTTTGCATAATAGTGGTCATGTGTAATAAGATTGAGAAAATATTATGCATACCTAAGAGTATGCACTATCATACAATTCTATTCATGCTAGTTCTTAGAGGCATGAGTGAAATTTGAATATATGGTTCCTATCATGGTTCCCACAATATAAAGGTTGATGTGGTTCCCTTAATGAATGGTTGATGGTAAATATTCATATTTGAAGTTTACACATTGATTTTATTAATGTGTTCTCAATAGTGAATGGTTGATAAGAAGTTGATGTGTTCCTTCATTACTTTCATTAAGTTTTGTGAAACACAAATTACCATGTAAGAACTAAAGGGGGAATGTTAGGGAATAGTTATCCCTCATATTAATTTGTATATCATAATTTGAATAATTATGAGAGTAATAATTCACTATTACATAATGTTATATTGTTAGATATATTTGGTCAATAATTAGTAACATAATACTGTTACAATAATATTAAGATTATAGGTTAGTTGTTATATATTATTATTCATATAGAATATATAGATATTTAGGCAAGATATTGGTGGAGATATATCTCCCCAATTATAGGAAATATATTTCCTATATATTTGTAAATGAACCATATGGATTTCAATATAGAATAAAATAATATTTTGGCATGTTAAAATATTTCTCAGATTTTCTATTTATCAGCTCCTTTATTTTGTTTATCATACACTGATCTGAATTTTCCCCATAAAAAATAAACATAAATCCTAAATTTATTTGCCTTGGTGTACCAAGATCTATCTTCTTAAATTTTGAGGAAAAGTCTAACTTCTTGAATTTCATCATTAAATCTATCACTTCCACCCAGATGCATTTAGTTGTCCCTGATAGATACTAAACCAAGATTTGGAACCCCATTTTTTCTAAATTATTCACCTTTTTATCATTATCAAAAGAAAAAAAGTATAGGGGGAGCCATCTTAGAAGCCACAAGACCCACATTTGTCATGACTTTGTATGACTTATGGTTCAAAACCCTAATCCACAACTTTGTCTCATCCCCTACCACCCCTGATGCATGCTTCAATGCCTAAGTCTCCTATATAATTGGGACCTTTATTGATCCTAAAACATTAACATCTTTGGTATCAAATGAAAAATAGTTTTCCATTACCACAAACTCCTAGCCAACATCCTAAGCATCATCACCTCATTTTTATTTTGATTTTCCTTAGATCACATTACCCCTACATGTACCCTAGATATTGGTTCCTCATATAATAACTAATACTCTACAAACTTGTCTTTGGTCACCATAGGGATCTTGGTCAAGCTACCATAGCCTTCCAAAATCACTTACAAAGTCCTCATGGCCAATCCTAACCCTATCATTGCCTCTTAAAGAGATTTTAAAAAAATTGATATTGTATGATATTATTCATGATATTATTTAGTTATTTTATTTTATTTTGAAAATTATTTCTTAATTTATTTTACACATGAGAAATAAAAAATAATAAAATAAGTATTTTTATTGATTTTATATCTAAGACATATGGTTTAGTGTTTTGATGTGAACTTACATTTATACAAGTGAATTGATCCAGATTTCAAATACCACAATGGTCAAATGCAATGTTCTATTCTAATTATATGATTAAGAAAAAATACATATTATTAATCATGAGTTTTATTTTTTAATATTATGTTTTAATAATTTAAATAAAATTTTGTATACCTATTTTACTTTTATATGTAATAAATATTAATACATTATTTTGAAAAATTATGTAGATATGGATCAACTAAGATTGAATTTTGAAAAATTAACAATAAATAAAATATAAAAATAACAAAAAATATAATATTATATAAAATATTTTGAATCAAGACCATAAAAATTGATAGATACACAAAAAAAGTAAGAAATAAAAAGTAAAAATGATAATGATAGGAGACTATTTTAAGAATACAATGCTGAATCGATAGTTAAATAATTAGAATAAAAAAGAGAACATGTAAATAAGATGAAAAAAATTATACACAAACATATCAAGATGAAAAATATGTATTAATAACAAGATTACAAAGATAAATGCATACAAATCACTTGACCAAGGAATAAATATGACACAAATAATAACTTCATCATAAATCATCTCAAAGGAACTATAATTGATTATTGAAAATGATAACATTAATTCTAAAGAAGAAAATTCAATGTTAATAGATTGTGTGCTCAAAACACTAGATAATGTAGCTCAAGATGTAATGGATGTTCATGTTGAAAAAAATACAATTTTTTTTTATATATATGAGTTAATAACATTGCAACCAATAGGAGGAATAAAAATGCAAAGTAATGATTTAAAAGATGATTCAACATTGCAACATGGATGAAGAAGACAAATGCAATATTTTGAAATTGCAAAAAAATGAAATATAACTAATCCTAGTGGAATTCTTGGGAGTGTTTTGAATAATTTTCAAATGATTTTTTTGACATGGTCTAGATAATATTGATTCATTGATGTAAAAAAATGAGGCCAAAATTCTAGAGGCCATAAATTTTGATCTATAGATCTGTTTGAGCCCTGCTTCATGTCAAAACAATTATTTCAAACATTTCAATGCAACCATAACTGGTCCTATCTGGTTATGGGCATTTTTTATGTTTTTAATAGGCCATACATGGCCATTTAAGGATTCAAAAATGAATTTTAATATTTTATTTGATATCTTTCTATTTTAAAAAATTGTAAATTTTTGTAACTAAACATGTAATTTAGCTAAAATTTGTCTAATAGGTTAAATTTAGTGTTTAGTTTATTTTTGAAGATTTTTATAGTTGTGTGTGCTTGCATGCAAACTTTACTAAAAATAGAAAATGTTAAAAATAACAAGTTGAGTTTTTTTTTCGAGTTCTGAATTTTACTTATCAACTCCAATTCTAAGTTGAGGCTTATTTATTCATGGTTTGTAATTAATTGAATGAATAAATATGAATCACTACAGATTATTATTTTAAAAGTTATTCCTCTTGGTCTTTTCTTATCTTGATAGTATTTAATTTCATTATTTGGTATTAAAAACAAAATATAATCTTAGAGGTATAGGAGATGGTGAGAGGATTAGGTGGAAACACTCAGACGAATTGGATTATGCAATAGATATAGAGACAAGTAGAATAATCAACCAATATTATTACAAATAAAATAAAAATGAGAGTGGAAGATGATGTATGGGATGACAAAGATCATGAAGAGGAAATTATACAAGAGGAGGAGGAGCAAAAATAACAACCACCATAAATGGAAGAGAGGATGGTTAGAGATTTATAAATAAGGAATGGAGGGATCAAGGTTGACATTATATATTATGGTGGAATTTTAAAACCAAAGGAGTTGATATATTAAATGAAAAACATGCAAAATTTTTTCAAATAGAGAACTATGAGAGAAGACAAGCATGTAAATTTTGTATGTATAAAATTGAAGGGTCATGCAATGATTTTGTGGGATCACCTATAGAAATAAAGATAGATAAAATGTAAAGAGAAGATCAAATTTCTAAAAAATATGGAGAAAAAGCTGAGGGATAAATTTATTCTTGTGTATTATGCACAAACCCTATATAGAAGATTTCAAAATTTGAGGTAGAAAGATCATAGTATTCAAGAATATACATGAGTTTTACAATATTTCCATATGAGTGGATCATTATGAAATAGAAGAACATATGGCCATAAGGTATGGAAATGGTTTGATGTTTTGTATTCAAGATGAATTAAGCATGCCTATAATACTTTTCATGGGGGAGGTTTACCAATTAGCTTAAAGGTAGAATAAAAATAAAATAGATAGAATTTTAGAAGAACATATATTGGACCAAAAATACAACAATCCCATCTAATAATGGGATGAGGTGGATTTAATACAAATAGAGGTGTGTTTAATACCACTAGAGGAGAATCATCACGTGGTGTAGAAAGACAAGAAGATAGTAGATAAGGGTTTTAATACTATTAAAGAGGAAGATAAATTTAGAGAAGATGAAGCTATGGTGGTGGTAGAGGATGGTTTCCAAATCAATGCAAATATTATGTTTTTTTATAGATGTGGAGAAGAAAACCATAGAGAATTCGAGTGTCCACACTACCAAGTTAAAAAAATGAGTCCAGATGATCACCCAAGAGGTAATTAAGGCTAAAATAGAAGATAAAAATATTGAAGTTGTAATAGTAGATATTAGAGAAAATATCATGATGAGAATAATAATGATTTCTCCAAGGAAATAACATGTGCAAACTAAAGGTGTTAATGCATGGTTACAAATAGATATATTTTGAACAAGGTGTACTTAAGGTGGTAAGTTACACAAAGTAATTATAGATGGTGGTAGTTGTGAAAATATGGTTTCTAAGGACATGATTTAGAAACTAGGTTTACAGTGTCAAAAGCATCCTAATCCTTATCTTATTTCATGGTTTAAGAAAGGGAATGTAGTTACAATGGATTAAAGGTGCTTAATCAAGTTTTATATAGGTAAAAATTATAAGTATGAAATATGGTGTAACGTTATACCAATGGATGCATACCATATGGTATTGGAAAGGTCGTGGCAGTTTGATAGAAAAGTAATTCATGATGGAGAAACAAACACACATAGTTTATAGAAAGGTGATATTAAGGTAGTTTTGTTACCTCTTAAAGATGAAGGGTAATTTTAAAGCATACTAACTATAAAAGAGTTCATTAAAGACATGTAGATGATAGTTTGTTGTTATACATTACTAGCAAAGAAAGAAGGCACATAAGTGGTGCAAATATGAATAAAAGTAGCATTATTAATGAAATAATTTACATATGTTATAAATTATGAGTTACTATATGGTTTACCATAAAAGAGAGATATTCAACATCATATTGATTTAATTCTAGGATCAACTCTATCCAATCAAGTAACTTATAAGATGAGTAAAAAAAACACATAGAATTGAATAAATAGGTTATTGAATTGGTGAAGAAGGGTGTAGTAAGGGAGAGTATGAGTCCTTGTGCAAAATCAATGTTGTTAACTCCAAATAAAGATGAAAGGTGGAGGATGTGTGTGGATAGTATAGTAATTAATAAAATTGCAATCAATTATAAGTTTCCTATACCTCATTTAGATGATTTGATGGATGTTCTTACAGGAATAAAATATTTTATAAACATTAATCTAAGGAGTGGATACTATTAGATTTAGATTTTTGAAAGAGATAAATATAAAATAACATTAAATCCTAGAGATGGTTTATATGAGTGGATGGTAATGCCATTCAAATTATCTAATGAACCCATCAAATTTATGAAGATGATGAACATAGTGCTACAAGAATACAATGGTAAGTTCATGGTTATTTATTTTGATGATATTTTGATATTCAGTAAGACTAAAATAGATCACTTATATGACTTGAGAATGGTATTGGAGTTGTTAAGATAGGACAATCTCTATGTAGATTTAAATAAGTGTAAGTTTATATAGAATAGTTTGGTATTTTTGGGATTTTTAGTTTCAATATATGGTGTAATAATGGATGAATAAAAATTAGAGATAATTATTGAGTGGCCTATTCCAAAGAGCATCACAAAGGTAAGATTTTTCCATGGTTTAGAAATTTTTTATATAAAATTCACTAAGAATTTTATTAGTCTTGTTGTACCATTAATAAATTATATGAGAGGAAAATAATTTGTATGTACAAGAGTATAAACATAAATTTTTGAGTTTTTTAAGAAGAAGATTACAAAAAAGCCTATTTTGGCATCAGATCGTAGAAAAGTGTTTGAGGTTGATTGTGATGCCTCATTTATGAGAATTGGTGCTATGTTGAGTCAATAAGGGATTCTAATAACATATTTTAGTGAAAAATTAAATGAGGTAAGAATAAATTATTCTACATATGATGTTGAATTTTATTACATTGTAAAAGCATTAAGACATTATAGGCATTACCTAGTGACTAAGGAGTTTATCCTATTTACTAATCATGAGGCTTTGAAGAATGTGAATACTCAAAAGAAGTTTAATATTAGGCATGAAAATTGGGTGTATTTCTTATAGGGTTATAATTCTGTGTTGAATCATAAATAAAGAGAACACAATCAGGTAGTTGATGCTTTGAGCAAGTGAGTGGGGTTGATAACTAATATGTGAGTGAAGTAATTGGATTTGAATTTATTAAGGAAGTATATGATACTGATCCATATTTTGGCAAGATAGTTGAGAAATAAAATAATCCATTATTAGGTGAGATAATTACTATTTATGATGAGTATCTTATGTATGGTGGTTATATCTTAAAAGGGAAATAATTATGTATTCTAATTGGGTCTTTAAGAGACAATATTATAAGAGAATTTCATAGTGATGGTTTAGCTAGACATTTTGGTAAGAAGAAGATAATATATTTGGTGGAAGAGAATCACTTTTGATCAAATATTAAGAGACATGTGACAAGATATGTTTTACGGTCCTAGATATGTCAGGTGGAAAAAGGACATGCATAAAATATAAGGATGTACATGTTATTATTAGTTTCAAGTGAACCATGGATATATTTGAGTATGGATTTTGTGTTTGGATTAAAAAACACATAAAGGTGTAATGATTCAAGTTTTGTTATTGTAGACAGGTTTTCTAAAATGTTTCATTTTATTGTGTGTAAGAAAACCAATGATGCCACTAAAGTTTCAAAACCATTTTTAAGGATATTGTGAGATTGAATGGTGCTCCAAAAACCATTACATCAAATAGGGACATGAAATTTTGAATTCATTTTTTGGAGGATTTCATGAAAGAATATGGGAACCAAACTAAAATTTAGTAGTGTGTACGACCCACAAATAGTAAGATAGATAGATGTTATAAACACGAGATTGGAAAATTTGTTGAGATACATAGTTGGAGAGAAACTCAAGAAATATGACTTGGATTTAACACAAGATGAGTTTGTATATAAGATTTTAATGAATAGATCAGCCAAAAAATTAGAATTTCATATTATTTATGGGAAAATCCTATGAGTGATTTAGATTTGGTATAGTTACCAATTACATAATAAGTTAGTGATGACGTAGAAATATTTTCAGAACATATACAATAGTTACAAGAAGTAAAAAAGAAAGTTGTAGGAAAGTAATGAGAAGTATAAAGTAGAATCAGATGTTAGAGGAAGATTAAAACTATTTTAATGGTATTTAGTGATGGTTTACTTGAGGAAAGAGATATTTCCAAAAGGCACATATAATAAGTTGAAGTAAAATAAAATTGGACCATGTAGAATTTTGAAGAAAATAAATAACAATGATTATGAGGTGAGTTTACTACAAAAATATGATATCTTTCTAATATTTAATGTTTTAGATTTATATTGTTTCCATGGAGAAGATGGTGAAGGTGAAGAATATGAAGAAGTATATTGGCAATAACAGGTGATAAAGAAGAAGAAAGAAAAGATAGTGTAGGTTTTGGATAAGAAGACAATAAACATAAGGCAAGGAATTTATGACAAGTATTTGGTATAGTGGGAAGGATTACAATAGGAAGAAAACCATTAGATTATATAATGTGAGCTGAAGAATATTGATAAGAACAAATGGAAGTAATAAAATTAGAGAAACTCACAGGAGCTAAGTTGTTTTTAACTAGAGGAGAATGATCCAGAAAATGAGGCCAAACTTACAAAGGCCATAAATTTTGATTTGTAGCTATGTTTGAGCCCTCATTAAAAATAAAATGATTGTATCAAAATTTTCAATGCATCTATAAGACTCCTTATCTAATTATGGATATTTATTACTTTTTTTGGAGGATATACATTATCATATCAAGGTTAAAAAATGCATTTTAATATTTTATTCTATTTTTAAAAATTATATATTTTTAAAACTGAATGTGAAATTTAGCTAAATTTTGTCTAATAGGTTAATTTTTTTGTTTAGTTTATTTTTAGAGTTGCACGTGATTGTATGCAAAACTTACTAAAAATAACAAGTTGAGTTTTATTACTACTTTAAGTTCCAAATTTTGCATGTCAACTCTAATTCTGAGTTGAGGCTTATTTATGTATGGTTTATAATTATTTTAATGATCAAATATGAATCAATATAGTTTATTGTTTTAGAAGTTATGCCTATAGGTATTTTATTATTTTGATAGTATTTAGGTCCATTATTCACCATGCATGTGCTATATTTTTCAATAAAGCTACATTGGAATGAAGGCCTCTTTAAAAATTATGTTGGAGGTCTAATCACTTAGGTAGGGGGTGAATCAGTGAGCCCAGATAATCCAATTGCAATTCCATGTCCTTCAAACCCTTAATCATTCAATACATACATTTATGAGGCATACACATCATTCATATCAATGAATAAGAAAGACAATGTAAGATAAAGCATATAACACATGACATATGTGGGAAACCCTCTTAGAGAATAAAACCCAATCTCAAGCCTACAAACATATGGACTACATGTCTGATAAGATGATAAAAAACATGAGACTGGTTAAGTCCTTTTGACCATAATTTAGTGAAAGATCTATTCTATAAGGGGCACTTTCCAATAATATGATCAAGTCATTTTGACCACCTATTGGTCAATTCCTTATAACCCATAACCTTGTTTAATTCCTTCTAACCTAAGGCCTTTAGTGAAACACCTGTTTCACTAGGAGCAACTACCCCTAAAGAAGAACAAGTCCTTTAGACCCTCCTATGAAATAAACACATCCACCTTATATGTAATGTCTTCAACTTTTGATGATGGAACTTTGATTTTATAACCCTTGCATAAACTCCCTCTCTATCTCATACATACCTCTCACATAGGCATGCCACAATATCTCTCCTTCTTCACTCAAACCTCTTCGCACATCTTTAATATTCAAACCTACAAGAGAACTATTATTACATAAGAAATATGACCTATAGGTCATACACACCATCATCAACAAGCTCTACTATTAAAACCATCCATTAGGAACACTCTTTCTCCTCTGTTCTTCACTTCTCAACTCTCTTCTTTATTCAACACCCTCACACCTCTTAATCATTATCAACCTATAAGAGCACTATTATATCATCCAAGATATGACCTATAGGTCATACACAATTTTTTATCTACTATACTCATCAACCCATATACTAGCACACTATCTCTCTTCTCTTCTTTGCTTTAATGAATACTCCAATCATAAAAACTAGAAACCATCTCCTTTGGTTTCACTATATATAGAGTCTTCATGATAAACAACTTCTTGGTCAGCCATTAGACTTAATTTAACCCTTAATACTTATCTCACATCAAGCCATGGCTCAATAAAATCCTCATAGGCTGGTCATAGCATCTATGGTTCACAATTAAGAAACTACACCTTTCAATTATTCCCCTGTAGCTCTTATAGGTCTCATGGATACCTATTCACCCATTTAGCACTTCATCAAGAAAAAAAAGAACATAAGACCACTTATAAATGCATAAGTCCACTCCAAATGACCCCTTTGAATTTCTCAAATGATCATATTAAAATTTTATCACATCTACATATGATCAATCTACTCAAACACTGACCTAGTGCATAGGAACATCATGAACAAAGACACGGTCAACTTTTACCCCTTTGATCATACTACATATGATTAGTCAAACCTTTATAATTCACATAGATGGTCCTAATGGAGTATAAAACATACTCCAATATTTATCTCACCTTTAAACATTGAGATATCAACAATCAAAACTCAGTTACCCTTCTTGGGTTACTTGCAGATCAAACATGAAAACACAGTCAAATTTAAACCTTCAAATTTATATTTATAGATGTGCCTTGGTTTCCTCTATAACTTTTCCATGAGAAAATTATAACTATATCAAAATACATGGAATAAAAATTGGACACTGGTCTTTCATTTATTAAATTCAAATATTTGAATTCAAACAGTCACAATTAAATTTTGGTCACTTAAATCACATCTTGTACCCTCACATCTTAGATTAAATATGCACCATTAATATTATTCAAAATTTAACTCATAGTGAACCACTTACAAAATATTAAACTTTAAATAGTTTAACTCATCTTGTTCAATATTTTAATATTGACCACATATGCATCATCAATCTCTACAGATTAACTCAGTCTTTATCTTATAACACTCACCATTCAATCGTGCTTAGAACCCCTATGATCATGACACTTGGCACCCTTGCATGCCTTACAATAAATTTTAATATTAAAAAACATCACTTTTCATCATCTCTCTACTTCCTAACATCTTAGAGTAAACGTGCTCTATCGATCTCCTTGAGAGATGCTTGAACTTTACCTTGTGCAAAATTGACTATGGGAACCATTTTAATATGCTTAGAAGGCCAACTTTGGATATATATATCTTTTAATAAAATCAAATTAATGTTCTAAAATTTGTACCATATGATATTAATCAATATAAAAATCAAACCATGTATCAAATTACTCTTTAAACCTTCATGTGTGCAAGATATAACTCCATTAATCTACTCACTTAGATTTTTTGCCATGGAGCCAACTATGTCAAAAACTGCCTTGGAAGTCAACTTTGAACATGCATATATTTTTATCTAATTCATCACATGACCTGAAATTTATCAAATAATATCTTATCTCATAGGTTAATTCATCCATATATCAAGTGTCTCTTTAAAATTTCATACATGTGAGATATGACATCACCAAATTGCCTATTCAAATTTTCTACCACTAGACCCAAAATGTCTAGATGAAAATAATGATCAACCAAATGAAATACACTCATACACACAAGAACTCAAATTATAAAAAAAATATTATGGGACCTATTTCAAATTAAAAATACTTCATATTCATCCTTTATCATCTCTAACCATGATAAAACATAAGATCAACCAAGCTAACTTTAGGCATACTAAGACAAGCACATTACACACTTTGTCATTATCACTTAGAATATCAGTAAACTTCATCAACTCACATGGAAACCTCCATGAAACCTATATTACATCATTAGACACTCTAAAAAAATATCCCCCTTTGTCATTAATGTCAACACACATCATATAAATCACCTTCCTTATCTCTCTACAAGCACTCTCACAACAAGAACTTTCTCCCCATTTTGACACAATGAAAAAGTGGGAAAAAAATAATCATAAGGACCTAAAAATTATACTATAAGGATAGTACCATCTTATAAATATATTACACACTCCCCCTTACCTTGAGCCTACCTCTTCTTTCCTTGATAGCTTCTTCTTGTAATATGACAACACTCTTCTTCAACCAAGCACTACAACCAATGAATAAATAACACAAAAAACATTGAAATATGATGTAAATCATAAATAAACATATGATAAGGATTCCACATAATATATTTAATCCATCTCACCTTTTGAGCACCTTCAGATCTCCATAGCATGAAGAACCACCATACAGCCTACTAGCCTTCTCTCTCAAGCTACCTCAAATACCACTAATATAAATTCATGCCACTCACCAAAAAGGAAACATGATTTAATAAAACCTAATAACTCACATTAAAACACTCGTGCCTTTCTCTTTTTTAAAAACTAAACAAAAAAACACTCTTCTTTTCACTAGGTTTGTCTAGTCTCCTTATATCTCTACATGGAACTTGCAGAGCCCATACATTTTAGTAAACACATATTCAAGACCTTAAAATTAATATCTAGAGAATTATAATACTCTTCCTCAATCAAACAAGTTTTCATCACCTAGGTCATCCTATGAAATATACTTTCTTCACAAACTAACTTGCTAATTAAGCCTCCATTTAGACAAAAACTTGAAAAACTTGAAATCCATAAACTTTTAGATCTATATGAAGTTTTATTTGATAACCCATTTGGCCCATTTAACCTATTAATAATCCTCATACTTAAAATCATAAGGAAAACCAAAATTTTTATCAAATCTCAAAACCTTATAATTTTAAAATAAATAAGGTCAACAAACCTCCATTTGGTAAATGCCCACCTCTAAAACTTATTGCACACCCAGAGATAATCATAAAACATGTATGCACCAATATTTGAGATTTCACACCTTTGGGAACCTTGACTTCCTATACCATGGCTTTTGACTTACAATAAGATAAATAAACCCAAGAGCACACAAAAACCTCCAAAAGGCACAACCATGATCATGAAGACATAGAATCATCTGGAACACATCATAAAGAAGTGTACATATATTTTTGAGCATCAAAATCTTATTGACATTCCATCAATCTTATTATCAGATACATGGAAACTTCCATTCCCTGCTTGCAAACCTTGCATAAGCTACCAACACCATACTAATCTCTAAACATCTTGGACCCAAGAGACGTTCATGAATTTCTTTGTTATGAAACACAACCAAGTTTGAACCAATATCCACCATGATTCCTATTTTTATAAAGTGTCTCCTTGAATCCTAGAGAGAGACACCCTTTTATCATGGAGAGACTAAAAGTCCCAAAACTCTAGAGAGTCCCATATCTCCATAATCTCATCTAAATTATAGTCTTGATTGACTTTGAAAGGATGTTTGAATTCATTCTTTGCTTAAAACTTGTCAACAAATGAAAAAACATAAAATCTTGTCTTCCCTTCATGTCTATCATGGAAAAAAAACCATCTTTGGTCTCAATATGATCTCTCTTGACGAACTTAGGTTTTCATACCCATTTGTGATCTCTTCCTTGCACACTAGGAGCTGCATACACCTTATTTTTATTTGAGAAGTCATTTAACCTATTCTTGCAATACCAAACAATATGACCAACTTTATGACATTTGAAACAAACAAGATCATTCATACCTTTTACTTGATGATGATTGTGAGCTTCATTTTCTATCTAGATAGAAAATATATTCTCTTGGCATTCTTATATCTTCTTGATATCTAATTCATTCTTTGATGTAGTAGGTATTCCACCTAGATCATGATTATCCTTCATAGTCTTTGGTCTCAATACCATTGAGTGAATTTTAGGAGCATCTTTCTTCTTGTCAAAACTTAAGTGCATCTTCAAACTATTCTTTCAAAATTTGGTAATATGTCATACTTTATTGTAACTATAACAAACAATATCATTCAATATAACTCTTGACTGATCTAAGTTATGACTTCTCCAGAACCAATTGCTTATTTTTATAAGGTTCCATGAATATCCATACATGACTAACTTCCTTCTATAGTCTTTAGCTCTATGACCATACTTACTACATATATAACAATGAACATGGAATACACTAGCATACCTTAAAGAATTTGGTTGTCAACAATGAACATGGAATACACTAGCATACCTTAAAGAATTTGGTTGTCTAATAGACCTTTTTACATTACTTTCAAAGCTTTCAATATCCTTGACATAATCAATATTCTCATGATTCTTTTCTAGAATATACAACTTGACTATAACAAGCTCATGCTTACTCTTCAATGACTCCACCTCAATATTTAGCAGAGTGTACTCATATTCTCTTTCTATTAGATTTTCACTTATAGTCCTTAACTGATCCTCAAGAATATTGATCTTATCTTCATCTTCTTTGGCCTTGTTATCCATGTCTTTCAATCTATATGGTTGTACTTCAATATATTTGATCTATTCTTGATATTTATTTTTATCTTTTTTAGACTTGCCTAACAAACTTACCTCAAGAGAACTGACTTGTGCTTTAAAACCTTTGATCATATTCCTCATTTTATGTTTCCTTTTCTTCTACTCCTTTAGTTTACCAAGTGCACTCATGATCTCAGCTTCTAGATCAACTTCTTCTTCCTCACTGTCATCTTCTCTACTATTATGAAAAGCTTCTTTATCAAACATCATGCCATTTTATTTTGAACAACTTTCCTTTTTTGAACTCAAGCTTATCTTGGCATCTACAAGTTAAACCTTGAGATCATTGATAAAATTTTCATATTTTTTGGCATCTTTCTTCAAAGTACATATCTGCTCTTCAAATGCCTTCCACTATTGATTCTCTTTTTTCAACTATTTAGACATATTTGTACCTACTTAGGACCTCTTTCAAGATGTTAAGCTTCCTCTAAAGGACCTAATCTAATACCAATTATTAGAGGTACAATCATTGAGAGGATGGGGTGAATAAGTGAGTCCAAATAATCCAATTTCAATTCCAATTCCTTCAAAACCTTAATCATTCAATACATAAATTCATGAGGCATGCACATCATTCATAGCAATGAACAATAAAAACAATACAATATCAAGCACTTAACACATGACATATGTAATAAACCCTCTTGGGTAATAAAACCCACTCTGAAGCCTATAAACATATAGACTATATGTCCTATAACATGATCACAAACATGAGATTGGTCAAGACCTTTTAACTAGAATTTAGTGAAATAACTGTTCCACAAGGATAACCTACCCCTAAGATGATCAAGTCCTTCTAACCACCTGTTGGTCAAGTCCTTCTAACCCAAAACCTTGGTCAATTCCTTCTAACCTAAGGTCTTTAGTGAAACACATGTTTCACTAGGAGCAACTACCCCTAAGGAAGATCAAGTACTTTAGACCCTCCTATGAAATGAACACGTCCACCTTAGAACTAATGTCTTTAACACTTGATTATAGAACTCTAATTTTCTAACCCCTACACAAAATCCCTCTCTATCTCATACAAGCCTCTCACATAGGCATTACACAATCTCTCTCCTTCACTCAAACTAACCTCTTATACATACTTAGACCTTTATGCACATATTCAATCTTCAAACCTACAAGAGCACTATTATGAAATAAAAAATATGACCTACAAGTCATACACATCATCATTAATAAGATCTACTCTTCAACCCATCCATTAGACACACTCTCTCTCCTCTATTCTTCACTTCTCAACTCTCTTCTCTATTCAACACCCCCACCCCTCTTCACTCATCCTCAACCTACAAGATTGCTATTATATCATTATAAATATAGCCTATAGGTCATACACATAGTCCTCAATTTGCTCAACTTGTCAACCCATCCACCAAGCATACTATCTCTCTTCTCTTCTTTTCTTCAATGAATACTCCACTCACAAAACCTAGAAACCATATCCTTTGGTTTCACTATATATAGAGTCTACATGATAAACATCTTCTTAGTTGGTCATTAGACTTTCCTTAATACTTAAGGATTATCTCACATTAAGACATAACTCAATACAATCCTCATAGGTTGGTCAAAGCATCTATGGGTCACCCTTAAGTAGCTACACCTTTCGATTAGGCCCTTGTAGCTCTTATAGGTCTCATGGAGACCTATTCACCCATTTAGCACTTCATCAAGAAAGACAAGAACATAAGACCATTTAAAAATGCATAGATCCACTAAAATGACCCTTTAAAATTCCTCAAATGATCGCAATCAACTCTTTTCACCTTTGCATATGATTAATATACTCAAACACTGACTTGGTCTATATGAATATCATGAACAAACTCACAGTCAACTTTTAACCCTTTGATCATACTACATATGATTGATCAAACCTTCATAATACACATACATGATACTCATGAAGTCTACAACATATCCAATGGATATCTCGCATTCAAACATTGTGATATCAATAACCATAACTCAATTACCCTTCTTAGATTACTTTCATAGTAAACATGAAAGCATAATCAAATTTGAACCTTCATAACTTTGACTGTACACATTTCTAGACCTTCAAATCTATATTTCCAAATACATCTTAGAGTTATTTACAAATTTTATTTTCACACTATGAGTAAATTCTAATTATATCAAAATATATGGCCCAAAAACTAGACACTGGTCTTTTTTTGTTAAATTTAAATATTTGAATTCAAACGGTCACAATTAAACTTTGGTCATTTAAAATGCATCTTGTGCCCTCACATATTAGATTAGATATACACTGTTGATCTTCTTCAAACTTTAACTCATAGTATACCACTGCCTAAATGTTAAAATTTAAATAGTTGACCTCATCTCGTGCAATCTTGAAATCTTGACCATATATGCACCATTGATTTTTGTGTATTACCTCAATTTTTATCTTATAGTACTCACCATTTAATCTTTCTTAGAACCCCTATGATCCTGATACTTGGCAACCTTGTGTGCCTTTTAATTAATTTTACTATTAAAAATCAATCACTTATCATCATATCACTACTTCTTGACATCTTAGAGTAAACATGCTCTGTCGATCTCCTTGAGAGATTATCAAACTTTACCTTGTGAAAAATTTACTATGGGAACCATTTCAATATGCCTAGAAGGCCAACATTGAATAGATATATCTTTTATTGCATTCAAATGCATGTTCTCAAATTTT
Source organism: Torreya grandis (assembly GCA_037957365.1). Classification (NCBI taxonomy): domain Eukaryota; kingdom Viridiplantae; phylum Streptophyta; class Pinopsida; order Cupressales; family Taxaceae; genus Torreya; species Torreya grandis. Next base: position 573,225 of record JARHVA010001217.1, on the reverse strand, counting down.
CACCATATGATCTTCATTCATAGGGGAATCCAACCATGCATCAAACTGATCTTTAAACCTTTACACATGTAAGATATAACTCCATTAATCTTCTCACTCAGATTTTTTCTACCACAGAGCCAACTATGTCAAAAACTACCTGGGAGGTCAACTTTGAACATGCGTATATTTTTATGTGATTCATTACATGACATAAAATTTATCACACAATATATTATCTCATATTTTAATTCATCCATATATTAATATACTCATAAAAATTTCATATGTGTGAGATATAAAGTCACCAAACTACCTATTCAGATTTTCTAGCATTAGAGCTAAAATGTCTAGATGAAAACAATGATCAAACAAATGAAATCCATTCATGCACACAAGAAATCAATGCATATAAAAATTCTTATGGAACCTCTTATATATGATCAATAATTTATATTCATCCCTAATCATCTCTAACCATGTGAAAACAAAAGATCAACCAAGCCAACTTCAAGCATACTAGGACAATCACATCGCACACATTATCATTGTCACTTAGACTATCAAGACACTTCATCCACTCACCTAGACACTTCCATGACATCACCATGACATCATTAATAACTCTCAAATAAATTTAAGGTCTTGTATGAACTATATGTTCACAATAGAAAGGCCATCATTGATTTTTAACATTAACAAATATGGATCATAGGCCATAAATACTAGAATTTATGTTGTCATGGTTTTTGAAAATTTAAAAATTAGTGAAAATTGAATTATTTCTTGGCTTATTTTGATTTGGGCCTAGAATTTTAAATTTTAAAAAATTATAAATTAATAAATTAATATTTATTTATTAATTAATTTAATTTAAAATCAAAGTTGTGAGTAAATCATCTTTTTTCCCAAAACCATGCAAATTCCCTTTGAAGTTCCCATGCCATGTAATAAGATTTTAACTTCTCTTGTAACTATGCAAAAGTCTCATTAAATCTTTTAAAGCTATGCAAGTGCAAAAAATATTTTTCCTTGAGTTGTGTTAAATTTCCTAAACACTTTTTCAAATTGTGCAATTTTTAGTTCCACATTTACATGTGGTACAATTATAAAATATAAAATAATAAATTTAAATGAAATACTATTTAAATATGCAAATTCTATTTTTAAAATCCCACTATAGTGTAATTGCCATAGACACTTCTTTGAATCATGAAATTAAAATCCTCCCTTATACTTTCATGTATATAAGCTTTATTTTTCCCCCAATCATGAAATTTACTTTTTATTTTCCCCACATCATGTAAATGTCATTATCATTTCCCTGAATCATGTTGAAATAAAACTTCTTCTCTTATAAATATTTTGAATTCATTTCACACCATTCAAGTGTGCAAAAGCTCCAAATGATTTTTTATATACTCATCATACACCAAATAAAATGTTATTTTTTTTGCTTGTTGTAAAATAAAATTGTATGAAATCTCTGTTGGAACTGTTAAGAGAAGAATGAGGATAAAATAAAGAAACAAATTAATTGTTTTTTCTCTTCAAAACTAAATTGTATAATGCCAGGGAAAGGAGATAGGGGTTTAATTCATTTTTATTCTTTTTCTACACTAATATAAATCCATATGGCCATACATTCCAAGTAGAGAATGTATAATATGAAAAAAAAGAGGAATTAATTAACTTATTTTATTTTCCATAACCAAGACAAATCCATACAGTGTTGCAGTAGTTGAATGAGGTAAAAGGGAGACAAGACAAAAAATTAAAATTCTTTTTTTTATTCTAGGAGGAAGATGTAAATCATAAGAAGAGACATGGGAAAAGTAAAAAAATTGTTCTTTTCCTACATAAGGAGTCTATATGGTACAAATGAGCTTGGATAATTAACAAAAAATAAAAAATGTAGTTAATCTAAATTCTTTTTATTTTTTCCTTCACAAAGGAGGTCATAAAATCCAAGGAGAGGGGTAGAAATTTATTTTTATTTTTTAAAAAGAAAGGATACAAATATTATTTTTGTTTGTTTTCATTCATTAGGTGAGGTTGAATGGCCATGTGAACAAGAAAAAAAGAAAAACCAAATAATGTGTAAAAAAGTACTTTCCATTATGAAAGTGGAGAATTATGAAGTGGAATTTAGGTCGAGTAGGTGGGGAAATGTCATATTAATAATGAATGGATTCATAAACTATGATTGAAGACACTTGAAAAGTTGAAATTTATGATGGAAGGAAAGGAACTATCTACACCAGTGCAAGCCAATTAACAATGTGTTCTTGCAAAGGTAGTGGTGGCTAAGGAGGTTGTGGTGCCTTCAAGCTCATCCACATACTTTGATGATGATATGGGTGGAGTTTTTTAATTAAATAAAACCATCATAAGTGAAAAATTATAATGGAAAAGAAGATACATCCATATTTTAATAGTTAGATATATTTAAGGATGGTAATAAGTCTTTTATTGACATTATGGATCTTCAAAATGGTAATTGAGAGGAGACAATAAAAAAGTAGAATCTCTATGAATTAGAAAAGGGAGTGAATATACATGAGATAAATCATATCAAAGATGAAGATGGTTCTTTTATTAATCATTTTCTAATTTTGAGTCAACATTATGCACTATTGAATCTTCTAGGGAAGGGATGCTTTATTGAAGTATACAAGGCATATGACTTGGTGGAGTATAGATATATCATGTGAAATATTCATGGATTGAATGATAAGTGAAGAAAATAAATCAAATAGATTTATATTTTTCATGAAATTTGAGAATAGAACATTCATAAAATGTTAATTCATCATCACATTGTGCATCTTTGAGACATTTTTGAGATTTATCATAATACCTTTTATACTTTATTTGAATATTACAATGGAAAATATCTCAATTCAATTCTCATGGTAATGCCTATTCTACTAGAGTAGGAGGGCTTAAATTATTATAATTTAGATATTATCTAGCCTCATATATCTAAATAAAATACCACATAGGATAATGCATTATGATTTAAAGACCAAAAATGTGATCTTTGATGAGGATTGGTGTTGTAAAAGTTATTGATTTTAGTCTCAATAAAATAGTTTAAGATGATGTTGGCTCACAAGGAATGGACTTTAATTCTCAAGGGGATGGTACATATTGGTACTTGCCTCTTAAATGATTTTAACTTAATAAGACACCACTCATATCATCAAAGTTTGATGTTTGGTCAGTTGGGATTTTATTATATCAGATGGTGTCTGGAAGGAGACCCTTTGGCCATGATCAGACTCAAGAGAGAATTCTCAAAGAAGATATAATTATAAAATCCCACAAGGTGGAGTTTCCATCATGTCCTACTATTTAAAATGAATCATAGGATCTTATCCATAGATACTTGGCATACAAGTAAGTAGAGAGACTAGATGTACTTAATGTAGTTCAAGTTCCATATCTATCTTATGTGAAACATAAAACATTTTGCATTTCTAGTTGTAAATTTTGTAGTGAAAACTCACAAAAGTAATTCATGAAAATGCACTATGTCAAATTTTTAAGTCATGATTCTTAATTTAGGTTGGTGTAAAAAAAAAAACACAATTACACCTCTACACTTTTCTAGTCATGTAATTTATCTTTTGCACTCTTGTATGTGGTGCAATCACACCAACTTATTTTTACACCACTTAAGTGGTGTTTTTTTATAAAATCAATTTTACACCATCTAAAATGCAAAAAAGTGGTTATGCATTGTAACCACCTTCCCATGTTATAAGTGTCAGACTCATTATAAGGGGATTTTTGAAAAATATAACTTTGAGACATGTTTTTGGAAGGTTAGATTTTATTACAACTCAACAAGGAGCCATACAAATAAAGAGATTCATAGACTATATGTTCAGATTCTCTTCATGATTTATAAATTTGTAAGATTCATTTGTATTTATATCTTTGATTTTTAACTTTACCATAATTTCTATTAATTATTCTTAATGTGGAAATTGCATATTATAATTTCTTTTTGAATCTATGTTTATTATTTCCATAAACATGAAATCTCGATGGGGTTTAAATAATATTTTAGCTATCTTTTATGGATAAATATGGGATGGTTATCTTTGGTCTATTATTAGTATCATAGTGTATGTTTTTAACTCCTAAGGGTGAGATTATGTCTTTACCACCCATAAAATTAGGAGAGATTTTCATGAGCATATTGTTTCTCCTTCTTGGGATATTCTAGTGATTCTCTATGTTTAGTCACCTATAGTCATCCTTTTAATTGGATATGATAATCATGTTCCCCTTTTATTTCTTTCCTTTCTTTATTTTCCATAATTCCCTTCAATCGACTCATTTCCTTTCTATCTCCTTTCTATACTTTCTTGTTAAAAGTATGAAAAACCTGTATGAAATATTTTTGCCAGTGAATAGTGGTGAATATCTCTTTCCTTAATTTTTATTTTTGGAATTTAATAAAGGTATATCTACTTGATAATAGGAGAGGGACCTTTCCCCTTAATTTTAAACTAATGTAAAGACTCATTTCCCACACTGACTCAATGTCACCAATTCATCCCTCAAATAATTTTTTGAGCTAATAACTTGAAACATTCATATAGGTTTTTGAAATTCTAATAGCCCAGATACCAACTAAAATCTACAAGTAACACACATAATAGAGATAAATATAAATATAAAGGACATACAATACTTTTTCCATAATAAGTAATAGAAACAACTAAGGCTTTTCCACATTGAATAAAATATTTGCTAATGATTAGAGTTTGGAGGAGGGACAAATGTGGAAAAAATTATAACTTTAATATCAATAGAGAGAGGGTATGTAAGTTAATTAAATAAAAAACATAACATGTCAAGTTTTATTCAGATGTTACAATTGATGAAATTTATTTTATTAAACTTTCCCTTGACTCTAATGAAAATGTCTTTAACCAGCTAAACTTTGCCCATATGCATAGTGATTTTGAAGCAAATGAAGTTGTAATTTTAGGTCTAGTGATGGATATGGATAGTAAAAATGAAATAATAGGTTAAAATTTATGGTTATATCTCATGTAAATTTCTTGGAAGGTCTAATAATATTTTCACCATTTTCATATGACCATTATGAAAAAATGAATAAAGGAAAATGACTTACCAAATGGAAATCTAAAGAAGAGAGATTGAAATTATTAGAGGATAAATAATTAATTATATTTATAATAATTTTCTTTATATAACTATGAAATAATTCATAATTTGACATTTTATGTTATGTGTATGGCACACTTTGATGATTCTTTAGTTTAATCATTTTATCTTATATATATTTCACATTTGGATGAATTACAAATGTTTTTTTATTTCATCTTATGTTTATTAAACTTTTGATTGATTTAATGTGATGTATATTACACTTTTGGATGATTTAATTTGATATATGTTAAACATTTAAAATTTTTATGAGAAACTTCAGATTATATGTTAAATAAATACACAATATGCAAAAATGCTACTATCATACCTATCTTATATAAATATATGTAAAAGACACCAATATATATCATTATCAAGATGCCTATTCCACTTCACAAATATAATATAATATAATATAATATAATATAATATAATATAATATAATATAATATAATATAATATAATATAATAGATAATGGTATCTTGATGTCTTTGACATAAATTTATGTAATATATGTATGCATGTTTAAAAATTTAATATATTTTTTAAGTTAAAGTTAAATTTTTACTACATTCTTTTAAAACATTTGTATATATAATAACATATAATATATATTTAGAAACAACTATTTTCCTAAGTTTAAATTGAAAATTTCTTAAAATTTAAATAGAATGATAAGTTGGAATACTTCCTCAAAATAAATTATATAGTTTTATTACAATCCATCCATATAATCACTAAAATATAATATGAAAAAATCAAATTAAAAGATCTAAACACGAAGAAATAATTATTTGAGTATCAAAACAAATAATAACACCAAATCTATAATGTAACATTGGAAACAAAATAAGGATGAAAAATGTCCTAATTTTTATGAAAGTAAAACAAAGGAAATAATGGTCAATATAGAACCTAATTAAATTAGTATGTCATTATTACAAAAAATTAAAGCTAAATGCCAAATGAAAAAACAATAAAATATGAAAATGCATACCGGGGATTTAGTAGAGAATATATTTTTTAACTCTCCTTGTAATGTTATTGTAAATGTAAAACACATATCAAAGCATTTTATTATCTATTTTGTGTTGCTACTTTATATTTTAAGACTAATGGAGGAATTCTTACCTTCACTTTCCCTCCCCTAACTAATATCATGCCACTTGGAATATCTTATTATTAAAATAAAGTGAGACTCCTTTCACTCTCTCAACTAAATTTAGAGGGCCACCCAAATTGGATATTTAGCTGGGAAACTCACAAAAAAACAATTCCTCTATGGAAAAAATCAAATTCTTCTTACGAGCTCACCAATTTCACTACCTAATTTATATTCACCTTCACACTAGAAGAGGATGGAAATGGATACAATGATGGAGGTTTTCTTTGTTTAATATGATTTATATATTGACTATTGGCTTTGTATTCATCCTATTTACTTATTTCCATAGTTTAGAATCGACCCTTTAGTTTAATGATAAATACAAAATTTAATTTCAATGCATCTAAAAATTAATTTCAAAATTTTATTGAGATATATAAGGTCCACAAACAACCCTTATTTATTTATAATCTAATTAAATTCATGATTCAAAATTAATATCTCCTCTTTGCCTATTCTATATGCCATATTTTTCTTGGCAAGTTTTATGCATTTTAAAGCCATATTTTATGTAATACAGTGATAAATTATTTCTCTCCTATGTATATGTGGCTTTAAGGTTGTTATAATAATATAAATATAGTAATATTAGAATAATAACATGACCATAATTGATGGGTTTCAAAGACTGTGTTCTTTGCAACTCAAACTTGTCAAGTCACAACATGCCCACATGTAAATTTGAGGGACTACAAGGGGTAGAGTTAAAAATTATTTTGTATATAAAAATATATAGGTGTTATTATAAAAAAATATTCTTCTATTTTAAGATATAATGTTGTCCTGGTTTAACTAATGTGAGATTAATTTTATTTATATTCAAAAAGAGTTTTAAAATAAGATGTCAACCATTTCACCTAACATGGGCATGACAACATATACCTCTTCTCCCTATTTTCATTTCCTTCAATTGATTTCTTTAATTTTATTTTGTAAATCCTTATATGACTTGGAGTATGAAAATTAAAAAAAAAACAATCAAGTGAAGGAAATAAAATTTTAAGAAAAAATGGGTGATCTATACAAAAAGGAAGGGAGAGGTGGAAGGAATCATAAAAACACAATTTTTTTGGAAAAATAGTAATCAAAGTTAGAGTCCCCATCTGGTCCAACCAAATAATTTTAATAGAATAATGACCTATAAAATCTATAATTTCAAACATTCTCCTAGGATAATAATTTTTAATCCTTGTTAACCACGATATTATATAATGTTATTCATGTTGTAATGCTCAAATGCAAGAAAACCTAAAAATTTTAGAAGGAAAGAATTATCCTTACCAAAAAGGAAAGGAGAGGTGGAGGGAATCATAAAATCACCAAAAATTTGGAAAACTCCTAAGAAAATTTGGAGCCCTCATCAAGTCCAAATGCATAATTCTAATAGAGGAACAACCTAAAAAAGCTATAATAAAATATTCTTCCAAGATAATAATTTGTAATCCTTGCATATCATGATATTTTATAATATTAATCAAATTAAAATGTCCAAATGCAATTAAACCTAAAAATATAATAAGGAATGTATTATCCATGCAAAAGAATAAGGGAGAGTTGGAGGGAATCATAAAAGCACCAAAAATTTGGAAAACTCATAAGCAAAGTTGGAGGCCTCATTGGGTCCAGCCACATAATTTTAATAGATGAATGACCTATAAAAGCTATAATTTCAAACATTCTCCCAAGATAATAAATTGAAATCCTTGCATATTGTGATATTGTATAATGTTATTCATGTTAAAATGGTCAAATGCAAGCAAACCTAAAATCTAAAATCTAAAGATATTGTATAATGGTATTCATTTTATTATTTGATTGTTTTATTTTATTTTGAATATTATTTCTTAATTTATATTATAGATGAGAAATCTAATAATAATAAAATAATTATTTTTTATCGTTTTTTAATCTAATATGTATGGTTTGGTGTTTTAGTGTGGACTTACATTTACAAGTGAATTGATCTAGAGTTCAAATCTCATAATGGTCAAATGCAATGTTTTATTCTAATTGTTTGTTTAAGTATAAATACCTATTGTTAAGTATGAGTTTTTCTTGTATTAATAATTTAAATTAAATTTTGTATCCTTATGATATTTTTGTATGTAATAAGTATTAATAAAATATTAATCCTTTTATTTTATAAAATTATGTAGATATGGCTCAACTAAGATTGAATTTTGAGAATGATCAATAATGAAGAGAATACAAAAAATAAAAATAAATCTTATATCATAGATAATATTACAGATGAAGATAATGATAAATGATATATACATAAAGAGTGAAAGAAATACAAATTTTAAATGATACTTATAGACAAATATTTTATGAATGTAGGGCCAAACTAATAGCTAAAGAATTGGAATAAAAATAGATGACATGTAGATAAGATGAAAAACATTGTGCACAAACATCTCAAGATGAGTAATATGTATTAAGAATAAGGCTACAAAGATAAATGCTTACAAATCAATTGGCTAAGGTAGAAAGATAACATAAACAATAAATCCATCATGAAGCATCTAAAAGGAGTTATTATCAATTAATTTCTAATGTTGATATTAATTATGAATAAATAAATTTAATGTTAATAAATCATGTACTTGAAACACTAGATAATTTATCTCAAGATGCAATGGGTGTCAATGTTGAAAATAATGCAAAAAATACTAATACACAAGATTAGACAACATAAAAACCAATAATAAGAAGAAAACATAACAATGATTTATAATAAGATCCAACATCACAACCCAGATGAAGAAGATAAATGCAAGATTCTAAAATTGAAATAAAATGAAATATAACTAACCCCAATGATATTCTTGGGAGAGATTTGAATAATTTTTGAATGATCTTTAAATATGGTTTAGATATTCCTACTTTACCAAGCATGTGATATACATTTTAATAAAGTTACATTTGAATGAATGTTTATCAAACACTTAAAGGTCCTGTATGTAGTATATGTCAACAAGAGAAAGGCCATCATAAATTTTTTGCATTAAAACATATTAATCTTGGGCTACAAGTAGTAGAACTTGAAAACTTAAAACATGTTAAGGAAATTATAATATCTTAGATATCAACCTAATTATACAAGTGACACACATAATTGGAGGTCAATATAATTATAAATTACATATAATAAGTTCTTCGCAATAAGTAAAATAAATAACTAAGGTTTTTCCACATCGAATAAAATATTTACTAATGATAATATTTTGGAGGGATAAACATGTTTTAATTATTATTTTGTTGTAAATAAAGAGAGGGTATACAAATAAATTAATATAAAATAGAACATGCTAAGATCTATTACAATGTTACTATTGATGAAAATTCTTTTAGTGAAATTCCTCTCAACTTTGATGAAAATGTTTTTAACCAACTAAACTTTGTCCATATGCAGTTTGATTCTAAAGTGAATGAAGTTATATTATTGGTCTAGTGATGGAGATGAATAGAGAAAATGAATGAATAGGGTTAACATTTATGGCTATATCCCATTAAATTCCTTTGAAGGTCTAATAATATTACCACCATTTACATATGACTGTTATGAAAATATGAAGAAAAGAAAAGAAATTTCCAAATGGAAAGCTGAGGAAGAGAGATTGGATTTTTTAGGACAAATAATATAATGTATTTATAATAAATTTATTTCTATAAATATTAAATAGTTCCTTATTTGACATTTTATGTTATGTGTATGGCACATTTTGATGATTATTTAGTTTAAATATTTTATCTTATGTATATTTCACATTTAGATGATTTAAAAATACTTTTTGTAATTTCATCTTATGTTTATTAAACTTTTGATTGATTCAATGTTATTGATTTAGATTTTAAGTGGATTATAGAATGTAAAACCTTAGGTTTCTAATGTTATGGAATAATAAATTAGGGAATAAATATATTAATATCAACAACCATTGATTTATATAATAATTAATTTAACTAATTATTCTATAAATAGTAAATGAATTACAAGAGATATACTTAGCTAGAAATTAATTGAGACAGTTAAGTGACTGGCTAAAAATTGTTATTGGTATTTTAAAATATGTTTTAAATAGGGAATAGGAGTCAAAAACCCTCCTATAAAATAGAGCAATCCTCTAGATGGTAGTGCACTATGCTAGTGTCCTCTATGTTATGCTAGTGTCTTTTTGCAAGTAAGGATAATGAACTTCTAGTTGGGCCTTCACCTAGTTCTAGGGAGTCTATGCTTATATGTGTAGATGTTGATTAACTATATTTTTCATGTTTTGATTTATTTTAATTCCAAACACTAGGCCTTCATGTTTGTTAGGGTATTTTAGGATCATAATTAGAAAAATTGTAGTGTTAATAGGGTGAGATGGACATGACCAAAACACCCCATGTGTTGAGCATTGCCTACATACTAATACCTCAAAAGGGGATCAAACCTGATGTAGTTCTCTCAATCTAAGTGTTAGTGAAAGTAAAAGTGAATTCTAGGATGAGAATGAGTTTGAGTTCTTTGAGTGTGACTTGAGACTAGAAGCTGAGTAATCTAAGCTTTAGGATATTGTATATGGGTGTATCCAAACGTAGGGTAAAATTTAGATCAATGGTCTTGATTTGCATAATTATTTCTAAGTTTCCTTATGAGTATTTACATATAATTTACATCTAGTGGATATGTTATTATAAATGGTCTATATATGGTGTTCTAGTGCTTTTCAAGATGTGAAATAGGTCTAGGACAACCCTAGGAGTGTTTTAAAGAATGAAAAGATAAACACTATGGGAGGAAGGAATAAGGGGAAATTAGTGATACCCTTCAATCAATAGCATGGTGTGATATAGTCCAAAGGATTTCACTAGTGTCCAAGTGGTAAGAATGGGTGAAAATGAGACCTGAGTGCCTAGGCTATGGCTTAGAGCTATGTTTATTATATCTAGGAATGAGTTAGACTCACACAAAATTTGGAAAATGATAAAGAGAGGCCCTAAGATGGGTCTAGGGATAAGCTAAGGAAAAGGTGGTCTCTTTATGTAATAAAAAATGCATCATGTCTATAAATGAATCCTAACTCAGAGAAGATAGATCATACTTACACTTCTAATTGTAGATACATTAGATAATCAAGAACATGACCAATATGTGGATCCATTAAACCTAATTAGGGGATATCTTATCACAACATCAATAGTAGGGAGGGTTATGAAGCCTCCAATCAAGAAAGATCATGTAATAACCCTAACTAAGCCCTATGTTTTCATACAAACTATACTAATAACAAGTAAATAAATCTAATCTCGTGATCACTAAAGCTTGTGTCTAAAGTGGGGGTAATAAAAATCAAAATTAAACATGTATAAGAGACATATACTCACATCAATGTATATATAATTTTAATAAATTGAAGAGAATTAAAAATTAATATCTATCTACTCTTACAAAGGAGGAATAAAGTTAGGAATAGTTACCTTTGAAGATGAACCCATAGAGCCTCAATTTCTATCTCAGCCAAGGTGATTCACAAGAGGTTGTTATGGTATGTAAGGATGAAAAAAATAATTCAGATATAGGCTACACAACCTATCAATGCATCCAAAATACTTTTCCAAAAGACTTGTCCAAAAGATAAGATTCGTATCTCCAAAGAAAGTATGAAACCTTAAGCTTACTCCTCAAGTAGAATGATGGATAAGTAGATGTATAATAAGTATTAATTATTCTTATCTTCTCTAAATAATGGGAAAATGATCTTGTATATATAGGTGGATTTAATCCTAATCCCTTCTAATATTTTCATTTGATAGGGTCAACCTAGTAAACCTAGTATTGTTATGGATAAAAATTTGCTAGGTCACAGGCTAGGTTGGCCAAGAGCTAACCTAGACCCTAAATGAATTTCACCTATAAGAGTACATGGTCAAACTAGTTAACCTAGTACTATAAAATACTGAAAGGGGTTTTAGGTTAAGAAAAGGGAGATTAAAGGTGACAAATGATCGAGGAGCGTACAATAGAAAAGAGCAAGCTTAGGGGAATGGTTTTCAAGAGATAAGTGTGTAGATAATAAGTGGAAAAAGGGACAACAATCCTATGAAACAATAATGGTCTACCTACCCCTTTCTTGGTATACACCTTAAGGAATGTACTCAAAGATATTAAGACTTTATGGGTTCCTACAAGATAGAGAGAATTGGTAATTGATAAAATCTTGAAAATATTATGTGTATACATATGCCCCACTCGAACCTCATCACATGTCACGTAAGTGCAACACAAGATGGTGCTTCAGGAATAGAACATGATAACACATAATGTTGATGCTAAGTAAAGTGAATTAAAGAGAAAATAAGATAAAAGAAAGGACATAATTTAAAAACACATATCTTTACTTACCTTAGTGAGGTAGATAAATAAAGATACTTTGAGAGAAGTGGAGGCATCCAATGTGAAGAACATTAGGCGAACCTATAGAGATTAGTGTAAAAAAGAGTAAAAAAATTAAAATTTTATGAATATAAGAATATCATAATTTAAAATACTTTCTACAATGTCACAATTTCATAACTTTTTATGGTTTCAAAATTGGGTTAATAAAGCCAAAGATATGATCAAAACAAGAAATCTGATAGTAAATATTTGAAAGGTAAAGAGTTGTGAATAGTAAGTTTAAATAGGGTGAAAAGAAAGTCATTTGTTATTGCTTGACTTATTTTGAGAGAAAAATAGTGATTTGAGAGACAAAATGAAAGATAAAAAAGACAAGATGGTGAAGAGATGATAGCTGAGACAAGGAAGATGCCTAGACACTGTAGCGGGTGCAACACAAGTAGGTAACTAAGAATTTCAAACTTGTTTTGAGTATTTTAGTTGAAATTAATTGTTTTATTAAAATTTATAATTTATAAAATTTATAAAAACTAGAATGAATCCTAGAAGGTTGTTAAGGGTATTAGAGGTAAAATAGGGAAATGGGTTGAAAGAAATCTGAGTAATAACTACCTAAGGCATTGATTACAAATAGGGAAAAAAGTTAGCAGTTTGAGCCAATTAAGTCAACCCAGTCAATGTAGTAGGTTAAAAATCTTGATTTAACACTACCAACTTAGTAGGTGTGTGACAAATTATTTGATAAATTAAAGTGATAAATTAGTATCCCAATGTTGACTTAGTTTATTAATCCATTTTGCCAACTTAGTAATAAGGGGGAAATGAAAGGGATGGCTTAGTTTGTTAAGTTTAAAGAGTTGATCCAATACTATTTCATCAACTTAGTATGTGACTAAGTGGCCAATATAGTACTGAAATGTAGGAAATTAGTTTAAATAGTATGTTTAAGGTGTATATTGATTGATTAATCACTAAAATGGCCAAGTAGGCAAAAAATAAGTGAAATTGGTCAAAAAGGATAGATTAAGGTAAATTAGGTTCATTTATGTTTAAAATTCAAAAAGAATGTATTTTAATTATAAGTGACATAGAGATCTAATAAATATTTTATTATTTTATGGTTGTAGGGGAATCAATGATTTTGGTGATTAGTGGATGCAACATGGATACCAGACCTTTTGGAGTGGTTGACAGTGGAGGACTGACCTAGGTTAGTTACACTAGGCCTATGAGGCATCATGAAGATGTATGAGTGTAACTAAGTGCAGATCTAATAATCATGTTCTTAGGATCCTAGGAGTTATTGACTAATACATTTAGGTTGGTGGTGGATGGGGATACCATAAAGGTGGGTATCATGTTAGAGGTTGCCCATGATATACTTGGATTTCCAATAAGAAGGACATTGATGATCATAGGGATACCAGATGGGTAGGATGAGAGTTGAACATTAGCCCAATGGGTGATGTGATTTGATAGGATATATATAGGGATGAGGGTGAGCATATTTATGTTTATATATCTTAGATTATAGATATCCAAAAGGAGGTGATATGATTTGTGATAACACAGGTGTTATATCACAAGTCAAATGGTAAGGTACCATTATATGTGATAGCCTTATGCTAGTCTATATTAGAGAAGGGAGAACTATATGATTTGGGTTATATAATTTAGGTTTAGCTAATGCATGATATGCATGGGATGTTGTCCAAAGGGTAGAAGACCATGGGTTTAGTGATTTTTATTAATTCTTAGATATATAAGAGGTTATGAATATATCAACTAGCTAAGTTACCCCATGTGGTCAATGATTGATTGCCTTGGGTGTAGATATGGAGATAGGATTAGGTGGAGTGGGCCATGCTCCATGTTATCAAACTATAGAGGATCATGAAAATATATATCATGTGGCACCCATATGGGAACATTGTGATAGTATGGCCAAGTTGGAGGATGGTGGCACCAGAGTTGGCATGAGCACAAATTATAAGCCACTACACCTGGTGGATAGAGAAATATCTAATGGTACACATACTAGGATAGTTTGGACTCCCTCACCCAATAAATTAAATATTTGTGCCCAAATTTTGGGCTAGACATATGAGATAGACAAGGGGGAGAGGATGAATGGGACCACTAGTTGTTAGATTAGAGATTAGACCATGGTGTGAGAGACCATAGACAAGTTGAACATGATGGCCAATAGATATAAAGGAGATGAATGTGGATATAGGAGTGATGGAGGTACCATATCTAGCACTATATTAGGAGGATTGATGACTACCTTGATCACACTATTGATAGAGATGTTAGTGATAAGAGAGAGTATAAAGGGTGGTCATCCAAGATGAATAATCACTAGGCCTAAGGTAGAGCTAGTTTAAAGAGGCACCATTGAGGTAAGGATTGAGATGGGCATTGGTGGTGACCCTAAGGTTTGAATTGGTTGGAAGGCATCCCAAACATGAGGTACATGGAGGATGATTTGATGGAAAGACCATGCTTGATGGTCAAATCGATGGGGAGATGATGATAGACAACATTTAGATAGGTAATAATAAAATTTGAAAATTTCTTAAGTTTTTTGAGATATACTATAGATAGATATATTTTGAGATATATTTGTGATCTAATATCTATCTAGTTTGAATTTTTTAGATCCTACAGAGGAGGAGGAGACCAGAGGAGATATTTGGTGAGGGGAGCACTCCATAAGATCTTAGATGGGGTGATAATGCCATGTGACCTTGCCACATTGGATGATCTCATGGTAATATTTATCATATCTTAGGAAAACTAGTTATAGCCACTAATAGGGGTGGGATTGGGAGAGGCACACACATGGAAATCCTTGGTTCATGAGAGATCCATGCATATGAATACCATGAGTTAGTTAGCATAGCTAAAAGCCTAGGTGGAAAACCTACAGGGATAGGTGATAGGTTATATTAGATAGCCTATTTATAATTAACTATTCATAAGGGATTGTATGAGGTATCTATGGGAAACATGTCTAGGCCATGAGATATACATGATAGAGACTAGCCATAGAGTTGGAGTGATTTTTTTGGTACTTTGTATTATATGTGTGTGTGTGTGTGTGTGTGTGTGTGTGTGTGTGTGTGTGTGTGTGTGTGTATGTATGTACATGTGTATACACACACACACATATACATATACATATACATACATACACACACATATATATACATATATATATGTGTATATATATATATATACATATATATGTGTTTATATATATGTATATATATATATATAAATGTATATATATATGTATATACACACACACACACACACACACACACACACACACACACACACGTAATTTAGATAGTTGGATGTTGATTTTATGTGTTTGTATTGTGGCTGTGGTTGTGGATGCATAAATATAGTTATTTCTAGCAAATTTAGTTAGCTTTTGTTGTATACACTATAGGAAATATACATGTTGTGGTTTATTTTCTAGGACACATGCATGGTTAAAAAGAAATAGGAAAAAAGACTTGGAAAAGTATAATCAATAAAAAACAAATGTATTACATACTATTTCATGTTGAGAAATGTGTAATAATAAAAGATGACTAAGTATAAGAAACCAAAGAGTGATAAATAAGAGGGCAAAGAGTTTGTTTTTAAACTAAGAGAAAGATTGGCACCAAATTAAAACAAGTAAAATCACACTAAATTACGTTGGGAAGTATGAAAATAATGTAATAAAGTGGAAAGGACTTAAAGATCAAATGGTATAAAAATAAATCAATTAAGTCAATAAATCATACTAAATCATGTTGGGAAGTATAAAATAAAAATAAAATTGGCAAAAATTCTCTTAAATTAATCATACTAATTTCAAGTTGGGAAGTAGGAAAAACTCAAGAAAAATGGTTGGATTCTTACTTGTAATTGAAAAATATGAAGATAAAAGTGAAAATATTAATGAGGTAAGCATAAAACATATTGAATCAAGATGGGAATTGTGTTCATGATGTTTAAATCATAATCAATCACATCTTATCTCATATTTTATACATATAATTATTTTATGACTTGGATATTGGAAAATTTTGTGAGGAAGGCTAGGTCCTATCCATGGTCTTACACTACAACTCACAAAGAGAACACCAATGAGATGGAAAATAATGTGAAAATATGGTAAAATGAGGTGTTTTATAATGGGAATATGAAGATGTGATAATTTGTGAGGAAGACTAGGTCCTATCCATGGTCTTATAATGCAAATCATAAATGGAATCCTTAAGGGAGTGATATGTGAATAAAATAATATTTCATAAGGGGAAATATTAGGATTATAAGGAGTGAATAAGGGAATGTCAAAAAGCATAACTTAAGCATATTATGAGAATACCTTAGGAGATATGAGGCATACTAAGGACATGAGAAGACACTAAGTGACTAGTGACCATCAATATACAAAGGATACATGTTCTCTATAAACACTAAAATATGTAGGTAAATAAGTGTGCTACTAAGGTCAACTCATGAAGCTATTTTTGAATAATAAAATTAAAATGTACCTACTTTCTCACTATGTGTTCCCCATTCCTCAAGACCCCTTATAGAGTCATCAATCTACTACAAAGATTGGGTACTTGTGTGAGAAAGTAGGTAGAACTAAAAGATTTTTTTAATTCTCTTTTTCTAATCTATTGGCCTACCACACCCCAATAGACCTTGGCTCTATCGTAAGGCTAACTGTGGAGTTTGAGCTTAGACTAGATGAAGGAGATGTACTTGAAATAATGCCTTTTAATGTGGTTTGACTTTTGAGAATTTTGTGTGTTGCCTTTTAGATCATTGCCTTTTCTTAAATGATTTGGATTTTGAATGTTTTTATGGATTTTTTTTCAAGATTCCTCCTCCATACAAATGTAGAATGACCAATCATGAGATATAGAGTGTTACACATGAATGAGCTTTAGGATTTGGCTAAAGGAAGCTAATTAAACAAAGAGAAGATTGATTAGGACCTTTAGGCTTAACTATGAACCATCATGTTATCTCAAGTCTTAACCATGCATATAATTAGTTTGTGAAAAGTGAATAAATGAGAATAAGGGAAATCCAAACTATATCAGTAATAGGAGATTATAATGAGATGAATTATTTTCTAACTAATCACTTGGTAAACAAGAAATGACTAAAGGGAGTAAGGTTTGTATAACCAAGTCCAATAAAAATTATCCATGCTTATAGAGATGAGATAAGAAACAATCATAAAAAAAAAAGTCATAAGAAAATGAATTTGATAAAAAAAGAAGGCAATGAAAAAGAAAAAATATTCATAAGAGAACATAATGACATCATAAGAAATATAAAATGTGAAACAAAATCACCATGTAAAATAAATAAGAATTTGACACAATGTAAAATGATATAACAAATAGATAAAGATAAAGTTAGAGAACACCTCCAATCCAAATGAAAATGTAATAACGCTATGTATGTGTTCATAAAAACTAATATATTTATCTACACATATTATGTAGAACATATGATAAGTCTTTATGAAGTTGAATGCAAACTACTACTAATGTCTCATCAATATTTAATTAAAGCTAAGAAAATACTTCACATCAAATATCTTCAACATAAAAGGTAAGGATGCTTGAAGGATCATGTTGATGAGGGATATTATGGAAGGGATGTTAGGAGAATACATAGGAGTGGACTATATAGGATATGAATGGGTCACCAATGGGGAAGGAGCCATGAGTGAGAAACTCATGGGTGGAAAAGGATCCAAAAGTGAGGGAAGGTCCATGGGTGAAGGATTCATGGGTGGAGGAATAGGAGGAGATGAAGGGACTATAGGAGGAGATGGAAGCACAATAGGTAGAACCATGGGGGAAGAAAGGGGAGCCTTCTTATAGGAATAACCAATGGGAGGAATAATAGAAGGTGAAGGAATAGTTAAAAGGTGATCTTTACGATGCTATTGAAGGATGAAACAATGATTGGTATGATGGGTGCCACATTGGTACTAGAGATAATATACTTCTCTATACTTAGGAATATACTCAAGTAGTATATTCAGGGGAGGTGTGGCCTTTTTTGAGGATTGAGGAATAATAAGATGTAAAGTGACAATTTATTGTTACATCTTGTGATAATACATGTATGAATGGTTATTTGTGTTGTGGAAGAAAAATATATGCATGTGAGTAGTCTTAATAGGTGTACTCATAGGAAGATTTGTAACATAAGTAAAAGGATATTGGTATAGGTAACAATCTCTAATCTAATGACCAACAACTTTATGAATGCCACAATAAGGCTAATCAACTTGGTGGACAAAGGAATCAACTATAGTAAAGGAATCAAAACATCACCAAGAGAAGGTGGTGTTGGTGGAGATATTAGACAAGGCTCGATGGAAAGAATGATGAGATCAAAAGTAGGAATAGACTCAGCTAATGTGGGAGTAGGAATAAAATCTGAACTAGGCTCTATTGAGGGAGGGGTAGGGTTAATAGAAGGATGAAGGAGAGTCACATGCATCTCATAAATAAGTAGGATATAAGGGTCATGGTACCTATCAAAGCAATAAGGCCCAGTCATAACATGATCCATAAGCATACTTTGATGAGGTTCTTCATAAACTAGAGGTGTCTACACCATCTATACCTTGTGATAAAGAGGAAAAATACTAAAATTAGGAATGCTATATGATGGAATATAGGGAGATATACTAAAATATTGAAGCAAAGAGGAATGATAATGGATAATCTTAGCATCATAAGCTTGAATTATACCTCCTAAAAATAGATCATCTAAGGTATAACCATCATTGTAATCAAGTGTATGGAGATCAATGATGTAGGTGGGAATGACATTGTCATCTAATATGGCATGATGATTGGAATGTTGAGTCTTGGTTAAGACAAAAAGGATGTCATCACAAGGTGGTTTATGAGAATCAAGTTGTAAATAAGTGGGAAGATGAGAGATTAGATGAGTTGAAAGTTTGAAAGTTTTAATCATAAGATTGATCTCATTAGGCTCATCATGATCAAAATCTAAGAGGTTAGGGGGAATATTCCCAATGAGTTCGGGATCGACATTATAACCTGGATTGGAATTGATGAGAAATTTGAATCATTGAAACTCATGAAATAAAATGCTTGGCAAGGTTTTAAGGGTAAGAATATTGAATACACCACAGTCTTGGAATTGTTTGAAATTCCAAAGGTTGGTATCACCTTGAATCCTATAGATGAATCTATTATGAGGAAATTTAACACATTGAAAAGTATAAGAAGAAATTTATATCATATGATAAGTCCATGGCCTATCAATAAAAATGTTATAAGATATAGGAAAGTTAAATATCATCACCTTTATGAAAATGGTGACACATAGGACAGTAATGGGGAAACACACACAACCTAAAGGAGGCATTTTCCTTGACATATTATTTGAGATTTCATTCAAAATATACAAGGGTTTTGATAAAATTGAGGGAGGCAACAAAATTTATAGAACCCTCATTAATTAAGGCATGCTTGACTTGGATATCACCAATTTAGACACTAATGAAAAGAAGATCATTTTCAAGAAGCACAATCTCATTGGGGATAATAGAAGTAATGGGGAATTTGAGGGAAAGAGAAGTGTCCATTGTTTCATCAACATATATTGACATATCTTTGCATTATTACAATATGCTATCTTTAGATCTAAAGAAGGTTGTTTCACGTCCAGTTAGGGGAGGATGAGGGATGCCAATTTCAAACAAAAGTTGCATAAGATAGTTATGATGATGCAAAGAGGTACACATCAATTTGATAAATGAAATTTGGGATGGGAGATTAGTGAGTTTTGTGATAGCATCCCACTCATCATAACCCATAAGAAGAGTGTTAAAAAGAGGTGAATTGTGTTGAAGGAGATTCTTATAAGGAGTATCCAAAGTATATATGAATTTATGTTGATAAGAGGCAAAAGGTTTAGTATGAGGGAAAGTTTATATATTGTGCTAAGAAGATGGAGTAGTTGATGTAGGTGTGGGTTGATAATTTCTAGAATAAGTGGTGATAGGATCTTGAGTATCATTGGTGTTAGTTAAAGAAGATGGAGGGATGGTATAAATAGTATGGGAAGTGTTATCTAAGGGAGAAGTTGGAATTGCTTCATAAAAAGTTATAATTTCATCTTTCCCCAACTCATTTAAGTGAGTTAGACAAGAATCTCGGATAACATGAAATGTATGAGACAATTGAGGTGTGTAGATAGGTTTATGATCAATGAAAGTAACCAAACTTTGCATGTTAGTCATATTAACCACATTATCTTCAAGAATTGGGTCAATAATACTATCAATATTATTGGTATAAGGGGTACCTTTTTCTTCATTTTCTTAGTGATTTGAAAGAGTATATTTATAGATGGCCAAATGAACATTAGCTTGATTCAAATCTTGAGATTTAGTATGTGTTTCATGGGATTTGTAATTTGTAATCAATTTCATAGGCTTATTGGAGTTGACGAATGATAATATCATGGTCAAAATTGGGACCAAGAAAAAAATCCATAGCCAAATTATGAAGATACCTATAAGTCTCATGAGAATGACCCTAACTAGCATGAAACCAAAAAAAATTACTGGGATCATATAAATATTTCATAGGATGAGTGGTATCAAGTTATAATGGGAGAGGCCTTGGTAGACATTTTATAAATTCTATTGAGGATAAAGATTTGTGAAAATTGATGTTATTAGGTGAAGATAAATGAGGATTGATGAATTGGTTAGAAGGGGGATATGGTTCCAAATATTTTTTAGAAAAAATAACTTGAATAGTGTGATGGTATCATAAGAGTCCATGAAACCATCATTGGTAGCATGGAAGTTCTTGTGAACTAGGAATTGACTTAAGAGAGGAGGTTAGATCAAGTGTTAGTTTTAAAATGAAATCAAGATGAAAATAACACACTAAAAAGTATGAGATTTCTAGGCCTAGACACTAGGCAAAGCTTAGTAACAAACATGCATATGAAAGAAATAACTAAAAAATGAAATAAAACTTCCTTCACCTTCCATGGAGATTCCAAATGTTTTGTAGAGTGGTTTACTCAGACTTTGCATCAAAGAGTCTTCATCAATGCAGTTGTTTATCTCCTTCTCTCCTTGGAACCTTTGGATTATGATGGTTTTGGCTTGGTTAATTACTTTGGCATAATAACACTAATTGTATGAGGCTTTGGAATCATTTGTGCATGGTAAATATACACTATCCAAGCTTAAAATTATGGTTGTGAGGCTTTGTATTTATATATTTTTGCAAATGATTAGAATGAAACTGGATCGTCCATCTCAAGATGAAGATGTGTGGATAATAATCCATTCAATTTTGGAGGCTAAAATCAATAAATGTCCTCATAAATATTTGGGATAGAGAGGCATTAAAGAGACATGGAAGGGATAAATTAGATATTTAATGCAATTAAGGCTTGTGGATGCCACCCCATAGTATGATGTCTTAGGTGATGTAGTTATTTAATATCAATTTCCACTAATGAAATTTTCAATAATTTCCATGGAAAATTAACTTAAACTCTTGATTCAAATTAATTAGCCTTAAATATGATTTAGCAATTTTGGTGTAAATCTTATAAATTAGTGCTCAAATTAATCAAATTGGTCAAAATGTCATATTATTGGCTTGAAATTTGAATGGATTGGAATTAGTATGAAATGTTAGATGCATTGGAATTTTTATCCCATTTAGGATATTTTTGACACAAAATAACAAAGGCATGTGTCTCATTTAATAAATTTGGTAAAAAAGAGCAATCCAAAGTACCTAAGTGTGAAATCATCATTTTGACTCAAAATGATTTGATCAAAGTTATCTATCTCATAAAATGCATTTCCCCATTTAAAAATACATTAGCAAAAATCAGCATTTGTATATAAAAAATTTGAAAAATTTAATGTGTTTTAGTGTTTTTAGGCCAAATTATGCATTTGGATAGAAATTAGTCAAAAGCCTGGTTGGAGGTCATTGATGGCTAGTTTTAGGTGTCTACTATTTGCCCCTATTTGGGAAGGAATTGAAAACTATAGTAATAAAAATGTGTTCTAAAATAATTAGTAAAGGCTTATATTTAAAAAAAAAGATGATGATTGTGTAGACACCGAAATCGTGTCTAACCCTTGGTCGGCTCCCCCCTTGGTCCCCTTTGGTCCCTTTCCACTTCTAACCATGCCTAACCTATGTCTTGTTAATTTAAAATAATTATCTTATTTTAAATTAATAATTCTCTCCTTCCTTCTCTCTCTCCCCTTGCCACCTCACCCATGCCACCTCTCATCTCCTTAGATTCTTTGCCCTTGGATACCCTCATTTATCACCCTATGACCTATTCCAACTTGCCCTCCACTACCCCTTGCCAAGTCTTAAATGATTTAAGACCCCATTTCCCTTATCCTACTCATTTCCCATGCCTATTAAGACACCTTTGACCATTTCTTCCCCAGATCCGCTGACTCGACAGTTGGGAAAATAGACGAAAGGCTATTTTTAGCCTTTTTTCCTGCCTTCCAGCCACCGACGTCAGTCAACTGTCGATCGACGTCAGTGGTATTTTTGGCGTCGGTTGCCTTCAAAACTGCATTCCACCTTAGGAGTGTGGATCCATTTTTCCAATCTTTCCATCCAACCTTTCAACCTTCAACCAACCAATCTTTCACTCCTCAATCCATCAATCCTTCCAATCATTAGACCTCTCACTCTCTCTCTCTTAGGTACACACATAAAGCTACAACAATAATAGGGCTTCTGCACTAGCAACATGAGTAACAAGACTTCCACACCAGCAACATCAACAAGAAAGAGAAACAAGACTTCCACATCAGGCACAACCACTCTGCAACACTCTTTCCTCAGCAAACCATAGGTAAGTATTTCCTCTATGTTTTCATTATGTTTTCAGTTATTGCTTCTACGTAATATCACCAGCCCAGACCCAACCTATTCTCTGGGAGCCTTCTCTCATTCTTATTTTCCTTGTTTCCTCTGTCCACTCCATCTGGTCCCTTTCCAGACCATACACTCTGTCCATTATCCCTGCACAGACTTTCAGACCCATTCACAGACTCCCAGGCCCCTTCTCAGACCCGTCCACAGTCCAAAAACTCACCCAGACCCTGTCCCAGACCATTGTCTTGATTGACATCGACCACTGCCTCCATCGATGTTGGCAGACTAACTGACGTTGGTAGACTTGAAAATTGATGTCAGCAAACTAACCGACGTTGGTGACTATGACCAAACTGATAGCAACATTCAGTTAAGCATTTGCTTCTATTTCTATTTCAGTCTTTAATCATTTCAGTCTCTTATCATTCTGCCTTTTATCAGACATTATTTTTATCAATCAATGGGTTGACATCCCTTAAGGAAGTCTTTGTACTTCTGGGATCAAGCTTTTGCTTGACAGCCCACCATCTTCTATCTAACAATATTTTTGTTCTAGCCTCTTTCTTCTATAGGTGTCATCCTCCACAACCAAAGAGGAGTTCTCACGTCATCTGGATAATGGTGTGTATACCTCGTCTGGGTAACATCTATCCCTAGACCATTTCTTTTAGTTTCTCATTTCCTTTTTGAATGTGAAAGTGAAAATCGTATAGAAACATTCTGACACGCCCGGTTGGACCCTAGGGTCTTCCTTGGGTTCTTTCTCTCTGTTCATATAGGTGCATTAGGTCTCTCCTTTTCACCTCTTTCTTTTATCTCTTCCAAAAGACACCATTAGAAGGATTAAAAATAACTCTTCTTTCTTTTCTTGCATCTTAGAATAATCAAAAGTCATACTCTTCAACCTCTTCTCACTTGTCTTCATACGAACTAACATTTCAATTTGGGCTTAAAACACATTGCATTTCATTTCTTCTTGATGGCATACTTAGTCCACATCTAATAATTAAAAACCGCATCATGAATTAATCATAGTCCACTTATGTTACACAACTGAATCACTTGCACAAATCAAACATCAAAACTTACCTAAGACAAGGCCTGACTGGGATTTCATCACCCAGTGGATACCTTACCCATCCCGACAATCCCACTTAGACTTCACCACTAAGGGGAAAGTCCACTCTATTCTCTAGCAGAGGATAATCTCTAGGGGAAGTATATTTTGGCTAAGCGAGACCAGCTTACCACTAGGCTCATGAAGTGAGGGGAGCTTGCTCCTTAGCACCAGGCCAAGTACGAAACCTAACACAGACTCTTGAGCACCTAAACTAAACCTAAAACCATCTTTAGACTACCTCTTCTAGTACCCATCTCAGAAGCCAACCTCCCCAACACATTCTAAGGCATAAGCCAATAGGATTCTAAAAGTTGATTGTTAGGATTTAATGCTTAGGGTTTGCCTGTCTCCATCTATTTTTTTGTTCCTATCTAGTTTTTTGAGCTAGTGAGGATGTTTCTTTTTTCTTCTTCCAAAAACTTTCAAATCTTTTGAGTCTTTGGAAAACACAGTCACCGACATCAGTTTCACCACTGACGTCGGTACCTTTCTTTGTCGACATCGGTTATCTAACCGACATCAGCAATCTATTTCACCGACATCAGTTTTTTAACCATCAATCACTGTCCAAACTTTTCTTTCCCAAAATAGCAGCCTTAAAACCTGACCCTTTTTCTACAAAAACCACATTCTGAGTTTCTAAAACTGAAAAAAATAGTTTCTGGAACCTGAACCTTTTGCCTTGAATGGTTTTGACACACAATCAAACCATGACTTTTGTTGACCACACGAGGCAACAACCGCTTCCACCTTTGCCCTCCATAACTAGTCCTTTAATGGAGTTTCATTCAAAGACCGAACAAACTCTAACTCGACCAACCCCAACTCAGTCTCCCATTGTCCCTAAAGGGGACCAAGATTTCGAAAGATTATTGGACCTCAATGTCAAAGCCCTCCAAAATTATCTCGCAAGAAACCAAACGCGAGACCTTTCGGGTGAAGCGGTGATGACATCAACACCATCCGCTACCCAACCTTTTATGACTCAGACTATTGCCTCAACCATTAACTCGACCATGGCCAATACACAAAGTTTGGCCTCCCCATCTATTTTTAGACCGACCTCCATTGGGGTTTCATTACCCCCTCAACCACATGCAATTCAACTGAGTTCTACATCATACCAGAACTTGATTATCTTGACTCCACACACTCTTGTGCCTATAAATGCAAGAGTGTCTACCTCCCCTTTTGCCAATGCTACCATGCAACCATATTTGGTGGTATTTAGTCAACTTATGCTTTCTACCTTCATGACACAACCACCCTTGGCTTCCACTTCTGTCTCTATGACTAGTCATCAATGCGTTACACCTATACAAGTGCAACTGACTACGTCATACACCTCTTCTAGCATCTTCCAAGCACCTTACAACCTAGGGGGTGCCCCATCTGCCAATCCGTCAGCTGATCTCATCAAGATGTTGATGGACAAAATGTCTAGTCTTGAGGCTTCTATTTTTGGTTTAAGCAATGTCTCTTCATATGACCAAATTTGCAATGAACCCATCCATCCCTCCATCCCAATCTGACCATACCCCAACCAGTGGGAGCTTCCTAATTTTACTCACTTCTAGAGTAAGGAAGACCCATAATAGCATCTACGAGCATTTAGACATGCTTGTTATCTTATAGCCCATGATGATGCATTAATATACACACGTTCCCCATGACACTTTCTGGTCTTGCCCTTGATTGGTACAGCTCTCTTACCAGTCATTTCCTCTTTTCATTCACTCAACTTGCCCAAATATTTTTTGACCATTTTTCTATTAATATCACCAAAAAAGTCTTAATTACAGACCTCTACTCTATCAGGCAATTTGACGACGAATCTATAGTCAATTTTGTCACTCGTTGGAGAGGCTTGATTAACCAGATCTCCTTCTCCTTGCCTCAACATGAGCTCATCGATCTCTTTTCTTGAGCATGTGCCAGACACATCTCTTCTACCTTATGGGTTCAAACATTCTGTACTTTCGACGAAGCTTTCACCATGGCCTGAAAGCTTGAACTTCGCACCATTGAAGAAGATAAGGTCAAATTGCATAATACCAACGCAAAAGTCAATGACCCTTCTTCTTCCAGACCTTCTTCTTCTACCAACTCCAATTCCAAAGGAGTGGCCAACACTGTGGTCGTTAGATCACCATCCTTGACAACAACTGACCAACCTCAACCTTTAACATCTCAAAACATCACCAAATAATTCCAACAACGGTACATCTAGCATTCATACACTCTAATTGGAGAGTCATATGCTTCCATTTTGGAAAAACTCGTCAAGCAGGGGGTCTTCAATCTCCCTCCAATCTGACCATCTCAATTCGACCCTTTAAAAGCCATCCCTACTTGGTATAGGGAAAATGACTTCTGTAACTTTCACCATGTCTAAGGCCATGACATCAACAGTTGTCGAACCTTCGAGAACATTGTCCAAGACATGATAGATAAGGGAGATCTTGTTTTGGGCAATCTAAATGCCCCACCTAATCAAAACATTGACATCTTTAGACAACCATTCCCAAACCATCCTCCTAATCAAAACAATGTCCAGGCCATGACCAATGACCCCCAAGAACATGATATACACACGGTCAACACTGTCTCACCTCTTGTCCCTGACCAACCTCCTCCACAAGAAGAAGAGCCTTCTTCTCCTATTAGTTCTCCATCGACTTCTCTTATATTGGAGGACGCTTTGACCATACCTATGCCATTAGCCCCACATTCATCCTTCCTTCCACCAATGGAGGACCTTACCTTGCCTACTCCTCAACTACAAGTAGAAGGCATGATCATCCCTGCCCTGTATCCTCTTGAGGAGCCACACTCTCCTATTCCTTTTCCACCAAGAGAAGACCCTGTCTCTTCACCCATTTTGATCAAGGAAGACCCAGTCATGGTTTCCTCTTACATTTTTCTTGAGATTGCTACATCTCACTCACCTCCATCCACATCTGAACCCAAACCCACGTAGGCATCCACCATGCCAAAAGAGATAAAATCTCTTGGTGTTCGCCCCATATCTAATCTTGCCTCACACAATGGTGGCCCTCAAACCAAACCAAAGAAGGCCACTAAACCACACCGGACTCCTCCTGCCCCACCTTCATCATTACCTTCAATTTTGGGCCCACATCCATCCACTTTAATAGGAGTGCTTCCTACTCCCATACTTCATAGGGGAAAGTCACCTCCATTATCCCCTCAACCCATCAGACATGTATTTCCTCCAAAACATTCGACACCTATCACCACCAAAGTGCCATCTACACATGTGGCTACACCACCCATGAAAATGATGGTACGACTAATGCCTCTTATGCCTCTCAAACCAAAGTCATCAACCCCCACTACAACAAGACACATAGACCCATTAGCAAGTTCTTATGCCTTGCTATTACGGCAATTGTTGCAGTCTTCTTGCATCAATCTCCTACCTCTTAAACCATATCAATCTCTCAGACCAAAATTGCCCTGGTTCGATGACACTCAGGTTTGTGCATATCATCGCACACTTGGGCACAACACTGAGGATTGTTGTGCCCTCAAGGTTGTCATTCACCAATGCTTAGAGAAAGACACCCCTCTTCTTGACCATATTATCAACAAACCTTCAACACCACCCCACTCATCAACTCCCAAATCAAGACCATCTTGGTTTGACAACTCTAAATTTTGCCACTATCATCACACTCTAGGACATGACACTGAGTGTTGTTTTGCTCTTAAATCTATCATTCGTCAACACCAAAAAAAGGATACCCTTCTCATCAAGGATCCTCTTGACCACCCCTTTGACAAATCATCAACACCGACCCATGCTTCTTAAACCTCATCACCTGAATTAGGATCTCCATGCCAAAATATGGTCCCTTTTCCACCTTTAACCCCCTTATTCGACATCCACACAATTAATCTGACCACCAAGCCTCAACTGACTTTGACCAATCTATCAAATATTCTCCCTAGCCACTGGGGGAATTCAATGTTCATCCAAGCCTCGACCAACCCTTCAACCTAGTCTTGACCAAATATCAATCACTCTTTTAATCCTAAACCTTGACTATGCCTTGACCAAGCCTCAACCAAACGTCAACCAAGTATCAACCAACATCAACCTATCTTTGATAAAACATTCAACCAAGCCTCGACCATGCCTCGACCAAACAAGCATTGACCTGACCCTCGACCAAACATTCAACCAGTCTTGACCAATTAGCGACCATATCAACTGACCAAACATCAATCATGCATTGATCAAGTCTCAACTGACCTCAACCAAGCCTCGACTAAGTCTCGACCAAGCCTTGACCAACCATCAACCAGACCTTGACCCAGCATTGACCAAACATCTTTTTTAATCATGACCATCAACTAGACATTGACCAAACTTCGACCAACCATTGACCAAATATCAATCAACCAAGCCTTAACCAAATATCAACCAAACATTGATCAAACATCAACCAAATCATGTCCTCAACCAAGCCTTGACCAAGCCTCGACCAAGTATCAACCAAATAATCCAACAACACATCAACCAACTTTTTAATCATCAACCAACATGTGACCAATATGGAGCGAAGTAAATGAGGCAAGTTTGCCCCTAATTGGCTCAAACCTTTCATCATCATGCACAGGTATGGATCAGGGACTTATCAGAACTTGAGCCTCTTAATGCCTTGCATCTGCGACCATTCTACTATTAGTCGAGTACTCATTCACTTGACATTTAACTTGAGCTCATCCCTTGAGCAATCCCCATCCTCTTAATCCTCATTCCTTCCAACCCTATTCCCCTTAACAAATCCTATATAACCCTTTTATAATGTATGGATGCTTTGTCCTAATAAAAGGGAGCCCTTGAAATTTTATAGTCTTGTCCATGACTCAAAATTCTATAAAAAAATAATAAATTGATGTCAAAATATCTAAGGTCACAAACTCTAAAAGACAAACTGCTCCCTTAAAGGACAGCTACGTAATTGCTATATTACTAGACTGCTCCCTTGAAGGATAGCTAGGCCAAAGTCATATCAAACATATAAAACAAAAATATAGACCACTCCCTCGAAGGATGGCTATGACTAAATCTTGCTACAAACAACACTCTTTTAGAAGCTTCCCGCATCGATTAGCTTCACAAATGACCACAAAGCAAATGACATCTCTATGTGGACTTCCCGCATTGATCAGTCTGCCAAAAAAAAAAGGGGGGGGTCATGGACTTGACTTATAATCATCTCAGGGTCTCCTAAAAAAAGGGGCAAGGTTCTCTTTGCTCTAAAATGGGTTACCCCATCCTCTCATATCACATAATCCAACCTATCACCCCAACCTACTCAAGGGACTTCGAGCTCACTTTAATGTCAAAGTGATTTGATTACTTCTCTAACACAACCAATGGCCTACGACGCAATGCATGAATGGGGATCTTGGTTCTAAAAACCCCTATTTATCTTATCATTCTGGTCTGTGTCAACGAAAGAGCAATTTGCCTTTCACTTTTTTTTCACACTTTTGTCACATCCAACCAAATCATTTGCCAACCAAACCAAATCAAACCAAAACATCTTTAGACCTGTCACATCATCATAGTCCATTTCACATAGTTTCTATGGACACCAATACACATGGAAACTATCGACCACACAATTTATGTTAAGCATAAACCATTACTTGTTGAAGCATAAATAGACTCAATTCATTTTTAGCATACATCCATCACGAATATGGAAAATTGCTAGGGATGAAAGACCCCGACCAATGTTACATAATACACCATATGGAAAAGGCTATAACATCATCTTATCCCCATCATTTCAACACATGACCAAACCAATCATCGACCACTTTGACTCTTCATCTGAACTACATTGGTCTGAGGCCCTAAGACTGGGGCTATGTAGGCAACACTCAGATGATACGATGCCTTTTGGGGTTAGCTCGACCACCCTCATTTGTTCATCTACCTAATGGGCAAACCATATTCTCCTTTGACCATGACTTGACCTCGACCAACCAATCCATAACTTTTCCCCTTTTCCTCCCTTTTGGGAGAACTACATTAGCCTGAGTCCCTAACAACAGGGGCTATGTAGGTAGCACTTAGTCTCCTAAGGTTAGCTTGGCCACATTCTTTCGTCTGTCCATTCATTCGACCAATTATCTATCTCGACCCGCCTCAACCAACGACCTTGGAGATCACACCTATCTCCTCAGACTCTGACCAATTCCAAGACAAACATTGCCTTAGTTGTTTTTGCATGTATGTTACCTCATGAATGGTTAGCAAAATTGTTCGTAGACTATTTATGATCTTCACAAGTATAGGATCACAAGGTGGTTGATCTCCACTACTTGTGACATTTTTGTGTTTTTGAGAGCACTTCCTGAGCTTGGGATACTTGGAACACAATGACCCATTAGAGCTATAGCTTAGATTGAATAACCTAATTAGCTATGACCAAATGCTAGGGCCCAATTATTTTAATTTTGGTGCTCCTTGACCTTTGACCTGTGACAATTTGACCTGACCATCTTATGAAGTGGTATACGTGTAATCACGACTATTGCAGTATTCTCACTCCAACTCCACCATTTTCATCCACTCTCTATCAAATCGGCACCTGATTTCAGGTTCCCTTCCCTTGACTCCCGCTTTGAGGGGGAATACCTCATCCATAATCAGGGCAACCAACCCTCCTCTTATTTTTGTCTTGCAGTTCACTTAAACAACCAACATGACAAAATCAACCTTATCCCACGCCTGGGGCAACCAACTCCTATTTTTGTCTTGCATTTCATCAAGAACAACCAACAAGACAAAAAGGGGCAAATGTAGACACCGAAATCATGTCTAACCCTTGGTCAGCTCCCCCCTTGGTCCCCTTTGGTCCCTTTCCACTTCTAACCATACCTAACCTATGTCTTATTAATTTAAAATAATTATCTTATTTTAAATTAATAATTCTCTCCTTCCTTCTCTCTCTCCCCTTGCCACCTCACCCATGCCACCTCTCATCTCCTTGGATTCTTTACCCTTGGATACCCTCATTTATCACCCTATGACCTATTCTAACTTGCCCTCCACTACCCCTTGCCAAGTCTTAAATGATTTAAGACCCCATTTCCCTTATCCCACTCATTTCCCATGCCTATTAAGCCACCTTTGACCATTTATTCCCTGAACCCGCTGACCTGGTAGTTGGGAAAATGGATGAAAGGCTATTTTTAGCCTTTTTTCCTGCCTTTCAGCTGCCAACATTGGTCAACTATCGACCGACATCGATGGTATTTTCGGCATTGGTTGCCTTCAAAATTGCATTCCACCTCAGGAGTGTGGATCCATTTTTCTAATCTTTCCATCTAACCTTTCGACCTTTAACCACCCAATCTTTCACTCCTCAATATATCAATCCTTCTAATCATCAGACCTCTCGTTTTCTCTCTCTCAGGTACACACAACAAACTACAACAACAATAGGGCTTCTGCACCAGCAACATTAGTAACAAGACTTCCACACCAGCAACATCAACAAGAAAGAGAAACATGACTTCCACATCAGGTACAACCACTCTGCAACACTCTTTCCTCAACAAACCACAAGTAAGTATTTCCTCTATGTTTTCATTATGTTTTCAGTTATTGCTTCTAAGTAATATCACTAGCTCAAACCCAACCTGTTCTTTGAGAGCCTTCTCTCATCCTTATTTTCCTTATTTCCTTTGTCCACTCCATCTGGTCCCTTTCTAGACCATACACTCTATCCATTGTCCCTACACAAACTTTCAGACCTATTCATAGACTCTCAGGCCCCTTCTCAGACCTGTCCACAGTCTAAAAACTTGCCCAGACCCTGTCTCAGACCATTGTCTTGACCAACATCGACCACTACCTCCACCGATGTCAGTAGACTAACTGAAGTTGGTAGACTTGAAAATCGATGTCAGTAGACTAACTGATGTTGGTGATTGTGACCAGACTGACAGTAGCATTCAGGTAAGCATTTGCTTCTATTTCTATTTCAGTCTTTAATCATTTTAGTCTTTTATCATTCTACCTTTTATCAGACATTATTTTTATCAATCAGTGGGTTAACATCCCTCAAGGAAGTCTTTATACTTCTGGGATTAAGCTTTTGCTTGACAGCCCACCATCTCTTATCTAACAATTTTCTTGTTCTAGCCTCTTTCTTCTACAGGTGTCATCCTCCACAACCAAAGAGGAGTTCTCATGTCGTTTGGATAACGGTGTGCAGATCTCATCTAGGTAACATCTATCCCTAGACCATTTCTTTTAGTTTCTCATTTCCTTTTTGAATGTGAAAGCAAAAATCATATAGAAACAGATTGAAGAACAAAGCTCCAAATGGTGCTTGAAAAGTCTATGATGATGCCCCCTTGAGGGAGTAGATGTCACATATGTGGATGGATGGTCCCTTAAAAATAATTAAGAAGAAATGTGGAATTAACCCATGGTTGAGATTAATCCAAATGAGAAAATGCTTTCATGCATTTATTTAAAAAGGATACTAATTTGCCCAAAGTTAGTTATAATCAGAAATAAAGTTTGAAATAATGAATTTCCCATGGGTGGCTATAATAATTAAGATGACCTAGATTGGATAAAGATGATGTTTGATATGGTTTTTCCCTAGTTAGGGATGATTAGCAATCATAACTCAAGGATATAACTTGGAATATAGATCAAAGATGAGTAGGCACAAATGTAGATGTAATGGTCTAGTGACTAAAGAAGTTATAAATAACTAGGCATATGAGGATGCTCAAAAAAATTGAAGGGATGGATAGAAGAATAAATATTGATCAATAGAAATGATTTATTTGTATCTACAAATGAGGAGATTCTTAACCTAATTATAAATGATATAAATAGAATGGTCAATGGGTTGAATTGATCAGGATGGATGGGAGGATTTTGCTAAGAAGCCAAGGAGAAAATTTTATGATTCCATTACTTGTAAGACTCCCTACAACTAATTTTTATTATAATACATTATGGTAGGATTCATGATAGAGCACCATGAGGACTTAGAAGAAATATGCATAAGGATTGATTCCCAAACTAATAAACAATTGAAAATAATGCACTAATGATAAAAACCATGATGAAAATATTGACGTCTGAATATGGATGGACTCAAGAATAATGCACAAAGAATCACCTAATGGATGCATATAAACTGAGTCAAGGAAACAATGCTAAAGCAAATAAACAGGCAAATAGACAAACAAACAAAGAAACACATATAAATCACATAAATAGACAAACAAATTAAAATAAATAAATAAATAAATTTTTTGAAAACAAAATCAAAATAAATCATCCTAAAAATGACCATACCTCAATAGGGTGAATCAAGGATAACTGACTAGGCTTAGGACAATTGTTTTTGGATTTTTGAAATATTGGAAATGTTTTTGGCATTTTGAGGTATCTCAAATCATTATAGAATGACAAGATACCTACTCTCAAAATGGAAAGAGTGTTGGCTTAAGTTTTTCACAAAATTTTGATAGCACATGGAAAGTGGGGCTAAGGTTACCTCAACATGAATTGACCATGGCCTACATAGTCCTGAGATGACCTCAAGTCATAGTAACTCCATCCACACAAAAGGTGGGGAGAAACTTGACCAAGTCCCAACAATTTCTCAAATCTAACAAATGGCCAGTCAAATAGAAACAATAATGGCAAGGTGATGTGGCAATGCATGATAAATAAATGTTACCCTAGTTTACCCATAGGTGGTTATACCTATGATGCAACTGATTAGATTAATGATACTAATTTGTGAATATGTGGTTATAATTAGTAGTAATATTAGTGAACACTCATTTACCCCAGCAAGCCATATAATTAGGCTCACATAAACAAACTTGATATAAGACAAAAAATGAAATATACCTTACTAGATCAACTATCACACAACTTTCATACACTGTCATTGTAAACACATATTTTATTGATTATTAAAACTTCATTAAAATCCCCTCATAAAAAGTGTAGGAAGAACCAAAGTAACCAAGATCAAAATAGGATTGGATATGATGACTAAAAATGGGCTTTGGTCTAAATAAGAATGATATGGTAAAATAGAATGGTCTTTTTCTAGGATAATGATGGTTTGATAGATTGGATAAGATGGTAAGAGGGTTTCCCCAAAGTGATGGGGTGATTGGATGGGTATGAGATAATGGCAAAAGGAATGGTAAATGAAAATGACATGGTACATGTTTTTGGCTAATGATGGTTATTTTTTGATGTGTTTGGCTTGGGTATGGTAGATTGCATATGATTTTATTATTCTTGATAAAGTGGAGATGCACATCCTAATCAACAAATGATACAAAAAATAATAATCAATCATCTTAATTTCTAGCCCACACCTCACCTAAATTTTTTCTCTATCAAGAACTATCTATAGATTTAGATGTAAACAATGTTGTTATGATCTTTATTGGTCATCTATTTTGATTCCTTTAAGTGGAAAGATAAGGTATCTTTATAGCTATGCAAAGGAAAGTGTGACCATGGATGGTAAATAGGGATAAATGTTGGATGATAGGTTTGATTTGGAAATTTAATGGTGGATGATAATGGAATTAGTAGTGGTTGGGCAACAAATGAAGATCAATATTTTTAGGAACACATAATGTTTCTTATTCTAGATTTGACATAACTATGGATGTGGTGGGGCCTAAGACTTATGAATATTCTCTTAATAAGATGACTAGATGTTTTTATTATTTATGCTTGAGAGTAGCTACCATTTGATTAGGCTATAGATGGGAAGTTACATTAATTTGATATTTGATTTTGTCTTCATCAAGCAATGAAAAACTCTTATGATTAGCTATTGGCACCTCAAAGATATTTTCACCAATCACATTGTATTTACTATTCTATAATGCCTTTGAGAAGGTTTCACTAATGAATGTTGAATTTTAACTTTGATTGTCTTCTAGTACCTTTGAAAAGGTTTCACTAGAAGATGCTGGGTTTGAACTTTGATTGTCATCTAGTGCCTCTGCAAAGGTTTCACTAGGAGATTGCTCTTTTTTTAGATGATTTTGGTCTTGGCCTCATTGTTTTTCTTCAACTGATATGTCACCATGGATGTAGTTCAATAAGCTGTGATTCTATCAGTCCTAATCAATGTTTGTAAGAGATGGATTGTTAATGATATGGCTATGTTGTTTGATGCTAATGGCATGTGGAATGGAAATGGAATGGGTAAAGGCAACACAATTTTCATAGAAGATACAAGGAGAACTTGTGTCAAAGTTTAATTACTCATTCTCAAAAACTATATAAGAATCACAAATATATTCAAATTGATCTACAAGACAACCTATACTGTAATATTCTTGAATGTATCCTAATTTTGAATCTAATTTTGGCTCAAGGAACTCTAAATCTAATGGTAAGATTGATTTTGAATATGATTCTGATACTAAATTTGATATCGATTCAAAAATAGAACTTGACTCTAATTCTTATTTTTCATTTGATAGGTACTCTATTATAATGATGTCTTGTTGAATATTTGGTATTTGACAAATAAAGACCTATGATGGTAAAATGGGCTCCATAGAGACTAATTTGTCAAAGTGAGACTCCATAATGATAGGAAAAAGGTCAAAAGATGACTCCTTAAAGACTAGTTTATCAGAGGTATGCTCTTAAAAAATAGGCATATAGTCAAGATAATGATTTATCCAAAGGTGGTTATAATCATTAAAAAGTGACTCAACAAAGACTGGCTCATCAGAGTAAGACTCCTTGATAACTGGTATAGGATCAATAATGTGATTCATCATAGGTTGACTTTCACAAATGATTGGTTCAACATAAACATCTTAGATCAGTTGGTTTTCTTGGCCTTGGTTTTTAATGAGTTAGAAAATACTAGTTTTGAACATAACTTTGTCCTCAAATGATTGGTTTGGTTGAAAAAGTACTGCTTGGATTGGTTGAGGTATTGATTAGATTAGTTGGGGTTGTGATATAATTGGACGAGGTTTGGATTAGATAGGGCATTGTGGAGCTTGATTACTCACATCAGCCAAAGGATGAGGTCTTTTTATAGAAATGGTATGGTGTTGTGGAGCATGGTTACTCACACAAGCTAGAGGATGAGGTCCTGGTATGGAAATGGTAGGGTATTTTGGATCTTGGTATCTCATACAAGCTAAAGCATCCAAGTCTTTCTCATAAACCATATCATCCCAATCAAGGTTTTGAGTTGGATTGTAATACAATTCTCAACTTTGTTCCCCATATGGAGTATTATAGGGAGAATAATAAAACTCCCTACAAAATCTATCCCCATAGGGATTTATATTTGGATTTTGTGCAACCATTCTATCATAATTTGGATTTCACGTGGCTCCACCATAAGTGTAACTAGACATATCCACATCAATAAAGAAAGCTCTGAAGATAAAAAGGCTTAGAGTTTTACAAACTATGAAAAAAAATGTCCAAAGGACAAATGGTTCAAACTTGGTCTAACTAGGTCAAAAGGGGTGGAGCTATATCTCCAAACAATGACTTGATTATAGGGATGTATCTCCAAAATGGTTTGTGCTAATATTTGGCATAAAATAGTATAACATCAAATGTCTAATGTCAAATTGCCATACACATAAAAGGTTAAGCATCTAAATAAAGACTGGCATGTTAAAGGGTCTAGGTCAAAGTGTTCCAAACAAGGTCTAAACTAAGAAAGGGAAAAGAGTTGCTAGGTCTTTTATCCAAACACAAAGTCAAAATCTAGGCTCAAAAAGGTTGTGCTAGGACTTTTGGTCAAACAACATCAAAATCTAGGCTTGAAACAATGGATTGATGCCATTTGATTTAATCTAACAAGTTTGGAAAAAACTTTAACATAAACCCAACACATGGAATAAAACATAAATGTGATCAATTGGCATAATCCAACAAAAGGAGTCTAGAGCAAGGACAATGTTCTCCCAAATAAAGGCGCAAAAAATGATAAGGATAGGCTTTATGAATAAACAAGTAATGGAAACAAGGATCTTTAAACAAAAAAGCAATAGTTTTCAAATTTTGGTAATCAATTAACTAAAGTTACACAACCCAAAATAAAAATAGCTATATATCAGCCCTTACAAAGTGAGGCCTAAACAAAAATCAATCAATGTTTGAATTTGAACTTGACAAGGTTAATTGAAAACTCAATGTTTGAAGACTAGGATTTTGACCAAACAATTTAGACAAGATTGGACATTATGATGGTACATGAACAAGGTCCAAATGACATATGTGACATGGTTTTAAATAATGGTTTTGGTATAAGTCAAATGATTTTTGAAATAATTCAAGAAGCATAATGGTGTAAGCATGTTCTAGTGATGTAATCAATGTTATGATTCAAAGACTCAAAGGTTTAAAATTTTGATGATGATTTGGGCTATATAATGGTACCTATATTATTCAATTGACATGCACACAAACATGTTCAGAAAAAAATTCAAGGCACAAGTGTGGTGTAAAACTAGCATACTACCTATTTAAACAAAAGAGTGTCATATAAATAAATTGGTTTAGACATGGCTATAAACAAACACATTAGTTTTATTATAAAAATACCAAGAAATAAAAATACAAATGACCAAATGTAACTAAGAAAATTGTCCTAAATCCTATCAAGGGTGTGGCAAAGTGGGGTTGACTAAAAATTTACAAGTTTTTGAATGTTTAGATGTATCAAATGCATATGAATTTCATGTCAACATATAAAAGAATCACATGTCATTTGGGTCTACGTCATATGGCTTGTTTTAAAAAGTTATTTTCCTTTTTATAACTAGTACATCTATCACTCACTGATATAATGTGATGTCCAACATGCTCAAATGTCTTGAGCTTAGCCTCTATTAATGAATATGGTTTAATATCTTAAACCACTATCCCAGTGAGGGGATCCGAATTTATACACCCCCTTATGAAAAGGGGTTGAAGATGGTGTTGGGAGATGAAGCCCCAGGTCAAAGCTACCCTATATAACTTATGGGAGGTAATGAAGTCCCCCTCACAAGCTAAGATGTAATGAAATAAAAACTATGTAAAAAAACTTTATGGTTTTTTTTGTATCACCCAAGCCATGCGAGTCTTGGGGAGAGCCTTCACAACATCTCTTTTACACCTTTATACTAATGCAATTTCCAATGAAGATGGAATTTTTGATCCCACAAGTTCCCTATAGAGGATGGGGGGAGAGCATACATGCACAACTTCCTTTTTGCACAAACAAATTTAAATAAGCAAGCAATGATTAACTTACATTAAAAAAAAAATTGGAAGTGAGTTTAATTTTAGAGCACTAAAATGAAATTTTTGGTGGTTTTATTTAGCCCCTTGGCCTTAAGTTAATTTTTTGAAAGAAAAACAATAAAACTATACAACTAAAACACTCTAAAAAGTTCATTAAACACCAAATGAAAGATTTCTATTTCTTTTTAAGCATCCCAAAAGAGGTTTACAAATATCTAATTAAGTATGATTTGGCACTTTTTAAGTAGGCCCTACAAGTAAATGGTCAGAGTGTTGTTTAGATTTAAATCATTTTTTCAAATGAAACAAGTAACTTTAAAAATTGAACTCTCAAGTTCACACAGTGCAATCTCACAACTCCACAACTCTAAAAAATTGTGACTAGTTAACACAATATCAAAACTCATGGGTTAGTCAACATAAATTGACAATATTGCTACTCTAATAGAAAATATCTCAACTGACAAAGCAAACCCATAACTTAGGGAGTTATGGTATTGTTTCTTAACACTAATGGCCTAGGTTAACCACTAGTAGTTTAACTACAATACTATGACTCTAACTAAAAATATCTCAACTGACAAAGAAAACCCATAACTTATGGAGTTTTAGTATTATCTCTTAACCCTAAAAACCTAGGCTAATTATTAGTGTTTTAATTAAAATATCATGACTCAAACTGAAAATATCACAACTTGCAAAATTATGGTATTGCAATATCACAACTATTGAGTCATGGTAATTCAATAACACAACTTGACCTACACATAGAGAACATGTTAGTCCAAAAACATAGTCAAAATGCAATATCAATTATGTTAGTCCATGTTATCCTACCAATCCTCAATCTCTCCCTTCACCAAGGTGCTTCACAAGAAGTTGTGGTATGTAAAGATGATAAGGATAAATCATCTCTAGGATACACAACCTATAAATACATCCAAAATGCTTCTCCACAAGATACGATCCATATCTCCAAATAAAGTATGAACCCCTAAGCTTGCTCCTCAAGTAGAATGGTGGATAATTAGATTCATAATATCTCTTACTTCTTATTCTCTTCTCTAAATAATGGTGAAATGATCTTGTATATATAGGTGTATTTAACCCTAGTACCTTATAAATTTTTTAGTTAATAGGGTCAACCCAATCAACTTAGTAATGTTATGGACAAAAATTCACTAGGTCACAGGATAGGTTGGTAAGAGCCGACCTAAACCCTAAATAAATTTCACCCATAAGAGTTTAGGGTTGACCCAGTTGACTTAATAATTTAAACTATCAAATGGGTTTTTAGATTAAGAAAAGGGGGATGAAAGGTGAGAAATGATTGAGGAGTGTACAATAGAGAAGAACAAACTTAGGGGAATGGTTTTTAGGAGACAAGTGTGTAGATAACAAGTGGAAAAAGCGACAAAAATCCTATGAAGCACTAATGGTCTACCCACCCCTTTCCCAATACACCCTTTAAGGCATGCACTTGGATAGATTGAGACTTGATGAGTTCCTTCAAGATAGAGAGAGTCAGTAATTGATAAAAGTTTGAAAATATTATGTGTATACAGTCTCAAGTGACACTCATTACACTTGAATGACATTTTAGATAACCACATTTCCCCCCCTTATTCTATAAATGTATAAAAATGAAATGACTAGGACAAAGGAAAATAAATGTACCTGAAATTACCTAAGAGGTGAAGCCTATGAATTTGGGTTTGAGTCTAAAAATGATGTTCCATTGCATGTACTAAAAATGAAACATGAATGGATTAGTACTTACTTAAGAAACATCAAAATAAAATAAAAAATTATGTAAAAAGATGAGAGAGAGGAAAATAATGAATACGCCTCATTATGTATGCAAACTAATGCTAAAAACTATGCATTCATGTAGAACATAATTATATATTGAATAAATTGGACTAATATAATGGCTTGCTCAATCCCCATGTGTGGTTTGATTAAGAATTCATGTTGTCCTTAACTCCATTATTTACTACCCCTTCTTGGTGGATCATAATTTATGAATAAATTGGATTGGAATGATGGTTTGTACAACCCTCCTATGTAGGTGTTTCAAGAACTCAAGTAGGATATGACTCCATTATTACCTACCCATGTGTAGAAGATGCATCTAAAACTCAAATTATAAAATGTAATTGAAGTTATGTGATGTAATTGAAACTATGTAAGATGGCTTTAGGGCCACTTATAAACTTTGAAATGAAAAATGACTTAAGGGCCATTTAGGCAACTAAGAATTTATGTTAAGGACTATTCAGTAATGTAAACCACTATAGATGGAATAATGCATTAATCTGGTGTAAACTTAGTGCAAATGGTGTCTAGAATAACAACATGGATAATGACATGGAGATTTCATTACATCTTGGAGTATTGGTGTTAAAATAAACTATGGGAATAATGTACCACACATATTCCCCCAAATCCATGATATATGCATATAAATTCTACATTGAGTCATAATAATCTATGTCAAATTATCTAAAACTAAAATGGGAGTGATAAGGTTATGCATGATGCCTCAAATTTGAGTAAAAACCTTGTAATATGTGTAAAAACTAAGAAAAAATAGAGCATATTTGATAATCTATGATTGATATTGTGCAAACCTGGATTGTACATACTATAATTTTAAAACAATTCTATAATTTTCTATTTATATGGCTACTAGATAGTAACATGGTCCCTTGGTCAATATTGCACTTGCTAGTGCCCTCTGTGCCACACTATGTACCAACTATGTTGTTTCTATGCAAATATAAGATTGATCTATATGTGACTATTTTCATTGTGTTTTCCTAAATCTAACCTCTACATTTTGTGTCTCTATGTTAAAAACTATGTTTTGAGTGCATTAGGATGGCTTGATATCTATGAAAAACCCTTATGAATGACTCCTCTTTTGAGGGGAGTTATTGAACCTGTGAAATAATTATCCTAAAAATAAAATCTATGCATCTTTTCTTTTAGACTAAAAACATATGATATATGTGTGATAAATCAATATAATGTGTATACATGGCATTAGAATGTAAAATAATTTAAGCATAAGTTGGTAATGTATGATGTATTATATCTAGCATTCACATGGTTGTCAAGATAGATAGAATAATGTAAACATGTATATGAATAATAAATATGGAGTATAATTTGAGTAACTAACTATGGGTATGGGGCATGATGTACATCAAGGAACCCAAAGAGGAAGAAGAGATGCATGAGGTCCCGAATGGAATAAAAAATTGGATGTGAGTGTAACAAGCAATAGATAAGTGTCATGGCCATTACACACACATGAAACCATACATACAAACACATGAGGTGCACAAAGTAGGCTAAGGGGCCAAAATATAAGGGATGTGGCCACATGTCACTAATTTTGAGAAATAAATACATATAAGGACATGTTTAAATGTACACATACACAAAGAGCAAGCAAGGTTAGTTTAGAGACACATGGAAGGACATGTTCAAATGTTTGCATACACAATCAAGAAGGAAAACACAAAGACATGGACACATGTATAAAACATACAAATAATAGAAGGAATTAACAAAGAGCCATAGAGAAATGGCATATTCAAATGGCATTGAATATATTTATAAGCAAATAGATATAATCAAATCTAAATTATTAAATTTGTAAATTAAATTATGCATAAACATGTGGTAAAAATTCATATAAGAACAAATATGTACATGAAATGAGTCTATAGTAGTAATATTTGGTAGAAAATTTGAGAAGTATAGGATGATCAATATCAAGATATAATTAATCCTAAATCTATGACATGGAGTATAGAAAGGTATAATTTAGTAAACTAGAATTTGTGTAGTATGATGCTCCCAACAAGTGAATATATCATTGTTGAATCTATGTATTAGTGTATGTGACCCTAGTGGGTAGATAGTAATAAAACTAGATTTATTTATAAGACTTGAGTCCTATAATGATATGAAAAACACTTAAAGAGATTAAGTGAAGCATGTATGTATGATAAAACTAACTATACTAGCATAAATAACATATGTAGTACTTGGAAAATAGAAGGAATGTAAACATGGAAATGTATACAATCTAAAATTTGTATTTTTTGAGCAATATTTGAATGTTTTTATATTTTTGAACATATTATATTAGTTTTTTGTTTTCTAAGTATAATCTATGTACAAGCAACCTAAAAAATGAAACTATATACAAGGAAAAAGTTAACAGAAACTATGTACAAGTAAAGTGTAAGGAAATGCAATTTTATAGTAATGAAATATAGTGACTTTATAGACCTAAGAGTAAATACATAGGATGTGGATAGTCAAATGGGGGATTTTGTGGGAAGTCATCTAATGTTGGATATTGAATTTACCAAAAATCAAATAAATTATCATAATTGTGATCATAATACCATATTATTGGTATAAATATAGCCTTATCCTTGGCGTTATTATGGATTATGTGCATTTAAATGGCATGCTATTCTACTATGTAATAAGTATCCCATGTAGTCCCAGGGTAAACTAGATTAGGGTGTCGGGTATATTTATGAATTCTATGATTCTCATATGTGCCATCATGTAGAATGTAAACTATATGTCCCTTATAACTAAAAGTTAAGCATCTATATGTTTGATCAACTATGGCATCCATTACTTATAACCATGTATTTATAAGTGTAACCTATTTATAAGTGCATGTGTTTATGATGAAGAGTAGTATGTTGAATACATTTAGGCCACATGCAATTCATAGTGTGATATGTCCTAAGGATTCCTAACAATGTATAGCATGATGTAGCTTAGTCTCCTAATGTCATATGTACTCTAAGAATGCCAATATGCAAGTGTTGGGATTGAAATCCTCATCTATATCAACATGAGAGATTTATTTGTCCTTGATAAAGACCTGAATAGTCAAGGGACCATTCCATGAATATTGATGTCAGTGAATATTTTGTCATGGTTCCTATACTAGTGGAGGTAGAGGTTATGTACTATTTATAGTGCTCTAAGTCTTTAACTTATTCAATTTTTTGTAATGTTTAACATGTATCTATATCATGTCTGGTAATCCTAGGAAAATGACAAAAG
Organism: Torreya grandis; assembly: GCA_037957365.1. Taxonomy (NCBI): domain Eukaryota; kingdom Viridiplantae; phylum Streptophyta; class Pinopsida; order Cupressales; family Taxaceae; genus Torreya; species Torreya grandis. The sequence continues at coordinate 528,974 of JARHVA010001217.1, read as the reverse complement.
TATCTATCACCCTATTGTGACAATATGGTAATGATATATGTTAAACTATGGGTAGTTACATCAATCCTCTATCAATTAATATCTATAAAATCTATTGTGGTCTATTTTATGTACTACTTGTCTGAATCTAGATAATTAGATCAATATCTATAAATATAACCATATGTATTAAGTGTATAGAAGAATCTACCTCTAAATAAGATTGAGTGTTTTAGGAGGATCAATACCCATCATGGGTGAAGGTAATGGTGTTGTATGAGGATCATTATCCTACATGGGTGGAGATAATGGTATAGTATGAGGATTTAGATCTAGTGAGGGAATAGTAGTGCTATATTTCCCAAACTCATATGTATGTATATATTATATAAGAATGATATGAGGTGGGTAATATATGATAAATGTTAGAAATTTGGCCTATCAAGGCCAATGCCAACCCCTACAATAAAAAAAGTTTCATGTCCTAGTTGTCCTTGGTTTTTAGATGATGTGCTTGATCATCAATATGTCTTTGATTGTCATATGAATGGAGTGAGTTTCAATGTCTTGTCATGGTCTTTTATTTATCTCAACTTGTCATGAGATTCTTTAGCATAATTTAGTGTATGAAAGGTATGGATATGATTATAATATTTTAAGTGTGGCCAAAAACATATAAGTCTATTTCAAACCTTTCAGGGGGCTATAATATGATTTTTATGACATTCAATGACAAATCTCCTTTGTGAAGCTATACAAAAATTATCTAAAAGGATTATTTTGGCTTTAAAATGACAAAATTCCACCTCAAAAGGCTACTAAATTATCCAAAATATCTCTAAACACCTTCATAATCATGTAATTGCCTTAATTCAAATGTCTTATGCTTTAGAAGTACCTCTTCATGAAAGTTTAAAGCATAGTTTGGGTCTTAAAGAGATCCCACATGTGAAATTTGTCCCTATTATAATGTTAAAAGAATTAATACTTTTGTTAATATGCTAAACAACTCATATTCTTCCTCATATTACCTAAATTGGTGGTTCAAATATTTAGTTTGGAGAATATGCAAGAGAAAGGCCATTTTTCATGTGTTTTCATGTAAAAGTATGGAATTTGAAGATGGAGTAATTACAAGAGTTTTATAAAATATTGAAGGCAAAAGGATCTCAAACAGGCTCAAAACTAGTTCTCTTTATTTACCAAGCACCTTTACACATCAAGAGAGCCCTTTAGGTTTGTAGATGGTACGACCATGAGAGAGAATTTTAAGATCTAGATTTTAGGTAGAAAAAGGGGTCTGAGAGAGATTCCATCTTTGGGAATTGGTTCTTAGTTTGTTTTTCTCTCCTTTATGAATAATAGTTTATAATATAAGGCATTCATTATGCCTTATTCATTTAAGCAAGTAACTGGTTTTCTAAGTTTTCACCTCTCCTAGGCATCATGAGAGAAAAATGGAAGTTTGTAGATGTTTTCAAGAGTATGAACCACCTTTCCATGAAATTATTCAACCTAATTACACATGTGTGAGGTAATATAAGGTTCAAGAAGACATCAACTATTAATCTATAGTCTATAGGTAATTTGGAGAGATTGTACAATTTAGAGTTTGATCCATAGGTTTCAAGACTCTTTATGATATTATTTATAGGTATTATTCATGTATATTTGGGTATTTCATGTTTCTCACACTTAATAATTCCCTAGACACTTGAAATGGATTATGATACTCTTAGGAGAAAGGAGCCAATCAAGCCTTATATTCTTAAAATCTCTAATCAGGCTTGTGTATGCCATGGTTAGAAAAGAATGGTGATGAACATGTAGGGAAAATAGGACAATTCATTTCACCTCTCTACATCATCCAAGAGGTCAAAATGAACACTATATGAAGCATTCTAGTGAACACCTTGACAAAATCCTTAGTAATCAAATGATGATGAGTTTATTGAGTAGATGATCACCTATAGTAGTCAAGGCCTTACCTTAAGATGCAAAATATATCTATTACACCATGGTAGTAATATAAATTAAAGTTAAATAACACTAGGGTAGAGTATAGGTAATAAAATGAATAAATTAAAGGAAAACTAGTGTAATATAATCATGAAAATCAAGAGAGAGAGACAAATAACTTGAAAGTTTTCCTTGTTAGCAATTTTTAAGGTAACTTATGTTTTATTATTTCTTCTCCATTCTCTCAATCTTGTGTAAATATTAATTATCCTTAAATAAACATGGATTAAGGAATATTATTAGAGTTATTATCCCATTATATATCATAGGATCAACCTTCTCAAAGTTGTCTTGGTCCCTACACATAGCCAACCTCCACTTACAACCAAGGTCATAGTACATCTGTAGTCTTTTATTGAGGTCAATATTTGTTGAGATATATGGATTGAGGTCTATAAATCAATATTTTAACTCTAATTAAATTTGAGGAAACTATGGACATGTTGGTAACATCCTCAATCTCCTCTAACATCCAATCTTCAACTCAGTTTGTACAAAACATAGTAGGCTATCACTCATAACCAACACCTAATAGATAGTTTTAAGAGAATTCAAGATTTTAGAGCATCTAAAAGTGGATATGAGATATCAATTTTTATATAAATATTCTTCATGACTGGTATAATCTCCCTATACCATCCTAAAGGTCATACCAATTGTGGAAATGGTCACTATTTTTTCAAAAATCTCATACAATCTATTGGCAATCATAATAGAGACCATGAGGACTATTTGAGGTTTTGTGGATAAAAATGGATTTTTAAATTAATGTAAGATTTTGTGAGGAATATAAATATGATGTTGAGTCTTATGAGATGGATAAAATCTAGGCTTTAAGACAAAATGCCCTTGAGGGTAAGTTTAAGAAGAGAAAGCTAAGACAAGATTGTGTGCTAATGATGGTAGCCATGTGGGTTAAGTGGTATTTGAAGACATTAGTCACCTGATATGAATATAAAATATAATTGAGGATGGTAGAGTAAAATTTCATGATGATTAAGAAATCTCAAGTTAAATAGGAAAGCATAAACTCAGTCACTATGGGCTTTTCAAGCTAAACTGTTAAGAAACCCTAGGCTAGAGGAATCGAGTCATATATAACATAAGGTAAATTTGAGGATTATAAAAAATAATTATTATAAATAATTAAAATGATAAATTAGATAAAAATACATAATTCATATCCTTTAATGAGTAAAAACCTTTCAAACCCTTGTTTTCTCAATACGCACATAGGTAGGCAGACCAAACCTATAAGCAACCACTTGAAGAAGAAGAGAAACGTTGAGGTTTGAGAATTTGAGGATGAAATAAGGAGTGATAATAGTTATTAAAATTTATTTAATGTTTAATATGAGTCTATTAAATCATATGCAATCCACTTAACCTTCAACACTCAGATTTGACCAATTAGGCCTAGAAACTAGTTTTAGGCCTATGAGACCTAAATCACCTTGAGACACTTTCAGATAATACTAAGCATGATGAATTAATAATAATGTGTAATGGGATTTTTAAAGTCTCATGAAAGTAAATTAAATAAAATAAAGATAGTGTAAAGGTCATTTTCACTCTAAATATATAATTTGAACTATTCAACCTAGATAGTCAATTAGAGTTGCCTATTCAAGAACTCATATCTTTCATCACAACAAGAATTGGACCAAATGATTTTAGAAAGATTTTTGAACCCTATAAAAATATAAATAAATAAATTATTGAGGTTTATTAAGGATCTAAGGTTTATGAACCATTACTAATATTATAAGTAGGTCCATAATGTATGTAGAACACTACAATCAAACTTCTCTACGCATGTATATTTGTACACCTTTTGCATGGTAACCCAAGATTATAGGATAATTTTAATGGGTATATGGAGTAAATATCTATGGAAATAATTTTTTGTTTGTATTTACATACTTTATGAACCATCATTAAGAAGGTTCACTTCCAAAACCCTCCCTAAACACTACTATAAACTAGTTTTAAGAAAAGTGAAGTTTATTAGAGTTAAACACCCATGAATCATATTAGAAACTCTTGAATAATGAATTACACTCAGAGAGGGTACTATCCATGTACCATGATGTATGAAACTATATGTACCTATCAAAAAATAGGGGTTTTTTAATAAAAAGTGTAGAAGTATAAGTACAAGCAATTTAAGGTAGATGACAATCAATGGAGAGTGAAGATTGACACTTGATCTACCTCCTCAAGCCATCATATGCTTAAAACCATGCCTAGAAATGTATCTATTACTCTATTCAAATTAGCTAGTCTATAGGAGTGAAGGAAAAGGTGACCTAGTTGTGAACTAGGAATTTGACTCAAGAGAGAATGGTTATTATCATGTTAGTCCCAAAATGAAATAAACACACTAGCATAACATCTCTAGGCCTGGGTACTAGGGGCAGCTTAGTTAAAAAAACTAGAATGGAAATAAAAACTAAAATATAAAAGAAACCTCCTTTCACCTTCCTTGGATGCTCTAAACAGCTTATTGAAGTGGCTTGCTCAGCTTTGTGCTCATGAAGTCTACATCAATGAAGCGTGGCTACCTCCATCTCTCCTTGGCACCATGTTTGGATTTGACTTAGCTTGGCTTGGCTCAATATTTGGGCATTATAATACTAGTTTTCATGAATCTTTGGAATCAATTCAACATTATAACTTTGTCATATGAGAGATTATAATTATGGATTTGAGGCTTGGTATTTATAGATTTTTGGAATATTTTGAGGATCAAACATGACCATCCATCTCAAGATCAACATGTGTGGCAATGAATAAATATAAATATGAAATATTCTAAAAATATCCCTATTAATATTTGGGTTAGAGGTACATTGAATAGACATGGAGGGTCTTAATGAGGCATGGGAGGGGTTAACCTTGATACTTTATGCATTTATGGCCCAGGGATGTCTTCCCAAGAAATGATGTCACTTGATGATGCATATATTCAACATTCATTTTGAATAAGAAATTATTCAACAAGTTCCATGGAATTTTTAATTAGTCTCATGATTTAGTTTAATTAGATCTTAAGAATGATTAATCACTTTGATTCAAACCTTGTCTATTTGTACACAAATTACTCAAATTGGTTAGAATGTCTTATTATTGTCCTAGAATTTGATTGGATTGGAATTAAGATGTGATGTTAGATGCATTGGATCTATCATCCCATTTAGGATGTTTTTAACACCAAATAAAAAAGGCACATGTCTCATGCAAAATATTTGATATAAAAGAGCAATCTACGACACCTAGGTGTAAAATTGACATTTTGACTCAAAATAATTTGATCAAATTTAGTTGCTTCATAAATTGCATTACCCCATTTACTAATACCCTAGCTAAAATCAGCACTTGAATACATCAGTTTTAACTTATTTAATGTGTTTTGGTGTTTTAGGCCAAATTGTGAACTTGGTGGAAATTGGTCAAAATCTTGGTTAGAGGTCATTGGTGGCTAAATTTAGGTGTCTACAATTTTCCCCTATTTGACAAGGCAGTAAAAGCTATAAGCATAGTAATGTCTTCATGAAACATGAAAAGGTCTTATATGTTTACCACTAAAATGATGATGAACTGATTTCATGATGCCCCCTCGAGGGAATAGTTGACACAAGAAAATGTTGGAAAGGGGTCCCTCAAAATAAACAATGGAGATGAGGGGACCAAAATAAGGAAAATGATGGGATGAGAACATAATGATATTGAAAAAGTAGTCAAAATCACTAAGAATGCAAGTGGGATAGTGTATAATGGTTTTCCCAAAGGCAATTATAAGCATTATACCCCAATAGTGGCAACGTGGTATGAACACATAATGATTTTCCCAAAGGTGGTTATAATCATTAAGAAGATGAAGCTGTCTTAGTTAAGATAGACAAACAAGATAGCAACATGCCCCTATATGGGTAGAATAAGGAAAGTGGTGAAACCATAATGATTTTCCCAAAAGTGGTTATAATCATTGAGAAATTCAAGTAGGATGGTGTACAATGGTTTACCCATAGGCAATTATAATCATTAGACCTTGATTATGGAAAACATGACTATTTTGGTCAATGGTGATGATAATATAATATAGAGGATAAAGATGAATTGGGATAACCTGCTAGTAGGGAGATGTTCATTTAAACTAAACAAAGGTTGAAATTCTTTCATTATTTAATAACATTATATAGGATATGATTGGGATTCAATCAAGATGTCAGTGCCGAAGAGATGTCGATGCCACCATTACTAAATAGATTTCTTGAAGTTGATTTTTTTATAGCACATGTCAGTAGGCATCATGGTATAACATCATGAGGACTTGGCTAAAATATGCATAAGGACTGACTCCCATAATCCAATACTCAATAAAAAACAATCCACCAATGATAGAAACCATGATGCCAATTTAGACATATGAATAGGGCTAGATTCAAGTGTAAGTGCTGGCAAGGAATCACCTAATGAATGCACATAGACTAAATCAAGGCAATAGTTCTAAAAGAAAAAAAATAGGCACACAAATAAATAAATAAGTAAAAACAAATAAATAAACAACTCAATATAAACCATACAAACATTGCCCCTAGAAAATAGGTGACAACTTAAAAAACTAACAAAATAGGGGAATATAAGAAAAGGAAGGGGGTGGTCGAGATGTCTCCATATGTACTAGGCAAGTGGATGCTACCTATATAGTTCCATGGATGTAATATCTAATAAAAAATTTAGGCCAAATATAGTTCTCCTAGAAAATGGGAAGAAAATGATAATTGATGAAAATAAACAAAATGGATGTGATATATTAATAAGAATGGTCTTGAAAAATGGAAATTTCATGGGAGAAAAGGCCAAAAATGATGGGGAAACTAAGTTATAAGTAATTTTCTTGTAATTGAGTAAGGGTTCCTAGAATACTTAAGGTAAAGAAGTGGTTAATGTTTTTGGTTTTTTCTAATGGTTTTACAAATGTTTTTAGAATTTTTAGAGTATCTCAACTCAATTCAGAATAACAAGATACAAAATGGTTCAAGCTCATAAAATTATTAGATTGTTGCTTAGGTTTCACACAAAATGATGAGAGCATGTCCTAGGATGCTCATAAAATAATGAGAGCATGGCTGGAAAGGGTGTTTGAACTAGCCTCAACAAGTATCTAGTCTACCTACATAGTCCTAGAGTAGGACCTAAATTCACTATAGGTAAGGTAGAGGAATCTGACTAGTGTAGTAGTCAATTCAAACAAAATAATTATAGTTGGTATAAATGCATGATACAACATAGAGAATGGCTAATTGGTATGGTCAAGAAAAAATAAATAGTTGTTGCCCATAGTTTATCCATAGGTTGTTATAACTAAGATACAATGGCATAGGTCATTGAGACTAATTTGACCAAAAGTAATTATAATTAAAATCAAGACAATGAGAGAGAATGAAATAATAAATGAAGGATGCAACTACCAAATGTCTATTACACTACTCCAAAATACTACCTCTATCTAGAATGTATGAAACAACTATTGAAACCATGTCTGAATGCTCTTGACAAAAGTAGTGATGGAATCAAATAGAATGGAATAAAGGTCATAGGGCTAGGTAGGGAGGAAAAAAATTAACTTGGTTGATGGGGAAGGGTATGGTAAAATAAACATGTGATATGAAAAGTGATAGGCTAGTAGAATGATAGGTCAGTAAAAAAGGTATTATACAAAGAAGATTAACAAAATGATACAACTTGAAATGGTCCTTATAGAAAATACATGAAGTCACTCAAGCATAGTACCGCTTGAGGTAGATAATGTTCATTGGCTGATCAAGTTGATGTCCATATGGTGTGTTAAGCTTGTATACTCTGGATCTAAAGTTTTCTATAATGATGAAAGGCCCTATCTAGTTTGGTTTGAACTTACCTTTATGCTTCTTTTTAGCCATGGTATTCTTTTGGTTTTCTTTAAGAATAAGATCATCAATTTCAAATGTTCTATGCTTGAAATGATGATTATAGTGGCCTTTGTGTCTATTCTAATATGCCTAAATATTATTAAATGTAGCTATGCATTTTTCATCAAGTAGGTTTAGCTCTTATAGGTAAGCTACTCAATAGTTGTGATCATCTAGGACATGCTTGAAAGATATGCATAGAGATGGTAACTAAACCTCAATGGGAAGGATGGATTATACATCATAAACAAATGAGTATAGAGTGGCTCCTATGGGTGTACAATGATTGATACGATATGCCCAAAGGGCACAGAATATCTGAAGGTGTTAATCACAACTAGCATCATTGACAATATTTTTAAGAATGTTGGCAATGGTTTTGTTTGATGCTTTAATTTGGCCATTACCTTGAGGGTAATATGCTATAGAACAATTTTTTATTCAACACATATATTATTGACATCCTTATTCTTGAATGATCTTCCATTATAAGATATAATATTGGAGGGGATACCACAACAACAAATGAGATGGTTGAAGATGAACTTAGAAATATTCTTTCTAATCATGTGAGGGGTATAGCTTCAACCCACTTAGTGAAATATTTTTTGGTGGTAAGGATATGTTTATGGCCATTATATGAGGTGGGATTGATCTTCCCAATGAGGTCAAGGCCACATGTAGTAAATAGCCATGGTGTCAATATTGGTTTCAGAGTCTTTATTGGGGCATGAATCAAATTAGCATGTTGTTGACATTTGTCATACTTATTTACATATACAATTACATCTACATATATCATGGGACAATAGTAACAAGTACATAAGAGCTTTTTGGATAGGATGGCCCTATTAGTGTGGGCTCCACATACACCTTCATGAACTTCCTATTATGCTAGCTTAGATTCTACCAAAGTTGAATGATAAAGTAGAGATCCATAAAAAATATGGTGGTAAAGGGTTTATCAAGTAAGGTATAATGAGTGGTTTGGTGGATGAAGGCTTTGGTATGTTTTTGGGAGAGGTTAGGTGGTAAAACTTGGTCATGAAGGTAGTTACAAAGGCCTGAGTACTAGACAGAAATAGGACCAACAATATCACAAATCATTATAATGGTTAAAGGTTCATGAGATGGTGCAAACAAATTATCGATGAGGAACTAACATTCTTTAGATTTATTTGTTTGTCAAATTAGAGATCCAATATTAGTCATGGTATATATAGTTCTATTACTATCCCTTGGTATATGCTCAAATTGAATGTCAACAATCTATTGTTTGAGAGTGTTGAACATGGCCTTATATGGAACCAACTTATCATCTTTGGTATGAAAATAGTCTATAACCTGATTGATAATTAACTAAGAATCACCATAAAATTAGAGATGATATATGTTCCACTGTACTACCTATCAAAGGCTTGTAGTAAGTGATTCATACTTAACCATATTGTTTATACAAAGAAAACTAATTCTGAATGATTTAGGGATTAGATCTCCCTATGGTGTAATAAATAAGAGGCCTACCATTGATATGTGTATTGAATGATCCATCAAAATATAGCTTCCAATGCTGCTCCTCAAGAGGTGTTTCTATGATGGTCATTATGGACTCATCAAGAAATTGGAATGTGAGTGGCTATGTATCAGTAAGGGGTGCTTCAACAAGTTGATCTATAAGAACTTACCCCTTAATATATTTTTGATTAATGTATTTGATGTCAAAATCACTTAGAATCATGATCCATTTGGACATCCTACCTTATAAAATGATTTTAGATAGTATATACTTGAGTGGATCTACTTTGGAAATGACCATGGTCTTATTATTCAACATGTAATGGTGCAATTTCTGAGATATGAATACCATGGCTAGATAGGCTTTTTCAATAGGTTTATATTTATGTTCATGCATGACCAATGTATGACTTAAGTATTATATTACATGCTCTTTTCCATTATCATCATATTTATCTAGAAGTGCCCCTAAGGCACTATCTATAGCTGATAGGTACAACAAAAATGGTTTTCTTGGCATAGGGGGTAATAAAATAGGTAGATTTTCTAGGTAATCTTTTAGCTATTAAAAAGTTCTTTGGAAGTGATTATCCTAGTAAAATGAAACTCCCTTATTTAGAATATGTGTAAATGGATGACACTTGTCTACTAATTGAGATATGAAGTGTCAGATTGACTGGATCTTGCCCTGTAAACTATGGAACAACTTCAAATTAGTTGATGGTGGCATCTCTATTATAGCTTAGAATTTGGATAGATCAACTTTAATGCCTCAATGAGACATGATGAAGGCAAGTAATTTTATTGATTTTACTCCAAATACACATTCCTTGGGATTTAGTTAGACTTTATATTCATGTAGTCTTTCAAATATTCTATGTAGCACTATTGGATAGTCGACCCTAGTCTTTGATTTTCCAAGAATGTCATCAACATAGTCTTCAATAATATGATGCATCATATCATGGAATATGATAGTCATGGATATTTGATATGTAGATCTAACATTCTTAAAACCAAATGACATTACCTAGTAACAAAATGTGCCCCATGGAGTGGTGAAGGCTATCTCGTGTTGGTCTTCTGGTGCTATTATGATTTGGTTGTATCCTAAAAATCCATCCATTAATGAAATCATTTCATAACCTGTAGTGGAGTCGATGATCATGTCAATGTTTGGCAATGAAAATTCATCCTTAGGTAAAGCTTCATTTATATCACAAAAATTAGTACACATTCAGATTCTTTTTGGTTTTTTATTAATAGGTACAATATTAGATATCCATTTTGAGTAGTCAATGGATCAAATACATCTTACTTATAAGAGTTTTTTCAACTCTTTCTTTACTAATAAAACAATGAAGGATGCATCTTGCATAAATTTTGCTTAACTGTTTTGGCATCAAGATTTGCCACAAGGTTATGTAAAACCAAGGTGGAGTCCAAACCTAGCATATCAGAATCAGCCCATGCAAAGATATCTACAAATTCTCTCAATAGAGCTATAAAGACTTCACATTTTTCCTCAGTGAGGGATGCACCTAATTTTATCCATTTTGGCTTTGATGGAGTCTCAATATTTACCTATAATGTATCCTCAACTAGAAGGGTTGAACCATCATCTAGGATAGTAGGCAAAGACTTGAACTGTTAAGCTATATCAAAGTCTTCTATTAAGATTGGCTCTTCAAATTGTTAGGAACCCGTGCTTAATTGCTATGGACGCATATGCTTTGTAAGTCATCCCTTAGAGCTTATTCGAATTATCCCACATACAAGGGAAATAGTAGTTGTTAGAATAGAGTTAGTATATAAGTAAGTGTTGAGGCCGAATAAAGGCATCCACGAATTCATTGTATTGAGCTTGCTCAAAGGAGGTTGCCCCCTCGAAGAGGCCTGCGATCAATATAAGCTTTCTGTGTTTCTGTTATTGGTAAGAGTTATTTTATTTTGGCATATTTTGATTAAATCTATTGTAAGAGGTAAATTTTTGTAAGGAGGTTCTTCACATTTGGTATCAGAGCGCTTTCTTGGCTTTGTGGGTAGATTTGGAGCAATTTTTTTCAAAGCAGGGCTTTCCAGGAGCTGCGCCATTTTCTGGAAAGAAATTTTTCATTGCAGGTTCCATCATTTCGGATTGGGTAAATACCTATCCGCTTAACTGTGGGAAGTGCTTGGGCATAAGCCCTAAAACTCATTGTGAGGAGTACCACAGGAACCCCAAAGTAGCTGGCCCATTGAGAGGACCTGCCAGCGAAAAGGGCAATGACCCCACCCTGATTGACTAGATCCCACCCGTGAGGTAAACCAAAAGCTATCGTTAAGGGGTAAACCCGCGGCCAAAAATTTCTGGAGAGCGGTACTCGCTCAGACAGCTTTGGTGGCCAGAGAGAATTTAAAAATCCTTTAGGCAGCCAAACAACCCTGGGGTCCATATCCAACTTATCAGGTTCAGAGAGCAAACAACAATATATCCACAGTTGATGATATTTCGAACCACATAGTTGCAGACAATCTGTTCCTGAAACAGCCGCTTTAAAAAAAAAAAAAAAAAAAAATAGCAGCAAAAACAAAAAAAAGTCCAAATTTTTTTTCGGGGCGCTGCCCCGAACCCCGCCCTGCATCGCGACAGGGAATGCGAAGGATCCCTAGCTATTCACAACTGGTTATGGTCACCACTCATGCAGGCACAAAAATCATGGAGGAAGAAATCGCCACATTGAAATCTCAGGTTACAGAGTTAACCGATATGATGCGTGGCTTGAATCAACAGAATAGCATCTTGATCAACCGAATGCAGAAAGAGGAGTCTTCTTCAGACCGTCACTCCTTTACTTCCAACTCCTCCTGTGGACCTAAGCTAGACTTTCCACGGTTCAATGGTACAGATCCTACAAGATGGATATATCGAGCTGAACAATTCTTCAACCTCCACAATACTTATTCTGCAAACAAAGTCCCAATTGCTTCCTTTCATTTGGAACAAGAAGCACTTCAGTGGTACCGTTGGTATCTCAAGACCAATGATGAACCTGATTGGTCAACTTTTGCATCCTTACTTTTGGGTAGGTTTGGTCCCTCAGCATTCGAGGATTTCACAGGTGCTCTCACCAAACTCCGTCAAATAGGTACTGTTCGGGAATATCAGCTTGAATTTGAAAAACTCGCTAATCACACTGAAGGGTTGTCAGATGACTTCTTCAAAAGTTGCTTTGTTAGTGGCCTTAGAGAGCCGATCCGCTCAGAGGTAAAAATGTTTCGACCTGAAAATATGATGGACGCTTTGGGTCTGGCTAAGTTAGCAGAAGATAAACTCTCCACACAGCGTCGACCTCCCACCTTTTTACCAACAAAGAACACAGTGAATCAGCAGACAACCATAACCACACCAATCAAGCGCCTGACTGAGGCAGAGATGTGGGCTCGTAAAGAAAAAGGATTATGTTACAACTGTGATGACAAATGGGTTAAGGGTCACAGGTGCGTCCAACAAAAAATTTACTTGCTAGATGTGGAGTCACCACCAGAACAAGACAGCGAGATTGATATTCCAAAATTTCAAGATGCTCAAGATGAACCCGGCACTGAAGAGGACCCAATGGTTCAAGAGACTCAACCTAAGATCTCTGTACATGCACTAGCAGGTGTCACTACTCCCCAAACCATGAAGGTCAAAGGGTGCTTCAAAAAGATCCCTCTCACAATCCTCATTGACTCGGGCAGTACTCACAATTTCATTAATCCTCGCTTTGCTAAGGCAGCAGACTACTTTATATACCCTTGTTCTAGCTTTGAAGTCATGATTGCTAATGGGGGCACATTGCCATGTAAAGGAAAGTGTCAAAATGTGCGTCTTGCAATCGGCGATTATAATTGTCGCTCTGATATGTTTGCCCTACCCTTAGGTGGGTGTGATGTGGTTTTAGGGGCACAATGGCTTCGCACATTAGGACCTATTTTATGGGACTTCTCTGAGCTTTGGATGTAGTTCACAGATAATGGTCAGAAGCACACCTTAAAAGGGTTATTACCAGGATCTGCTAGCATCATCAGTTCTCATCGCATGGAAAAACTTTTGAAAACAGGCTCACATGGGGTCATTACACAACTGCATTCCATTCAACTCCAGCCCTCTGCTCCTTCTAACCACCCTACAGACTTACAAGCCATACTTGACAAGCATGCAACCATTTTTTTAGAACCAGTAAGGCTACCCCCTTCATGCCCTAAAGATCACTGCATTCCTCTCCTTCCAGGAAGCATTCCACCCAACATTCGGCCATATCGTTACCCCCATCTGCAAAAGACTGAAATTGAGAACTTAGTCCGGGAACTCCTCAAGTCTGGTGTTATCCACCCTAGCACCAGCCCATATTCCTCCCCAGTGCTTCTTGTCCACAAAAAAGATGGCTCATGGCACCTTTGCATTGACTTTTGAGCCCTTAACCACCTCACTATCAAGGATAAATTCCCAATTCCTGTCATCGATGAGCTTCTTGATGAGCTCCATGGGGCCAAATTCTTCTCCAAGTTGGATCTGCATTCTGGCTATCATCAAATTCGAGTGCATCCTGATGACATTCCCAAGACAACCTTCCGTACACATGAGGGTCACTATGAGTTCCTTGTCATGCCATTTGGCCTTACAAATGCCCCTTCCACTTTTCAAGCACTCATGAATAAAATCTTTCGGCCTTTTCTCCGTCAATTTATTTTAGTTTTCTTTGATGACATTTTGATTTACAGCCGCACATGGGTTGAGCATCTCCAACATCTTGACAGGGCATTACAGTTGTTAGCCGACAATCAATTATGTGCCAAGCAATCCAAGTGTTCATTCGGTCAAGAGGAAATTGACTATTTGGGGCACATTGTTTCAGCTAATGGGGTTCGCGTGGACCTAGAAAAAATTAGTGCTATGTAGAATTGGCCTCAACCAACCACCCTCAAGAGCCTTCGTGGTTTCTTAGGCTTGACAAGATACTATCACAAGTTCATCAAAGATTATGGAAAGATCACGGCTCCTTTGACTTCCTTATTGAAGAAGGATGCTTTCACCTGGGGTGCACCAGCTGATCAGGCATTCATCCAACTCAAACAGGCTATGTGTAGTACACCAGTTTTGGCACTGCCAGACTTCACCAAAACTTTCACCATTGAAAGTGATGCCAGTGGCATTGGCTTGGGTGCTGTTCTTCTCCAAGAGGGCCGACCAATTGCCTTCACCAGCAAAGCCCTTTCTGGCCGCAATTTAGCTTTGTCTACATATGAAAAGGAAATGATGGCAATTTTACATGCAGTACAAAAATGGAGACCCTACTTACTGGGAAACCATTTTTGCATCAAAACTGATCATCAGAGTTTGAAATATTTCTTGGAACAGCGGGTCTCATCCCCAGCTCAGCAGAAGTGGGTCAGCAAACTCATGGGCTATGACTATGAGATCACCTATAAGAAGGGAAAAGACAATGTTGTGGCTGATGCTCTCTCAAGAACCTTCGAGGACCACCCTTCCCTCTCTGCCATCTCCATGCCCATTCCTAAATGGTTGGAATCTATCCAACAAGGGTATGTAAATGATCCCTCCTTATGCCACATCATTCATCAATTGGTCACTAACCCCTCTGCCATACCGCATTATTCATGGGATGGTGCTTCTCTGCTATACAAGGGTCATTTGGTGCTTCCCCAAATTTCAGACCTACATCAGGGTATCTTCTATGAAATCCATGCTTCCCCCTCAGCAGGGCACTCTGGGTTTCTCAAAACCTATGAGCGGGCACGTCGACACTTCTTTTGGAAAGGCATGAAAACTGAAATTAAACAGATGGTGGCTGAATGTGAAACCTGCCAACGACACAAAGGTGAAACCACATTGACTCCTAGTTTGCTTGTGCCCTTGCCCATTCCTACTAGGATCTGGACAGATATTTCCATGGATTTCATTGAGGGCCTCCCTAAATCTGGGGGAAAGACAGTGATCCTAGTTGTTGTCGATCGCCTCTCCAAATATAGTCATTTTTGTGCACTCAGCCACCCATACACCGCGTCCACAGTTGCACAGGTTTTCTTGGATCAGATCTTTCGTCTTCATGGCATTCCTTCTTCAATTGTCTCAGATCGTGATGCCACTTTCACTAGCCATTTTTGGATGGAATTATTTCATCGCATAGGCACACAGTTGAAAATGAGCTCTGGGTACCACCCACAAACAGATGGCCAGACAGAAATCGTCAACAAATGCTTGGAGACCTTCCTTCGTTGTTTTTCTTCAAAATAACAACATCAATGGGCCAAGTGGCTTCCTTTAGCTGAATGGTGGTACAATACCTCATACCACACTTCCACCAAAATGACTCCCTATGAGGCAGTTTATGGTTAAGCACCACCACCACTTCTTCCATATCATCCTGGTAGCTCACCAGTTCACGTAGTTGACACTACTCTCCGAAACCGGGATCAAATTCTCTGCACCTTGTGAGACAATCTCCACATGGCCCAGAACCGAATGAAGCAGCAGGCTGATCAACACCGCTCTGAGTGTACCTTTCAACCTGGTGATATGGTATTTCTTCGTCTGCAGCCATACAAGCAATCATCACTAAAACAAAAAGGGTGCCAAAAGCTTGCTCCAAAGTTTTATGGGCCATATAAGGTTCTCCAAAAGATTGGGTCAGTTGCTTACAAGTTAGAGCTTCCACCTTCCTCCCAAGTTCATCCCGTCTTTCATGTCTCCTATTTGAAACAAGTTCTTGGATCCAACATCCGAGTGCAGATAGCTTTACCAGCACTTGATAATGAAGGCTCCATCCTTCTTGAGCCCGAAGCAATCTTGGACAGGCGCACCCGCCAACTTTGATCCCGCTCCATCACAGAGGTCTTAATCCAATGGCACGGCATGCAACCAAAAGATGCAACCTGGGAACCACTCTTCTAGATTCAACAACAATTCCCACATTTGAAGCTTTGAGGGCAAAGCATTTTTTAAGAGGGAGGGGATGTTAGGAACCCGTGCTTAATTGCTATGGACGCATATGCTTTGTAAGTCGTCCCTTAGAGCTTATTCGAGTTATCCCACATACAAGGGAAATAGTAGTTGTTAGAATAGAGTTAGTATATAAGTAAGTGTTGAGGCCGAATAAAGGCATCCACGAATTCATTGTATTGAGCTTGCTCAAAGGAGGTTGCCCCCTCGAAGAGGCCTGCGATCAATATAAGCTTTCTGTGTTTCTATTATTGGTAAGAGTTATTTTATTTTGGCACATTTTGATTAAATCTGTTGTAAGAGGTAAATTGCTGTAAGGAGGTTCTTCACACAAATTCTCCTAGGCATGATGAATCAGAGTCCCCTAATGAGAGATATAGCCATATAGCAAAAACCATTATAAATTATTAAATAATTAGATAAAACACTTGTTGTTGCTCAAAATTGAACTCATATCCATAGGCAAGTTCATCATTGGTGGTCTCCTAATCTAAATTCAAAAAAGAATGAACACCCCCTCTAATGGTGCCTAAAATAGGTTTTCACCACTAGACTGGCCTTTATCTTTACTTTTTCCCTAGTCAGAAAGTGCCTCATAGAGGTTTTCACTTTGGGACCTCAATATTTTATTTATTTGTTTTTGGATAAATACGTTCACCTACTATCCAAAATAGGCTTTAAGATCCAATGTGATTGAAAACCTTGATTTATGATCTCCCAATGGAAAATTGTCTTTAAGGCTTGAAAATCACATAATGCCTCATCATTATAAAACTCATCAATTGGTAAACTAGATTCTTATTGGTACCAATATATTAGTTGGGGATAGTACAAGGGTAGTGGGTTGTGATGAATGATTAAGGTAAGCGTACAAATGGAATGATGATTAAATAGGTTGGTTTCAGCTAGGTCATCGAAAAGGCTATGATTGGAATCTACTTCACTACTAACATATTCATCATTAGTTGATGGTGATAGAACATGAGTAAGGTATATAAAGTCACCCCTAAGCAATTTAAATCCAAGTCCATATGGTCTTTTGTATTTAGTCATGGAAATTAGCTCAAGTGTTCCTTGTTGATTAGGTTCGAGGCTTCCTCCTTCACAGTCTTGATTCTCCATGATCCTATTAGGAATAGGATAATTTTCACTCTTATAAAAATTAGCTTGGTTTTCATTATATAACCATGATTATTATCCCTCAAAAGGGTTTGGTTCTAGGCTAGATGCTAGTACAAACATGACACATCCTTTATCTTTGCTCTTTTTTTGCCATTATGGATGAAGTGACTTAGCTTTAGGTCTTCAAAAGGACTTTGGATTCTATGGAAGGTTTGAAATATGAAAGGTATCATATGTTAAATATTATCTTAGGCCATTAGCCAAAATGGTGTAATGATTGGAAGCTTTAAGAGGTAGCATGTGGGAAAGGGAATACAAGGTATTAAGATCTATGCAATTGTCCTCTAGAGAATCATTAAGTATGGCCTTTCCTTTATTTTTTTAGAACTTGGATTCATTTTGTATTCATAATTATAGATTTTAAACTTGACCTCAAGATGTTTGTAGTCCTCATATGGGTGCAAATCTTCTAGAATATTCACTTCCATCCCTGAGTGGGAGAACTTGATACATTGGTATAGTGTTGATGAGACTACACAATCTCATGTAACCAAGGCCTACCTAGAAGTATATTATATGACAATTCAAGATCAATCACATGACAAAGTGTATCATGGGTTAAAGGCCTAATGATAACTAGTTCCAAAAGGCAAGGTCTAGTTATCTATATAAGGTCCAAAAGTGGGAATCCTTATTTATTGGTTCCCCTGTGTGCGGTCCCAAGTCAAGAAAGGATTGATGAAATGATTGGATTGGTTTGGTATGGTTATCAATGGTATCATATAGTTAGAATTTGGTCTAGGATTAATGGAGATGGTATTAATTATACCTCTTAAAATATAACCTACAAGTCTATTATAATCATGTGGAACTACATGGTAGGTTTGTTGGTTGTTACCATTTTGACATTGGTTCTATTCATTATTTTAATGTTATTAATTTATTTGTTGGTTATACTAGTTTGGCCTTTGATTTTGATATTTTTGATTTTGTTGTTACACTAGCCAGTGTTATTATTGCCATTTTTATTATTTTTTTACTGGTTATTAAATTGGTGAAAAAGGGTTTTGATAAATCTGAAGAGTCTGACTAGAGGTGGAAGAACCACCATCCAATGTGATCTCCCAATTCTCCAACATTTTTTTAATTAAATTATTGATTTTCACACATCTTCATAAATTATGCCCATTGACTTGATGGTATTCATAGAATTCATTTTCATGGTACCAATCAGGATAAGGAATGCCTTACAAATAATGCTTTGGTATAGGCCAACTAGTCAAATTACTGGTAGCATGTTTTTGAAACATATATTTAATAGGATCTCCAAGGTCACTAAAAACATGGTGAGTAGGTATTTTTCTCCTTATAAGATGAATTTGTAATGGAAAAGGTGGTTGCATTTATTGTGTGGGCCTAGGATATTGTGCTTAGGACATTGACTAAAGAGGTTGTCAAGTAGGAGTAAGATGAAAAGGTAGCATAGGCTGAGTAGATAGTGATTTTACTATTTGGATATGGCATGATTTAGTTATTCCATTTCCCATAACATTCTTATTGTGGTTGAATTTATTTGGTATATCTTGGTTATTGGCCTATGTCAATTTTGATGCTTTTGTTTAGAATATATTTTGATTTTGGCCATTTCCCTGATTGGTACCTTGATTCTAATTAGTTAAAGTGAGATTGATGATTTATTTATTAATAAGGTCTCACTAAATCAACAAAACTTTATCAATGATCTCTTTAAAAGTATGCACACATTATAGTTCCAGATGATAAGTTATTTCATTATGCAAATTTTTAGTAAACATAGTGACTAATTGTTTATTTGGTAAACTATGGGTGAATCAACTTGTAAGGGCTCTCCATCACTTAGATAAATTGTAAAACTCTCATCAACTTTTTTTTTTACTTACATCAAGTCAACTAATGAAATCTTATGTTTGAGATTGTAGGAAAAGAGTTGCACAAACTTTTTTGAAAGGTCATCAAAATTTGCTACTGAATTCTTGCACAACTTTAAAAACCACTCCAAGGCTTGTCTTGCAAGACTCCTTGGGAGTAATAATAAAAGGTATATGTCACTATAACCTATTGGCTGGCATGCAATAAATTTTTTTGTTAAATGGGATTTGGGGTCACCTTTCCCCTTATATTTATCAAACTTTGGGGGCTCATATCCTAGAGGAAATGGAATTTTTAAGTAATCCATGTTAAAAAGATAGAAACACATATCATCCAAATTAAAATTTTTACCCTATTTATTAGCTTAGATGGCAGTGATTTCATCCTTCAACTATTATAGTTCTTGTTCTAGGAAACTTGTTAGAATATTGGCTTGGGTAGATGGTTGGGCAGTCATGAGTGGATCACTTAGACCAGAGTATAATGGATATATTTTTTGGGGTAAAATGGATTGGTTGGGAAATGGACTAGGAATACACACACACACACACACACACACACACACACACACACACACACACACACACACACACACACACACACACACACACACACACACACACACACACACACACACACACACACACGTACGGGTTTGATTATTGGAATTATGCATGTTGTGGTGCAATATTTTGGTTAGGGTTGGTTATGAAGGTTTGATGTTGAGGATTTTGTGGTTGGGATGGAGGGACATAACTATAATACACCTACTATGGTTTAAAAGGGACATGCTATTGACTAATCAAACCTTGTTGTTGAGTGGGAACTTATGAACCAAGACCCTATTTTTGAATGAGCGGAAAACTTTAAATAAAAGGCAATTATTGCCTAGTAAGTATTTAAAAAATATTGAAACATCCTTGTTGCATGAATCCCTATGGGGAAGTGAATGCCTATTGAATATTTGACATCTATCACTGACCAATATTTATATTTTGTCAGTTAGACATCATTTGGTTTTGAATTGGCATACTAGCCTGTGACTGAAGAGGTATGTTTTCCCCTACCTGATGAGGTGGAACATTAGTTTCCCCTATTGAGGTGGTAACATATTCAACCTTTTTTTCATTGGTATTCTAGATTGTGCCTACTATTATGGAATAACACTTTTCACTTGTTACAGAGTATCATTCATCACATTTTTCTATTGAGGTATGGCATTAGTTATTGGTTAGCTACCTAATCCTATTGGTTGTGTGCTTGAAGAATAAATTGGTTGAGGATTAAAAGTATCTAGTTAAGATTGGGATGTAGAAACTCCTACTCCCTGATTATGAGAACTAGTTATAGTCTTAATGAAAAACACATTTTTTTGGCTAGCTATTTGCATATTAACACCACTTTGGTTTGGATCAAATGTTGCTTGCACATTATCCACTATTTTTTGACCACTACTCCACATATAATTAGAAGATACTTCTTTGATGGTTGACATATGAAATAAGTTGTTAACTAAAGTATTATACATGAATATGTCTACACCCTAATTTTTTTGACTAGTTAACTCTATCAGAACCCTATTGAAGGAACTAAGTCAATAAGAGGTTTACTCACAATGGTCATTTGATTGAAACTACATGCTAGATTCAAGTAGGTTTGATATGCTATCTATATTTATACAAAGTGATCCTCCATGGGGTCCTTGCCTTTGAAAAGCATACCAAGGTCTTGATATGTTTTTTAGACTAGAGATAAAGGATTGCAAGAAGAAGCCTATTGACTATAATTTATGCTATGAGTCATTATTAATAGACTTGGTAAATTCTCATGGGGGAATTATACCAAAAACTTGGCCCCTATTTCTATGGATCTAACCAACATCTCATCTTTGTTATCCAATAAATGACACTCAAATAAATAAGGATAATACATGGAATGTGTGTTAATAGAGTATAGTTGTTAAGGAAAAGGTTCTTCAATAGTATGTACCATAGCCAAGTACTATGCAGTTTATTCTTGATCCTATTCTGAATATGGTGGTGTATTAACCAAATAGTTAACTAATGGATCTTGTTTTTGTGCCCCTATTTGAGTATTATAAGAGGGATAAGGATCCATATCATAATCAATATTATCTGTGTAGGGGTCTTGTGCCATTTCTTCTTGCACAACCACATTACTAATCCTTGGATTATACATGAGTCCACTACAAGTGTAAGAATACATATTGGGATCTATAGTGAATGTTTTGTGATAGAAAGGGAAGAGAGTTCTAAGAACTCTAAAAAGACAATGTCTAAAATATGATGTTCAATCTTGGTCTAGATTTGTCAAAAAATGGAAAGGTTTATGGAATTATTTGTGATAAAACAAACTTGCATTAAGTTTCTAACATTACATGTCTTATATAAAAAGGATTAAGTAAATGGACATAAAATCAAAATGCCAAACTGTAAGGTTAAAGTGTTTCAAATCAGTCTAATCTAGGAAAATCAAATTTGCTAGGTCTTTTAGCCAAATGCAAAATCAAAATCTAGGCTCAAACAAGGCATGTTCTAGGACTCTTGGCCAAAAAATGTCTAAATCTAGACCTTGAAATGGATGAGATTTTAATCTAACAAATTTGAAACACTTATAACAAAAAACTAGGCATTTGACTCTTGGACATGAACTTGATCAAATAGGTATAAGGTATGAAATAAAAGGCACTTTAGAGAGAGTTTGTTTTCTCACAAATGATGGTATAAAACTTGGTTCTTTTTGACAAATAGGCTAGACAAATGTGAATGGTGTAACTATGCTAGATAAATATTCACAAAATGCATACTCAAATTGGCTTGAAAAATGTGTAAAAACTTGAAATCTATGCAAAAAGGTCTATGAAACAATGTTTGAAATGTTTTGGGTAGTGTATCAATGCTAGACTACTCAAAAGATGTGACAAAATATTTGTTTCAAAAACTCTCTAAGGAAAAGATGTTTCAAAAATTTTGGCAGCATAACATTAACTTTCTTAACTCAAATTACATACATACCTTCAAAGTTTTGACAATATCTCTAAGGTAAAAAAGTATCTATTCAAATGATCTTAATGGAAATAGGATGATAACACAAAAAAATTTGGGGCATAGACTCAAAGTGTAAGTGTTTAGCACAAAATGACTTAAGTCTACAAAGTGGTGATAATGATTATGAGTCTTAAATGACCTTAAATTCAAATGGAAATTTGAACTTAAGTTAAAACATGTTTAATGTCCAAATAGTGAACCCACTTGACACATCAACCCTTACAACTTATAAAGGTTCAAATTATAATGTGAATTATAAATTAAGGACTTAAGCAAACTTTGGTAAAAGGTCTAGAATTAATTGGGTAGCATAACTATGCCAAAGTGGATGATATGACTCCAAGTTTTGATGAACTTTGAGTAAGGTAAATTGATTATTTACATGGGTAGCATAAATCCTATTTGTTCAAAGGCAAATGAGGACTATGTGTTTTAGTTTTGGTATCATTTGATCACACCAAGTTTTGACTCCAAATAAGACTATAATCTAGGATAAAATTAAATAACTCATTGCTCTTATTTCTTAAACTGACAAGGTTTCTTTGTATTATTAGAATCTATCAATATACATCATCTAAGAGGATTTTAAGTGTTCATCCAAAAAGTAAAATTCACATTATATAGTAGGGTTTTTAAACCCACCTTCTCTCAAATGATAGTAATATGACATGGACCTTGAGGTGCACCTTACACCAATAATACTTCTATGACAAGTGGAGATTTGTCTAAGATCTATAAGTTTTCAAATGTCTAGATGGATCAATTACACAATGACGTTCATGCCATGATGCAAAATAAACACACGTAATTAGGTGTATACAATACTTGGCTTGTTGTAAAAAGTTTTATTCCTTTTTATAACCATTATATCCATCACTTACTTAGTGTAGTATGATGTCCAAAGTGTAGATATGTCCTGTGTGAAACTCCAACACTAGAAGGTGGTTTAGCTACTCAACTATTTGATCCTAGTGGGAGTGGTTAAAGTCAGTGTTGGGAGATGAAACCTTGGGTCAAAGCTTCCATAAATAACTTGTGGGAGGTAATGAAGTCCCCCTCACAAGCCAAATTTTTATAAAAATAAATGACTAATAGAAAGACTTTAGGGTCATTTTCAAGATCACCCAAACTATTGTGAGTTTTTAAGGAGTGTTTAAGATGACATTATTTCTATGACTTGGACTAGGCATGTTTGTAATAAAGATGATGCTTTTGATTCCAAAAGTTCCCTAAAGGAGATAGATGGAAGAACATACATGCAATGCCCCTCTTTTTGCCAGTCAGATTCTAAGTTTAAACAACTATTTAAGACAAAATTTGATGAGTTCAATTTTAAGCACCAAATGAAAGATTAGGTGGTGTTATTTTGACCCATTTGTCTTAAGTTGTAACTTTAAAAGCACAATTTTTGAAAATTTTTACCTAAAGCATCTAAATTTTTTATTAAGCACCAAAAAAGGTCCCTAGTCCATTTCAAACTTTTAAAGAAGGTCTAAAAAGCATGTATTAACAAATTTCAAGCTTGATTCTACAATGAAAAAGTTAGTATGTCCTTTAGCTTTGAATATAATTTGCAAATGAGTGAAGCAACTTCTTAAAATGAGCTCTTTGTTTCAAAATTGCTATTACATAGTTAATCCCACTATTTACCTACAAAATTGCAATTACGAAACAACAATATCACTATTATGGGTTAGATCTAATAAAAAAACACAATATCATTGTTTAGATGATATAATCACTAGCCAAATCAATGATATCACTATATAGTGTAACAATATCATTGTTTTATAATGAAATAACTAGAAAAATCAATGATATTGCTACATAGGGTAGCAATATCATTATTTTGATTGATAATATTGTTTTTATAGATAGAAAAAATAGAAAACAAAAAATCGCTATTCTATTGATGAAATCACTACCCAAATTAGCAATATCAATACCTAGAATAATGATATCACTATTTTATGAAATCATTGTTCTAACAAACAAAACCACTATTTTGGTAGATGATATCATTATTGAGGGCTACAAAATCACTAATTAGCAAACAATGATTTTTTTGAAAAATTGCTATTGTGACAACAATGATATTTAAATAGAGAGCAAAATTGATGTTACCGGGAATAAAAATGAAATTATCAAAAAAATAGAATTTTAACTTAAAATTTCACTTTCTTGACTCCTTCACTCCAAGATTCTACATAAAACTAGTTAGTAGGTTGCTTGAAAGATCCTTTGTGAGAAAATTCATGGGCTAGTGTCCCACTGGGCATGCCATTATGTGAACTAGGACTTTGCTCAAGAGAGGATGGTTAGTATTGTGTTAATCTAAAAATTAAATCAAAATGAAATAAACACACTAGCATAACATCTCTAGGCCTAGTTACTAGAGGAACCTTAGTTAAAAAAACTAGAATGGAAAGCACAACTAAAATGAAAAAGAAACCTTCTTTCACCTTCCTTGGATGTTCCAAACAACTTATTGAAGTGGCTAGCTCAGCTTTGTGGTCATAAAGTCTGCATCAATTAAGTGTGGCTACCTCCATCTCTCCTTGGCACCATGTTTGGCTTTGACTTGGCATGGCTTGGCTCAATATTTGGGAATTATAACACAAATTTGCAGGAATATTTGGAATCCATTTAGAATTATAAATTTTGCATATGAGAGCTTAGACTTATGGTTTTGAGGCTTGCTATTTATAGATTTTTAGAATGGTTTGAGGATCAACCATGACTATCCATCTCAAGATTAAGATGTGTGGCCATGAATAAATCCAACTATGAAATTCATTATAAAAATATCCCCACTAATATTTGGGATATAGGGACATTAAATAGGCATAGAGGGTCTTAATGAGGCATGGGATGGGTTAACCTTGATACTCTATGCATTTATGGCCTAGGGATGTCTTCCTAAGAAATGATGTCACCTGATGATGTAGATATTCAATATTCATTTATAAAAAGAGATTATTCAAAAATTTCCATGGAATTATTAATTAGGATCATGATTTGGTTTAATTATCTCTTAAGCATGATTAAGCACTTTAATGCAAACCTTGTCTCGTTGTGCATAAATTACTCAAATCGGTCAAAATGTCTTATTATTGGGCCAAAATTTAATTAGATTGGAATTAAGATGTGATGTCAAATGTATTAGATCTATTATCCCATGTAAGATGTTTTCAACACAAAATAACAAAGGCACATGTCTAGTGTAAGAGATTTGATATAAAAGAGCAATCTAGGACATCCATGTGTAAAATTGGCATTTTGCCTCAAAATGATCTGATCAAAGTTAACTGATTCATAAATTGCATTGCCCCATTTAATGATACCCTAGCCAAAATTAGTTTTTGAATATATCAGTTTGAACTCATTTAATGTGTTTTAGTGTTTTAGGCCAAATTGTGCACTTTGGTGGAAATTGGTCAAAAGCCTGGTTGGAGGTCATTGGTGGCCAGATTTAGGTGTCTACACTAGTCACCTAATTTGACAAGTTTACAGGTGTTTCTTAGCCTTGAAAACCTATGTTATGATATGGGATGTTGATTCAGGTCTAAAAATCACTATTTTTTAGGTTCTCAAAGATTCATACAAGGTTTTCATGACCATCAAGTACTAGGAGTTAGGCTACTAGGCCTAATTGGCCTAGTAAACTTACATGATCAATAAATGAAAGTGGAATATGGTGTAGAAGGATATTAATGATAAGTAATGTGGAGTGATCAAGACACATAACTGACCTTTGAGTGTCAAAAAGTGGCATAACTAATCTTTAAGTGGCAATACATGTATAATTGATCTTAAGTGATAATCAATGCATAAAAGGGCTAATAAAGGAGTTGACTGATCTTAAGTGATAATCACTCTAAATAACTAATCCTTAACCAAAAATCAATACATATTCCATAGTCTTCATAAAATAAGCAATCGTTCACTTAACTTGGTCTTGTGTTCAAAGAAGGATAAACTGTTATATGCCTATCATGGCCCACCACCTCATTTCAATGCCAAAATAATTCATTTAAAGATCATGCAAGGCACCAAACATGGAGAGATTCTTAGAGGACTATTTAAAACAATTTATAACTAAGTTATACTTGATTTAATGACTAGATGACCTCTTATTCTCTCCTCTACACCATGTTCTCTTCTCTTCTTCTCATTTTGCTATATATTTAGGCTTTTAGGCCTTGTAAAAAGATCCCTCTCTTGGGCACGATGAAAATCTACCAAGATTGAGCTTTTTAATCTCTTAAAATAATAAATCTAACTATTTTAGATTCTTTGGTACAATTTTAGTGTGTTTTATTAGTTTGATTTGCACATGTGGTAGTGTTTTCTCTATTAGCAGATCCTAATCTCACCTAGTTACTAGTATATCATCTTATTCATGTCACATATAGTGTTTGAATGTTGAGTGACTGAGATAATAGTGGAGATATTGATTGGTTAGTGCCTTTAATCAAACCTTACATCATTTACCTCATGATTTAATCACCTAATGAATTTTTTATTTGAAACACTATTGTATGAAATTCCTTTGGAGTTGTTTTCATTGATTTGCATTGCTTATTAGTGTTAGTTGGAGTTTAAATTGAGTGGATGCATTATTATATTAGGTGCATCACCATAACTAGTATAGGCTTTCCCTTTTAGTTATATTTCTAAATATTTTCACCCCCTTAAGCAAAGTAATTTTTAGTAACTCATTCAAAGTTGATATATTAGAGGAACTGGCCCCATAATATAGAATTTTGGTCTATGATATAGGCATCCCATAACTTATAGACCAATACAATGTTATTCCATGTTTGAAAGATATATAAGTAATGTACTTTGGTAGGGTATAACTTAGGTTGCTAACAGTTCTGACATGCCCAATGAGACATAAATATAGCCATTAGAGTATTCACATTAGCATTTTAGTCTTCACAAGTAGCTTCAATTAGTCATCTTGATCACCATTTAAGAGGTATTAATAGTTATTATTCATAAGTTATCTAATATTCATGTGTATTATATTGAGTAATGGATGTATATAGGGTAGGTTACTATCATTCACTACATTATCAACATCCCTATGACCCATCCCATTTCCAATATGATCCATATCCATATCATTATGACCCCTATGATCCCTACCTTCATCCTGATTAACAATATGAGAGCTATTATCAAGCCTATAATCCTTTTCAATACCAAGGACACCACTCTAGCCATCCTTGTGAACCTAATTCATTTCTTTGGTATCATGATTATCAATATAATCTATCATGGTAATCTCATTACATTCCTAATCATATCAACCAAGTTACAAGATAATCCATATCAAGATTTAAACAAACCTTGTTTGGATATCAAAAACATCTGGTGAGAATTAACACACAAAATATATATGGACATGAGATACCTAGGCATGAGATTGAGAGCATGAGAGATTCATTACAACAATCTAAGGAAGATTGGGAATATTTCATAAAATAAGTCCATCAAAAAGTCAATGATGATATGCCTGACATAGGTGGTTTAGTTTAAAGCATTGAAGAGAAGTTGGTAGTCCATGAGAGACACCAAGTTCACCATAACCAACAACATGTTCCTTATTTCATTCCACATCAGTCCAACATTAAGCTCCCTTTTCCTTCTCAAGAGTGTCAAATAAATGTGTGCCACAACCCTCAAAATTCCTCACAAGATTTTCCAAGCTTTCCTACTTGGAAGTATATCCAAGAGAGACCTCAAAATGTATAATAAGTGTGTTTTAAGAAGGTTGAATCACATGTTTCCCAATAGATCATGCAAGGGCCTTCATCTTCTGATTAGTAGGGTGAAATCTCCAATGAGATGGTGTTTGAATTTGAGTCTCACCTTTCTAAACAAATTGAGCTTAAAAATCAACATATACATCAATAAATAGTAGATGTAAAAGAAACACAATCTTAGTAAGAGATTTCTCCATTCATACCAATGGCTACATAAAGTGTCAAAGGAGAAGTCCTTAAACCCAAGTTGATGACTTGGAAAAAAGTGTAAAAATCAAGGAAGAGAGAAGAGTAGTTAAGCATAAGCTAAAGTGTTTAAGTCAAGGACAAGCCTAAAAATATTGATCCCCCACTCATCCCTCAAAATATTAAGACCTTCCTCTCATGGAATTCTATTCAAGAAAATATGTAGTAGAGAGAGGAAGTGATGGTTGTCAAAATTGAGCAGACCCATGAGCAGAATCAAGCATCCATGGTAGCACCATTAGATTTGTCTCATCTTCTTGAGTATTTTTAGGGATCCACCATGTCAATCCTTGATAATAATCCTCTCCTTTTTGAGGTAAATTATGTAGATTTATTTGAGGTGATGGAAGATCAGAGTGTCTTAAGTGAACATGAGGAGGACATCATCATTGGGACACCTCTTGGTAAGGATAGGAATGCTTCAATATTTAATAATATAAAAGAGAATGAGTTTTAAGATGTTACTAAGATGAAATATTATCTAGAAATACAAGATGAGTTACAATAGGAATACACTCTAATTATACATGAGGAGGATGGTTTCTATGAACTCCTTGGTCACCTAGTAGCTACCTTATATCATGATAGCTCATAAGAACTTGCAAGAGTGGTAGAATACAAGTGTATAATAACCAATGAAGAAGAAGAACATGTTAAATTTGAAAGAATGCCAAGTAATCAAGTTTATGTTGAAGATGAAACAATTTCAATTGACCAGTTAGAGATATAAAATGATGATTTTCAACCTCATGATCATGATTAAGAAAGTGATAATTCAAGTTGTTATATGCTTGCTCCTACATCTTATACTAATGAGTTTGCTAAGAAATAATCAATGGGCTTGATTTATATCATCAATTTAGGTTAATTTTTACATGAAGGTGATTCATTTTAGGTTGAGAGGAGTAGTTCCATCAATAAAGGAGTAATCTCTCCAAGGAAAACAATCTAAGAAGTTGTCTTATCAGAAGATAACTTGTTTGACCTTTTCAAGCAAGGTTATCAACTCCTTAATCCATATTCATATGTATATTCACTCTTTAAAGGTGTAAATGAAATTAGATGACTTTAAGAAGTCATGAAATTAGATGCATCTCTCTTAAAGGCCATGCTTGTATCCATAAAACAAGAGCCACTTCAAGCTGTACAACATGATCATCAACAACTCATGATTGAATAAGAATTGATATTGTTGATGCAAATTATATGTATATGGGAGGAGTATGACTAGGTCCTGGAATCACATGTATAATCCATGCACTTTAAAGTGGAACTAGAAGGCCCAACCACTTCCCCAAGAGGCCATGAATGTGTTAAAGATCCTAGATGTAAGAAGGAACTATTAAGATGTGGCAATCATACTTCATGGTACCATAGTGGACCATCAAGTTTTCCATTTGAACCTAGAAGAAAGATTTTACCTTTAGGTTAGTTGTCTTATTTTAGTAAGTGGTTAGCATAAATAGTAGTCTACTTCCTTGTTGTTGGGTTTGCCTTGTTTTGTTGTTACCTTAGGTTAGGTGTGTTTTCTTCTTAGTTTAGGTATGTTTCTTATGTTGTTTCTATTGAGTCTTGTTATTGTTGCATTGATAAGAGGTTTCACAAAGTGAAAATATATTTGACATTCCAAATTAATCATCAATCCAGGTTATCATGTTTTGGACTATCATTATCATGAAAATTTAGAAGGTTCTCTTGATCAACAAGCTGGTCAACCCCTATGAGTTGTCAATTTTTTTGGAAATTTGTCCTATCAAGGCCAAATGCCAACCCTTACATTAATTGTTTTTTTGATTTCTTAGTTTTCCTTGGTCCTTAGATGATGTGTTTGATCATCAATATGTGTTTGATTGTCATATGAATGGAGTGAGTTTCAATGTCATGTCATGGTCTTGTCTTAGTTTCAACTTGTCATGAGATTATATAGCATAATTAAATGTATGAAAGGTATGGATATGATTATAATATTTGAATTTTTTTCAAGATAAATATAAGTCTATTTCAAACCTTTTATGAGTGTATAATATGATTTTTATGAGATTCAATGACAAATATCCTTTGTGAAGCTATGAAAAAAAAATTCTAAAAGGAGGATTTTAGATTTAAAATTAAAAAAATACACATAAAAATGCCACTACAGTATCCAAAATATATATAAACACCTTCATAATCATGTATTTGACTTAATTCAAAAGTCTTGTGCTTTGGAAATACCTATTTATGCAAGTCTAAAGCATAGTTTGGGTCTTAAAGAGCTCCCACGTGTGAAATTTGCCCCTAATTTGATGTCAAAAGACTTAATACTTGTGTTAATATGTTAAAAAAAATGTATTATTCCTCATATTACCTAAATTGGTAGTTAAAATCTTTAGTTTGGAGAATACATAAGAGAAAGGTCATTTTTCATGTGTTTTCATGCGGAAGTATGGATTTATATGGACTTTTTCATACAATAGAGGTCAAGAATTTGAAGATGGAATAATTACAAGAGTTTTAACAAATATTCAAGTCAAGAGGATCTCAAACATGCTCAAAACTTGTTCTATTCATTCATTTAGATCCTTTGCACATCAAGAAAGCCCTTTAGGTTTGTAGATGGTACGACCATGAGAGAGAATTTCAAAATCTAGAATTTTGGGAAAGGAAAGGGTTTGAGATATATTAAATATTTAGGAATTGGTTCTTATTTTGTCTCTATCTAATTTATTAAAAATCCTTTACAAGCTAAGGTACTCATAATACCTTCTGCATTTGATCAAGCAACTAATTTTATGAGTTTTCTCCTCTCTTGAGCATCATGATAGAAAAATGGAAGTTTATAGAGCTTGTCAAGAGTATGAACCACATTTCCATGACATTATTTAAAATATTTAAACATATTTGAGGTCATCTATGGTTCAATAAGACATCAACTACTAATCTACAGTTTGTAGGTAGTTTGGAGAGATTGTACAATTTAGAGGTTGATCCATGGGTTTCAAGACTCTTTATGATATTGTTTGTGGGTTTTATTCATGTCTATTTGGATACTTCATGTTTATTACACTTCATAATTACCCTCTTTAGGAACTTGAAATGGCTTATTATACTCTTAGGAGCAAAATACCCAATTAAGCCTTATATGCTTAGAAGCTCTAATTAAGCCTATGTATGCCATGGTAAAAAAAGTTTGGTGATGAACATGTAGAGACAATAAGACACTTAATTTTACCTATCTACATCATCCAAGGAGTCAAAATTAACACTAAATTAATCATTCTAGTCAACACCTTCTCAAAATCCTTAGTGAGCAAATGATGATGAGTTTCTTGAGTGAAATGATCACCTATAGCAGTCAAGGGTTTACCTCAAGATGTAAAAGATATCTAATACACCATGGTAGTCATATACATGTAAGTTAAATAACACTAGGGTAGATGATAATAAATCAAATCAATAAAATAAAGGAAACCTAGTGTAATCTAGTCATGGGAATCAAGAGAGACAGATAAATAACTTGAATGTTTTCCTTATTAGTAGTTTTTAAGGTAACTTTGTGAAAGTTAAGGTAACTTGTGCTTATGTCTTCTCTATTCTATAAATCTTATGGAAAGATTAGTTATAATTAAATAAAAATGGATTAAGGAATAGTATAAAATTTATTGGCCCATTTTTCATCATAAGATCAACCTTCTTAAAATTATCTCAGTTCATACACACAACCAACCTCCACTTATAGCGAAGGTCATACTACATCTGTAGTCTTTTGTTGAGGTCAATATTTGTTGATATCTATGTATTGAGATATATAAATCAAGGTTTAAATTATTATTAAATTTAATTACACCATTTACATGTTGGTAACCTTAATCTCTTTTAACATCTAATCTTTAACTCAGTTTATACAAAACATAGTAAATTATCACTCACAATGAGTACCTAATAGACAATTTTGAGAGAATTAGAGATTTTAGAGCATCTACAGGTGGATTTGAGATTTAATTTTCTATATAAATAGTCTTAATGAATATTTTAAGATTTTTTTACCATCTTAAAGGTCATATAATTAGTGTAAATGGTCACTATTTTGTCATAGAGCTCATACAGTCTATTGACAGTCATAATAGAGACAATGAGGACTATTTGAGGTTTTGTGAATAAGAATGGAGTTTTAACTTCATGTAAGGGTTAGTGAAATAGAGAAACATTATTTTGAGTCCTCACACATCTGATGATATGGATATAAGTTAGGCTTCAAGACAAAATGCCCTTGAGGGAAAGTTTAAGAAGAGAAAGCTAAGATAGGCATGTGTGCTAATGGTGGCATCTATGTGGGTTGAGTGGTATTTAAAGACATATGTTAAATTATAATAAGATAAAATATAAGTTATGATGTTAGAGTAACATCTCATGATGAGGAATAAATCTCAATTTAAACAATAAATCATAAACTCAGTCACTAAGGGCTTTTCAAGATGGAATATCAAGAAACCCTAGGCTAGAGGAATGAAGGCATAAAAAACATAAGGTGACTTTGAGGCTTATAAAAAATTTTTTTTATCACTAATATAACATTATAAATTATATAAAACTCCATTATGTATTTCATCTAAGGAATAAATATATTTTAGACCTTTGTTTTCTCTATACACACATGTAGGCAGACCAAACCTATAAGAAACCACTTGAAGAAGAGCAAAGTTGAGGTTTGAGAATTTTAAGATGAAATAAGGAGTGAGAATGGATATGAAAATTTATTTTATGTTTAATATTATTAATTAAAATTATATATAATCCACTCAGCCTTCAACACTCATATTTGACCAATTAGGCCTAGAAACTAGTTTTAGGCCGAGAAGGCCTGTATCACCTTGAGACACTTTCAGACATTAATAATAAATATGAATTCATAATAAATTGTAATGGTATGTTTTATGTAAAATTAATTTTATTTAAATTATATAATTTAAATGTAAATTTTATTTTCAATCCTAAGAGCTAATTCAAAATATTCAACCTAGATAGTCAATTTGAGTTGCCTATTCAAGAACTCATATCTTTCATCAAAAGAGGACTTGGAAAAAATTATTTTATAAATATTTTGGAACAATATTATAATTAAAATGCATTAAATATTTATTTTTATTTAGGATTTGAGTTTTATCAACCATTTCTAAGACTATAAGCAGGTCTAGAATGCATGTAGAACACTATAAACAAACTTCTCTATGTACATATCTTTACACACCTTTTACATGGGAACCTAAGATTATAAGAAAAATGTAGAGGGTGTATGGAATAAATATCCATGTTAATAATAATTTTTTTAGGTTTATAATTTTTGAAACATCGTTAAGAAGGTTTACCTTTAAAACCCTCCCTAAATCTTACTACAGACCAGTTTTGAGAAAAAGTGAAGTTTCTTGCACTTAAACACCCATGAATCATCCTAAAAACTCTTTAAAAAAAAATTTAACTTATAAATGGTCTTATAAATGGTACCATGATGTATGAAATTATATGAACTTATTAGAAATAGGGTTTTTTGAGGAAAAAGTGAAGAAATAGAGGTACAAGGCAATTTAAGGAGATGTCAATAAATAAAGAGTGAATATTGACCCTTTTTATACCTATTAAAGAAATAATATGATAAAAAACATGCCTATAAATTTATTTTTTACTCTCTTCAAATCATCCAATCTGTAGGAGTGAAGGACAAGGTGACCTAGTCACCTAATTTGACAAGTTTGTAAGTGTTTCTTTCCCTAGAAGAATTATGTTATGATATGGGATGTTGATTCAAGTATAAAAAATAAATATTTCATAGGATATCAAATTTTCATATAGGGTTTTCATGGCCATCAATTACTAAGATTTAGGCTACTAGTCTTAATTGGCCTAGTAGACCTACTTGATCAATCAAGTAAAGTGGAATATAGTGTAGAAGGCTATTGATGAGAGTTAATGTGGAATTATCACACCACATAACTTACCATTGAGTTTAAATAAGTGAAATAACTAATATTTAAGTGTAAATACATGCATAAATGTTCTTAAGTGATAATCAATGCATAAGAGGGATAATGAAGGAGTTAACTAATCTTAAGTGACAATCACTCTAAATAACTGATACTTAACTAACAATTAGTGTATATTCCATAATCTTCATGAAAGAAGAGTCATTCACTTAACTTGGTATTTTTTTTAAATAAGGAGAATTTTTTATACACCTATGATGGCCCACCACCTCATTTCAATGCCAAAACAATTCATTCAAAGATCATGTAAGGCACCAAACATGGAGAGATTATTGGAGGACTATTTACAACTAGTTGTAACTAAGTTATACTTGAGTTAATGATTAGATGAAATATTATTCTCTCTTATATGACATGTTCTCTTTTCTTCTTCTCATTTTTCTATATATTTAGGGTTTTATGCCTTATAAAAAGATCACTCTCTTGGGGATGATGAAACTCTACCAAGATTAAGCTTTGTAACCTATTATGATAATAAAAATGATTGTTTTAGATTCCTTGGTATAGGTTTAGTGAGTTTATTAGTTTTATTTGCACATGTGGTAGGGTTTTCTCCCTTGGTAGGTCCTAATCTCACCTAATTACTAGTATATCATCTTATGCAGGCCACACATCATGTTTGAATTTTAAGTGACTAAGCTAATAGTGGAGATATTAACTAGTTAGTGCCTTAAATCAAGCCTTCCATCATTTCCCTTATGCTTTGATCACCTGATGAAAGCTTTATGTGAAATAATTTTTCATAAGAGTCTCATGGATTTATAATATTTAGTTATTTGCATTTCTTATTAGTGTTAGTTAGAGTTCAAATTGAGTAGATGAATGATTACATTAGGTGCATCACCATAAAATATAGGCTTTCCCTTTTAAGTATCTTTCTAACACTTTTCACCCCTAATCAAAGTAGGTTTTAGTAACTAATTTATAAATGATATATTAGAGGAACTAGTTTCATAATCTAGAGGTTTGGTCTAAGATACAAGTATCCCACAACTTGTATACCAATCCAATGTTAGTATAGGTTTGAAGGAGGTCTAAGAAATCTACTTTAGTAGGGTATAATTTGGGATTCTAACAATAACATGAGGTGTTCCATTTAAATATATGTTTAGGGTAGTACGCTAGGTGACTCTACAATATCTAAATGGTTAGTTATCATATGAAAAAGTGTATAAATATACTTCATGTAAATACTTGGAAAATCTATGAAAGGTAGAGGGTACAACCTCCATGGCATGTACCAAAGGTCTCTTGACTAATGAATTTTAGTTCAAATGAGTAGGCATCACTTGAAATTGTATGGATAGGGTTTTTAGCCCAACCATGATATTCATTATAATATAACCTAATGCCTATTGGGGAATGTCATCAAAACCTCAAATATTCTTATAAATTTTATAAATGGATACTATATCAACCCCCATAGTCTATAGAAATGTGATGTTTCATATATTAAGATTTAAACCATTTAAAATTAGAACTCATTAAATACTAGTGGTTTTGATTTGTGCATGAATGAAGAGTGGTTTATTCTGATTGATAACTATATATGAGGTAAAATCATCATTGATAAAAGATATAACATCCTTAATGTCTTTTATGGTGTTCATGATAGATGAAAAATAAGCTAGTTATGTATCCTGAGGTTAAGATGTATGGTTTAGTGTTTAAAAAAGAATATATTTGTATTTTGAAGTAATTCCAATATAGAAATCTTAGTTGGTGTATTTCTCAATTAATCAACACTATAATATGCTTTGTGATGATCCTTAGGTCCCATTTTATTATTTTGGGGATAGTAGGGATGGTGGGATTATGTTGTTCTTGTATAAGCCAAGGAGGCATCTGATTTTGTCTAGTAATAGCTCAAAAGTTGCAAATTCTACTATTTATCAAGGGTGATTAGTAAAGGCAATATGGGAATGAAGATAGTCAACTGGTCTAGGTGTTGGAGGAATAAAAGGAGTCCTCTGAGCTATCTATTATCAATTAGTAAATAGTGGTAATGCAAAATTGGTCATGTAATAATGCTCTCCATATAAGGGGAAGTTAAGAGGTGGTGGACTAATGTGTAAATTAAATTGAATTCTAATGTTATCCATGAGAGGAGTGACATACATGTGCATAATTATATAATTGGAAGGTAATAAACATGCAAGACAAACCAACAAAATTTGTACCAAAAAGTATAAATTTGATTCCATCATAATAATAATGTTGAAAGACTAAAAACTAAAACTAAGTAAATTATGGAATAAATAAGGGAAACCCCAATGGTACACTAGGGTTTTTATTCAATATGTTTGAAGTAAGTTAGGTTCACCAAATGATTTAGCTTTTATGGGAATTATGGAATGTAAAACCTTAGGTTGTTAATGTTATAAAATAATAAATCAAGGAATAAATATATCAATATGAGCAACCACTAATTTTTAAAATAATTAATTTAACTAATTATTCTATAAATATAAAATGAATTACAAGAGATGTACTTAGAAATTAACTGAGAATGATAAGTGATAGGCTAATAACTGGTATAAGGACTATGCTAAATGTCATAAGGACCAAGATTCAAAAACCCTCCTAGATAATAGTGTGGTCTTATGGATAGTAGTGCACCATACTAGTGTCTTTTGTTTCATGTTCATGTCCTTTTGTAAGTGGGAATAATGAACTTATGGGTGGACCTTCTCTTAGTTCTAGGAGTTTGTGCCTATATACAAGGATACTAATTCATTATTTGTTGCATATTTTTTTAATTTTAATTCCAAACCCTAGGCCTCTATTATTGGTACAGTATTTAAGACCATAATTATAAAAAGATTGGTGTTATTAGGGTAGGATGGACATGACCTCAAAACCCTATGTGTTGAGCATTGCCTACATACCAATATATCAAAATGGGATCAATCTTGATGTATTTCTCTCAATCTAAGTGCTGGTGCAAGTATAATTGAATGTTAGTATGAGGATTAGCTTGAATTTTTTGAGTGTGACTTGAGACTATAAATCTGAGTAATTTGAGTTCTAGGCTATTGTAAATGGGTGTATCAAAATTAGGTTATAATAAGGATCAATGACCTTGATTTACACCACTATTTCAAAGTTTTTTTTATGATTATTTGCATCTAATTTACATCTAGTGGATAAGTGATTAAAGTGGTTTATATATAGCATTCTGGTTCTTGTCAAGATGTGAAATAGATATAGGTTGATCCTAGTAGTTCTTTGAAGAATATAAAGATATCTATTTGGTGAGTAAGGATTAAGGGGACATTATCTCTTCCCTTTAGTCAATATTAGATTGTGTTATTGTCTAAAGGACCCCACTAGTGTTTAAATGGTAGGAAAAAGTGAAAATAAGACTTGGGTGCTTATGGAGTGGCTTAGTACTAATTTTATTATATCTATAAATGGGTTGAACTCACACAAAAGCTAGAAAATGATCAAAAGAGGTCCTAAAATAGGTCTAGGGATAAGCTAAGGACAAGGTGGTCTCAAGTGACACTCATTGCACTCAAATGACATTTTAGATGACTACATTGATGTATATTACACTTTCAAATGATTTAATGTGATGTATGTTATAAATTTAAAATTTTATGAAAAAAATCATATGTATGTATAATAGTATGTATGTATGTATGTATATGTGTGTGTGTGTATTAATAATAGTGTCAAGAAAAAAGTGAGTGGTAATAAGAAGTATTCAACATCTACTAAGAAACAAGATGACTCTAACATAACTTGAGAGGAAATTTAGAGTGATTCCTTCTTTTTGAGTCCTATTTGTTTTTTGTTTATGGTACCTTTCTAAAATTTGGCATAAGTCTAGTGGTCAATTGGCCTACTTGGCCTAGTTATGTTTTGTTCCTTTTTGATTGACTTAATTAATTTTTTAAACTTATGTTTTAGGTCCCTATAAAACATGACATTCACCTTATCAAATGAAAAAAAATCAAATTATAAGTTAAATAAATATACAATATGCATAAATGCTACTAACATACT
Organism: Torreya grandis; assembly: GCA_037957365.1. Classification (NCBI taxonomy): domain Eukaryota; kingdom Viridiplantae; phylum Streptophyta; class Pinopsida; order Cupressales; family Taxaceae; genus Torreya; species Torreya grandis. The sequence continues at coordinate 490,376 of JARHVA010001217.1, read as the reverse complement.
TATTTTAGATAAATATTTGTAAAATACGCCAAGAGATATTATTTTCAAGGTATTTATTCCACTTATGTCAAAAATCAAATATAAAAAGGTGCCTAAGTAAAATAATATTATATGTTAAATAGCTACACAATATGCATAGATGATACTAACATACCTATCTTACATAAATCTATCTAAAATATGCCAAGAGATATCATTTTTGAAGTGTTATTCCACTTATGCCACAAATCCAATATAAATAGGTGCCTATTTATTTGAGGCACCTATTTATATTAGGTTTATGACATAAGTGATATAGGTGCCTCAAAAATGACATATTTCCTTATATTTTACATAAATTTAGTTAAGATAAGTATGTTAGTTAAAAGAGAATGAGAATAATACATTTATTTAAAAAATAACCATTCCTTTTGGATAAAGAGTTATCCATTTAAAAAATAAACTCCTATATTAAAAGAGAATGAAAATATTACATTTAATTAAAAAATCCCTTTATTTATAATAAAAAATAGTTATACACTTATATAAAAATAACCCTTCATTAGTAATAATAGGTCAAATAAGAAGGCAAAGAGTCTGGCTAGGGAGAAAGACTTTGATCCTTAGATTCTTCATATTATGGATTTGACTGTTAAGAATATGATGGAGAGTTAAGATAAGGTGTTCAATGGGTGGAAATTCCCTAGGTGTTAAGTCAATTTTGTTGTTTTTATGTTGTCTTTTTACTATTTTTTCCCCTTAAGTTTGAGGTGTTTTTTGTTCATGTTAGTAAGAAAATTTGTTATATATGGTTTCGATAATCATGCGTGTATGATCCATGTAAAAGGTAAGGTCCCTCTTTAAAACCAATATTTACCAATGATAAATAATAATAATAATAATAATAATAATAATAATAATAATAATAATAATAATAATAATAATAATAATAATAATAATAATAATAATAATAATAATAATAAGTTGATATTTTAATAAAAATTACCTCCATTTAAAAGATAATGAGAATATTACATATATTTATAAAATTACACCTCCTTTATAGTAAAAAGTTACTCATTTTTTAGATAATCACCTTATGTTTTAGATTGAGGTAAAAACAGGTTTTTTAGATAATCACCTTATGTTAAAAGAGAATGAAAATATATAATTTATTTAAAAAAAAATTCTTCATTTATAATAATATGTTACTTATTTTAATAAAAATAACCTCTCATTAAAAGGAATGAAAATATTAAACTTATTTAAAAAAACTCTTTATTTAGAATAAGTTACCTATTTTAATAAAAATTACATCCTGAGGATGACATTATTACATTCCTTTAAAAAAATATAATGTTTGCATTATGAGGGCCATTACTCTTGGCCTTTGAAATAAATAATTAAGTATCAGGTATGTATGGAGTAAATATAATGTAAGTATCAAGTAAGTGTCATTAGTGTTATCTATAATATTGAAACACGTGTCACATTCTAATCACAATATTAAATTTATTATAAAATTTAGGAGTCTTTATTAAAATATAATTGGAATATTGTATTTTTTTATAAAAATAACCCTTCAATTATAATAAAAAATTTATCTCCCATTAAAAAATACTGAGAATATTACACTACTTTTAAAAGAATGCTTCATTTATAATAATTATGCCGATAAGGCATTCTCATGACATCCTAGGATAAGAGCTATAATGGCATGAGTGTTAGTTTTTAATTATTCAAAAGATGACATTATAAAATAAAAATTAAACAAATGACAATGAAAGAAATAAAAAATATAAGAGAAATAAAAAATGTAAAATTGTTTACCATTTCCTATTTTAATTTTACCAAGATTTTTTAATGATTTTTTATGTTAGTGTGGCTTGGAAAGAAAAAATATAAGAGAATTAAAAAAGGTAAAATTGTTTACCATTTCTTATTTTGATTTTATTGGGTTTGTTGATGATTTTTTCCATGAGTATGACCTGGAAATTAAAAAACACAAGAGAATTAAGAAAAGTAAAATTGTTTACAATTTCTTTTAAACAATTTTTATATCATAAATTAAAATTCCCATTGATTATTTCATATAGTAGCAAATTTTATAGAATATTTACGAGTATATTATCTTGGATATGTATTAAATTTATCTAGATAGACATTATTTATACAATGTCATTTATCATTTATAGCATATCTTGATATTTATGATAATTAGCTATAAATTTACATAGATATCTAATACATATCTAGAATGCATATATTCTCAAGCATAAAATAGTTAGTTTATGTACCTTTAGACTTTTACCATTAATAAATTTATCTTAATTAATATAATTTTATATTTATATTAAATCTAAATAATTTAGATATAATAATAGGTGTAATAATTATAGATTTATTGTGTGTGTGTGTGCGCGCACACGCACACGTGTACCATAATATATAAGATTAAACATAATAGATATGTATGTATCATAAATAGTTATCTTAAACATAAATCATGTAATAATTATATATTATATCTTTATTTAATATTATTTATAATTACATATCTACAAATTTATGTCTACTTAAAATTTCCCTGGAAAGAGAATTATAAAAGGTAAAATTATTTACCATTTGTTAAATTTTATCAAAGTTTTTTAAATTTTTTTAAATTATGAATAAAAATTCATGTAATGTTTTTCATATAATAATGTATTTTAAAAATATTGGTTAGAATTTTATTAAGATAAGTATTAAATTGATTTATATAACCATTATTTATACAATAATCATTTTTCATTTATAACATATCTTGGCATTTATGGTCCAGTTAGTAATAAATTTACATAAATATATAATAATATAATTATCAATCCATAAAATTTTAGTTTATGTATATTTAGACTAAGTAATTTAGATATAATTATTATAAATTTACTAGAGATATGGGTTATATATATATGTGTATATATGTGTGTGTGTGTGTGTATCATAAATATTTAAATTATGTAATATTCTTATATTAGGTCTTTATTTAATTATATTTATATTTACATATTTATGTTTATTTGAAATTTATCTAGTAAAATTATATACCATTTCCTACTTAGCTTTTATCTATTTTTAATTTTTTTTTTTACATTATTAATAAAATATTTTGATATTTATGATAGTTATAAATTTACATAGATATTTAATACATATAATTCTAAGGTATATAATATTTGGGTTTTAAATATTTAAATTTCTAATTTTTATAAATTTATCTTAACTAATAGATTTAGACATGTATGTATAATCTAAATAATATAGATACAATAATAAGTATAAAAATTATATATATATATATATATATGCACACACACACACATATACATATATATAAATATATATATACATATATATATACATACATATACATACATATACATATACATATATAGATACATATATACATACATATACATACATACATACATACATACATACATAAATATATATATATATATATATACACACACACAGACATATATATATGTATATATATATATATGTATGTATGTATGTATGTGTGTGTGTATATATATATATATATATATATATATATATACACACACAAACACACACACACATACATACATACATACATACATACATACATACATACATATATATATACATACATACATACATATATATAGATATACATACATACATACATACATACATACATACATATATAAGAAAGATTAATCATAACATACTCTATATGTATCATAAATATTTACCTTTACCATAAATCATGTAATAATTTTATATTAGGTCTTTATTTAATATTATTTACACTTACATATCTACGTATTTATTTTTTATTTCAAATTTCTTTAAAAAATTACATAAGTATTAAAAAAGGTAAAATTATTTACTATTTCCTAATTAGCTTGTATTAGAGTTTTTAATAGTCTAATGTAGAAATAATGATGAATAATATTTTACATTCTCACTTTATTATTATTCATATAATCATTCTTTATCTTAAGATATATAATATATAATATAATATAATATAGGTTCTTTCACACATATTATGATAAGTATAATTTATTATTATATATTAATTATGTCATAAATATCTATAATTAAATTAGAAATAATTAGGTATTAATGTTAAAATGGAGTTATCCTATTTTACTACATACTCCAATTGGAATTATAACATTTATAATTGGTGCATCAAAAATAAATACAACCTTGAACATGTTATTTCATATTTTGAAAAATTAGAAGGAAAATTGTTAATAATATTTCAAGAAGAAATTAGACATGTTAGACACATTTGATTAATGAGATGAACTAAATAGATCAAAATATGTTTGAAAATATAAATTCTTAACTATGCCAAAAATTTCTAAAAAATGATGATATGTTTTTTGGTGGAAGGTGATCCAGGCAACATTTTAGGAGACAATTCGGGTGACGGTTCTACCCTAATTGGTGGTAGAACTTTTGGGAGGCATAACTTTTGAACCATAGCTCTATTTGACTCTTCGTTCAAAATGTTGGAAAGATAATAATGAGGATAACATGATGAGATGGTACCAAGATATGGTTGGTAGTTTTTGACCCCCAAAAACTAGTGGAAGTGCCCAAAATTTCAATTTTAATAGTGTTGTCTAAAAATAGAAAGTTTTTAAAAATAGTAATTTCTCAAATTTTGTGTTGTTGTAAATTGTGGAAGTTGAACCACTTCATCTCCATCGATATTGGTGACCTTCCAAATCCTCCTCCTACCTTTAAAATATGTATAAATAAATATGTATCCCAAGAATGGGATTAGACATCTCTTCCCAGAGATAAGCATATGTTTATATTTGCAATCTTGTGAGAAATAAAACATCTCTTCTTAAAGAAAACATTATTATGATAATTATGTTATTTTGGTGTTATTTAAATATCTTTCAACCAAAAACCCTAATTTTTGGATCAAAAGGCCTATTATTTTTATTTAGGATTTGGAATAATTTTCTCTAATAATTAATAAACCTCCATATGAAATTACAAGATAAGCAAAGTTATTATTGAAAACAATTATAACCATTATTACACTAGATATGATTTTTAGATAATAAGGTCAAACTAAATAATAACAATGATTTCATGGAAAACCTTGGAAAATGAGCTAATGAGGAAATAAAATCTTTGGAGGGGCCCAGTAAGAGGACCAGACAGAGCTTGAAGAAGAAAGCTTTGCAAGAGGCTGCTACGTCAGCTACAATATCCATACAAGACACTATTATGATTGGAAAGGAAGCAGTGAAGATGATCTTGGAATTACAAGAATAGGTTCTTTATGTTCATACTATTCTGATCCTTATTGTTGGATGTTATAACTGGTTCAATTTTTTGGTTCTTTGTTTTCTAAATGAATTTGAGTTTCCAGGTCTCTGTAAACCCTGGGGTCTTTCTTTTGTTGAACTTGGTTAGTGGTTTTAGGTACATGTAAAACCTATTTTTGATACTACTCAGTAGTAGGTGTTAGGTTTGTTTTTCCTGTGGGGCGTTATTGTTTTATCCTTCTTCCTTTGTTTCTAGGTTTTGGGGTCCCTTCAAAACTTGTTTTTACCTTAATCTAAAATAATGATTTCATGAACTTCTAGAAATATAATAAATGCCAATCCAACCACTCATGATTGGTAGTTATTGATGACTATAATTGATTCTTCACTTGAAATAATTTAAAATGAGGATTTTAGCAAAAAAATTGCATTTATTTGTAATAAATGAGACTGTGCATCAACAAAATAGAAGATAATTTTATGCATTGAATCAACCTATTTCTCTAATCATTTCAACTAGAAGATAAATCAATAATTTTGTGGTATTGGATGATGAATAGCTTGAAGTTAAATTATTGATTTCTATTAGTGTAAGGGTGATGCTCACTAAAAACATATGGAAAAAAATAGGCTTATCAATGGAAAACTTGGAGATGTTAGAAAAAATTATACAACCAATGTTGAGACCCATTGAACCACTTACATATCTAATGATTCAATTAAATAAATACTTAGGTATTCCTTTTGTTTATTCAACTCTAAATATAATTCTAGTCACCCATATACACATGTCATATACCTTTGAATTTGACATGGAAATTGATAATCCACAAATCATAGGGCTTAACACTTGACAAATCAAAAATTTATATAGTAACTATAGAAAGACAAGGTCTAACATTTATTTTTATATCATGTGTCAAGTCATTACACATATTAAGGATCACACTACCTTTCACATATGACCAGTTTGAAATATGTTAGAATGGAAAAGGAGTATATAAAATACAATAGGAATAACAAATATTTTAATTGTTAGGGGATCAAATGTATATAAATCTAATTTCATAAGCCTATTTTTATACTACTTATACACACACACACACACACACACACACACACACACACACACACACACACACACACACACACACACACACACACACAATATGTGTGTGTGTGTGTGTGTGTGTGTGTGTGTGTGTGTGTGTGTGTGTGTGTGTGTGTGTGTGTTACTCTATATTTCCTATTTTAATATCAAATGTATACAATTTGAATATCATAATCTTATTTTTATGCTACACATATATATCATGTGTGTGTTGCTATGTATTTATTATTTTTATATCAAATGCATATAGTTTTAATATCATCATCTTATTATTATATTGCATGTGTGTGTGTGTGTGTGCATGCACACATGCATGTGCATGTGTGTGTGTTTATCTCTATTTCTTATTTTAATATTGCATTAAATGTTTATAGTAAATGTGTTTTTATGAACAATAGGTATTTAAATTTATCTTATGTAGTGGAAAGTGATACTAGAATATATATATATATTCTATGTAAAAGACACTGATAGATATCATTCTCGAGGCACCTATTTTACTAATATAAAAATTCAATATGGTATAGGTACCTTAAGAATTATATCTATCGACATATTTTACATAGATTTAATTAAGATATTAAGTTACTCATTTGAATAAAAATCACCTCCCTTTAAAAGAGAATAAGAATGTTACATTTATTTTTAAAATAACCCTTCCTTTATTATGAAAATTTACCTTTTTTAATGAAAACACTTCATTCTAAAAGACAATGATAATACTAGATTTATTTAAAAAATAACCATTCATTTATAATAAGAAGTTATCCATTTTAAGGAAAAACACCTCATGTTAAAAGAGAATGAAAAAATTACACTTCTTAAAAAATAATCTTTATTTATAATAATAAGTTACCCATTTTGATAAAAATCACCACCCAAAAATGAGAATATTACATTTCATTAAAAAAAAAGTTAGTAATATGAGGGTCATTACTCATGGCATTCATAATAACATGGTAACTATCGGATAAATATAATACAAATACTAGGTAAATATCATCAATTTATATATAAAATATTGAAACATGTGCCACATTACAATCCTATTTTTAAATTTAATATAAAATCAATGAGTCATTGCCAAGTGTATATTATAATTTATAAAATTTACTATTTTATGATAATATTTATGATTTTGAAGTAAAATTAAAAAAATATGATACTAAACTCAACTCTAACCCACTCTAAAAAAATATTAGTTGATAAGTTTAATATTTCCTAGTTGAGTGTAGTTATTTAATACAAAAAATGTAACATATAAGATAATAAAAATAATAATTTAAATGCTTGGATAATTAAAAAAAGAATATTTTTCAAACTATGTATGCAATAAGAGAGTCATTAATCTTGGCTTCTTTATTTTGATTGCATTTTGTGATGATTTTGATAAGATAATAGGTGATACTTTGGAAGATAAATTTAATGGGTTGTATAATTGTGTGTTTTTTAGTAGATCTTAAAAAATTATAAATTATTTATCTTCCATTTTTTATGAATATTAAAAACTTTAGGAGATAAAGTTTATTTCAATTTTATAAGAGTTATATTTGAGGAACATGTAAAAGTCATCTTGAATTTGTGTGGATTTTTATAAGTGGTTTTGATTGAAAAATATAGGAGATTTGAGATCAATGTAATTAATGATTTTTTATACCACTGAAGATCATCAAAAGAAGAAGTTTGAAACTATTTTTTCAATGGAGAAAGAAGGCTTATTTTCATCCACTAATTCTGAGCCAAATATTGATATACATTTTGGTTTATCCATTTCCAAGCTTAAATATTTTAAGACTGTGGAATTTATTAATGGTTTAATTTTTGATGAGTGTAAGGATCTTACTTTTTAAGCTCTTTTGAGAAAATTACATAACCCATATTGGCATGGCTAGAAGATAGAAAGCTAGTGACTAGATTATTGGAATGGATTTCATGTAAATAATATATATTATATGGGAAAAGGTTAGTTTTTGATGAAATTAAATAATAAATTTAAGAGAGATAGAATTATTAAAATTAATGATTGTAAGTTTCATAGGAAAATGTTGGATCTTTTCCTTTGGTAAGAATATTTATTGAGGGAAAATGTTATTTCCACATTTAATGAGACTTAAATTAGGTTATATTCTCTACCTTTGGGATAATATTGAATTTTTTAGTTGATTGGTTAGCATTAGGGAAATTTTATAAGTTAGATCCAACATATTGGTATGGATAATTTTTTTTCTTGTATTAAGGTTCAAATGAATTTTTATGGTGAAGAAACTAAATCCATAAATCTTAATGTTGAGGATAAATAGATTATTTATATGGTGGAATTTAAGGATCATGGATATACTTGATACAAATATATGGGTTTGACCACACTTTTATTTAATGTCTTATGCATAATTCTCCTTAAAATATTGTGCATATAATGAAAGATTATGAGGCTTTGAATAATAATAATGGATACATTAAGTAAAAAATAAAAAGTGTTGTGAAATAAAAAATAGTATAAACCCTCATTTATTCACAATGTTAAAAAATACTATCATATTTATTGGAAGGATCACATGTTCTATTTTATATTGATCATGTTACATGTTCTATTTTATATTTATCATGTTACTTATAAAAAAATGTAAGAATGCAATTATTAAAGAGGATACAAAATTTATAAGGTGTTTATATATGAAATAAGATATAAACATCTTGTTAAAGTCTGAGAAGAGATAACTTAGCAATGACATGGGAAAAAAATGTTAAAAAGAAGAAAAAAAAAAGAAAGAAGATTAAAGAGATATGATTGATCTATAAATGGTTAATTTAAAGGAGTAACTTGATTATGATCCCTGAAAGGTAAGTAAAGAGGTACCATTTGTATTTACAATTTCTAAGATAAAAGTAAAATCTCTAGATTTTAATATATATATATATATATATATATATAGAATACTCTTTGTTGGAAGTAGTGAAATTAGGTTCTTAAATAATTGTGGTAGAAATGTTATCCACCATTGGAAGAAAACTAATACTCTAACATTTGTTATAGTCTGGGGGTCTTTACTCTTTATATGTATCCTTGTGAATACTCTTTTATTTTTGAAAGTATGGATTACTTGTTCTAATATTTTTAGGATTATAAGCACTTGGCCAAAGTTTATTTTTCTCAAAATAATTATGGATGAATGCGATTGAATAATATTGGTGTTAATATTTGAAGGAATGTTTTTAGGAAGGTGAATTAAGTTGGAGAAGATGATGGAAGTAATTGGATGAATATATAATTGGAAAATGGGTTTTAATCTATATAAACAATGGTTATAAGGGTTTTATGGTTTCCATGAAAAGGAATAATAATTTCATTTTTTTTGGATTTGAGTGAAAATTAATGTATGAGGATAAGATATGTCACAAAGCTTTGCATATTAATTATAAATTAGAATTAATGATTATGATTTGGGAAGATGATTATTTTACACATATATGAAGTAATTTTTAAGATGGTATTTTAAATTTTTACACCCTTTACTAGTTGGTATCATTTCATGATGTGATAATATAATATATTTTTTTCTATATGCATAAGGTGTTGTAAATAAAATGGTGATGGCTATGTTGTAAAGTATGTTTTTATTTATTACAGGTCCTACATTTCAAATAAGTTATATTCAAAAGGGTGACTTCAGATTGCATGTTTATAAGTACTTATGATGGGGGGAGATTTTAAGAAGAGTGAAAATGACTCCAATTAGACTTTGATAATAAATTAAAATTATTATAATATTTTTAGGCAATAAGGTTGTATTAATTTGTTTGAAAAAATTATGTTTTTCGATGCATTAGTAGCATTGGAGTTTACCAAATAAATTATAGGATGATATGGTTATAAGTTCATGAATTGAGGTTAAAAAATAATTTATTTCTAAAGTCATGAGCCTTACATTGATATAAGAAAATATATTTTCTTTTCAAAACTATAGGAATAATTTGGAGAGTCTATTGTTTTAGGAGGGGGAATCTATATAGTTCATAAGTAAAGGTTTTTTTAGAAATTTCCTTCTATAAACTTAGATATAAATAATAAATTTCATATAAAAATATTTGACATGTGAGGGAAGGTCTTTTTTGATTTTTGGTTATAGTTTAATATTTTTAATATATATATATATATATATATATATATATATATATATATATATATATATATATAAGACATCAATTCATTTTAAAATTTCTATACTTCATATTAATTTTTTTGTAAGAAACTACTCTTAAAATCAAAATACATAATTGTAATGCTCTTGCTCATCATGGGATCATTATTATTATAGTTATATATGCATTAAGGATATGTTATAAAAAAATATTAAGGGATGATCTTTTAAATTTTTCAATGGTCCCTTACATCATTAATGGTAATAAAAAATAGATACATAATCAACTTGAAATTATGAAAGGGCAGGAATTGGTTATTAAAGAAGGTTTGTTGGGGGTTGTCTTATATGTGGATCCAAAAAATTTAAGAAAAACAATTTTGTAAAAAATAAAAGGGGACAATGTGAGATATTTATTTTGTCAAGATAAGGAGTATATGTTGTATGGTGAGGGTATCTTTCATGGATTTTAAATTTTGTATTTAAAGAAAAGAACAAAGTTTGAAGATCATTACATTTTAGAAGGAGAAAATCAAGGTGTTGAAAAAAAAAAAAAAACCTTGAATCCAAAATTAAAAAAAGGTAAGTGAAAAATCAAATAAAAAAATTGAAAAAAAAATTAGGTTTGAAATTTTTAGTGACATGATAAACTTGACAAGGTTAAGGATGAGGCTTCTCAATCTACATAAACTAAGGATAAGATGATCTTTGAGTAACTAAGGATAAGATGATCTTTGAGTTGAAAAATTATCTCAACTTGAAAGGAAATATAGGTTATGAGATATTATCTTATGATTCCCTACCTAATATTTATCTTCATTACTTAGTGAGAGGTAGTTGAATTAGAAGTTTTAAATGATTATTTATAATATATCACCTCACATATCTTCCCCCAACCATTTCTATCATAATTTTGGATTACCCTAGATCACTTTATAAATGTATTATGTGAATATTATATTAATAATTAGGTACTAATTTCATGTTAATATTAGAACCCAAATCCAAAAATGGGAGATATCAATTTAAAAGCTTTCATGTCCTACATTTATAATGACAACTTATGCTATAAGGAAAGAAAATTATACTTTGAGATTGAGAATTTATTTCTTATTATGATCATGGGAACACCTCTATGCTTAGGAAGGTATCATTTATTTAAGGAAATTATGTTGAATTATATAATTCACTCTTATAAACTAATGGAAAAAGAAGGTTTTGGATAATTTTTTATTTAAGATTTAAAATTGGTGTTGTGAAAGATGGGAAATGTATTTTACCGTGCTTAAGGTGTGAGATCTCCACTCTCAATCAAATTGGTTTAATTTTATTTCAATATGTGGATCCAAACTATACATCAATTCATTTTAAAATTTATATACTTCATATTAATGTTTTTGTAAGAAACTACTCTTAAAGTCAAAATACATAATTGTAATGCTATTGCTCATCATGGGGTCATTATTATTATAGTTATATATGCATTAAGGATATGTTATAAAAAAATATTAAGGGATGATTTTTTAAATTTTTCAATGGTCCCTTACATCATTAATGGTAATAAAAAATAGATACAGAGTCAACTTGAAATTATGAAAGGGCAGGAATTGGTTATTAAGGAAGGTTTGTTGGGGGTTGTCTTATATGTGGATCCAAAAAATTTAAGAAAAACAATTTTGTAAAAAATAAAAGGGGACAATGTGAGATATTTATTTTGTCAAGATAAGGAGTATATGTTGTATGGTGAGGGTATCTTTCATGGATTTTAAATTTTGTATTTAAAGAAAAGAACAAAGTTTGAAGATCATTACATTTTAGAAGGAGAAAATCAAGGTTTTGAAAAAAAAAAAAAAACCTTGAATTCCAAAATTAAAAAAAGGTAAGTGAAAAATCAAAGAAAAAAATTGAAAAAAAAATTAGGTTTGAAATTTTTAGTGACATGATAAACTTGACAAGGTTAAGGATGAGGCTTCTCAATCTACATAAACTAAGGATAAGATGATCTTTGAGTAACTAAGGATAAGATGATCTTTGAGTTGAAAAATTATCTCAACTTGAAAGGAAATATAGGTTATGAGATATTATCTTATGATTCCCTACCTAATATTTATCTTCATTACTTAGTGAGAGGTAGTTGAATTAGAAGTTTTAAATGATTATTTATAATATATCACCTCACATATCTTCCCCTAACCCTTTCTATCATAATTTTGGATTACCCTAGATCACTTTATAAATGTATTATGTGAATCTTATATTCATAATTAGGTACTAATTTCATGTTAATCCTAGAACCCAAATCCAAAAATGGGAGATATCAATTTAAAAGCTTTCATGTACTACATTTATAATGACAACTTACGCTATAAGGAAAGAAAATTATACTTTGAGATTGAGAATTTATTTCTTATTATGATCATGGGAACACCTCTATGCTTAGGAAGGTATCATTTATTTAAGGAAATTATGTTGAATTATAGAATTCACTCCTATAAACTAATGGAAAAAGAAGGTTTTGGATAATTTTTTATTTAAGATTTAAAATTGGTGTTGTGAAAGATGGGAAATGTATTTTACCATGCTTAAGGTGTGAGATCTCCACTCTCAATCAAATTGGTTTAATTTTATTTCAATAATGATATTTTATTATCAATTTGTTCATTAATGACATTGATGAATTGATTGGTATCAATTTTAAATTACCACTTATTTGGTTCTTGAAGTTGATTGGAAACACTTCTTTGTCATAAATGAAAAATTAGATGCCCAAAAAGGGAGTATAATATATTATAAAAAGGGATTATTTTATAAAAATAATAATCTTAGAATTTTTATAATTGTATTTAGAATTATATGTGAGAATTAGTTTATTAAACACATTATACTTAATTTTACAAAATCGTAGTCATGATTGGCGTATGAGCTTTGCATGCTTTTACCATTTTCTATTTGTTGCATGTTTTATGACAAATTATTTTTAATTTTACTACGAAGATTTGGTAATACCTTTGATAATATTTTTGGTCCTCTTATATATATCTTTATAGTTTTTGTCTATTATAAAAATTAGATGAATGTAAATTTTGAGTATTAACAATGGAAGTTATACTAAATACATTTTATATACAAATTTGGATGGAATCCTTATTTGAGTATTAACTGTGGAAGTTATGATAAATATATTTTATATACAAATTTGGATAGAATCTTTAATTATTATTTTGGATTAATTTAAAAATACACCAGACCCTTCTCATTTTACCTATTTTTGATTTGATACATATGATCTACTTTTCTTATGGAATACTATTCATTTGTATTGATACAAAAGAACTTATATCTAATCTCTAGAATAAATTTCTTTCGTTAACATTATTTTATTATTTTATTTTGAAAACATTCATGTTTTATATATGGTGAGTTCTCAATCATTTGGATTTTTGTAAGTTTTTAAGATTTTAATTAGATTTATTTTTATTTTGGGATTTTCCTTATGATAATTTTACTATCTTTTCTTTAGCTAAGTCTTATCAAGATTAGATCTTTATGTAAATCTTATTTTTATTAGTCAAAGTGATGAAGGACCCAATAGATTTATTTTAACATTTAAAAAAAAGTTGTAAGCCCAAAATCATATGAATTATGTGTATTATGGTTATGCATTAGGATATATATGGATCATGATTAATAAAGGTTCCAAAGACATACATATATAAATCAAGGCAAAGTACATCAATATAAAGTGTGTACATTAAAATTGAAGATGTAAAAGTAAATTGTAAAATAATTAACCTCCAAGAAGAAGAATTGAAAAGGTAATAATCAAATCCCAATTGAAAATAAATAATGTAATAATGTAATGTCATAAGTTCGACAAGATTAATCATTCTATCAAATAGAAGAAACATGGGTAAAAAATATAGTGGATATACTTATTGAAGACTCATTAAAAGTATTTAAATTAGCCTCTTAAATAATTATGGTGGAAATTTTCTCCATAATTATGAGGAAGCTAATACTCTAACATTTATTGCAGTTTGGGGTCTTTCCTCCTTACATGTATCCTTGTGAATACTATTTGATTTTTGAGAGTATGGATTATTTGTTCAAATATTTTAGAATCATAAACACTTGGACAAGGTATATTTTTTCTCAAAATAATTATGGATGAAGCTGTTTGAATATTATTGGTGTTAAGCATTGAAGTAATATTTTTGAGAAGATGAATTAATTTAATAAACATTACTGGTATTAAAAATTGAAGGAATATTTTTGGGAAGGTGAGTGAGCTTAAAGATAATAGAATATGATGGAGATAATTTGATGAATATGTAATTAGAAAATTGTTTTTCATCTATATAAATAATGGTTAAAAGGGTTTTATGATTTTTATTAAAAGAAATAATATATATATTTTTTTGGGATTTGAATGAAAATTGATGTATGATGACAAGATATGTCATATAAAGTGGAATTAATGATTAAGATTAGGGAAGATCATTATTTTCCATATGTATGACGTAATTATTAAAATTTTATTTTTTTACACCTTTTGACATTCAACATCATTTCATGATGTATGACATTTGTATGTGATATTATAGTTTTTTTTGGTCTATCTAAATAAGGTATTGTAACACAAATGGTGAGGTGTTTCATTTATTTTCCAATCACTCTATTTGGAATTTACTTTCAAACTATGGAAAAATATAGTTTCTTTTTTGTTTATTATAAATCTTACATTTCAATTAAGTTATAATTTAAATGGATACTTTATATTTTATGTTCATAAATATTTTTGATGGTGGGAGCATGACTCCCATTCAACTCTAGTGATAAATGAGTATTTTTATAATATTTTTAGGTAATAAGGTTGGATTATTTTATTTGATAAAAGTTATGGTTTTGATACATCAATAACATTGGAGTTCATTAAAAATATATAAAATGGCATGGTAGTTGTTATAAACTCATGAATTGAGGTTAATAATGAATTTATTTCTAGACTCACGGGCCTTTCATTGATATGAGAAATATGTTTTCTTGTAAAAGATATAAGAATAATTTGGAGAGTTTAATTTTTATAAGGGGAATAAATGCAAGTCACAAGGGGATTATAAGAACTTTCCTTCCATAAATTTGTACAAAAATAATAGAATTACTATAACAATATTTAACATGTGAGGGAATGTATTCCTTTATTTTTTGTTATCATTTAATTTTTTTAGTGTATGTAAAACATAAAATAATTTTAAAATTTCCATACTTCATTCTAAATTTGTTATAATAAACTAGTATTAAAGTTTCAATATATAATTTTAATGCTCTTGCAGATCATGGGATCATTAATCTTATATTTATATACACCTTAATGATATGTTATATAAATATATTATGGGATGAATTTTTAATTTTTAAATGGTCCATTCCACAACAAATGGTAACATTAAATGGATACATAGTCAATTCAAGATTCTAAAAGGAGAGAAATTGGTTGTTGAGGAAGTTTGTTTTGGGGGGGTCTTATATGTTGATTCAAATAATTTAGGAAAAATACCTTTGTAAAAAATTAAATGGGACAATGTAAGATATATAATTTTTTAATATAAATAGCATATGTTGGATGGTGATGGTATCTTTCATAGATTTTAAATATCTTATTAAAAAAGAACAATTTTCTTAGATAATTGCACTATAGAAGGAGGAAATCAAGGTTTTGAAAAAAAACCTTGAATAAAAGAGGAAGGATTCAAAGTTTTTAGAATTAAAAAATGGTAAATGATAAATAAAGTAAAAAAAATACAAAAAATTAATCCTAAAATTATTAGCTACAAGATTAACTTGACAAGGTAAAGGATGAGAATTTTTAGTCTGTAAAAACTAAAGATAAAATGATCTTGGAGATGAAAATTTATCTCAACTCGAAATAAAATTTATCTAATGAGATATTATATTTCCATTCCCTGCCTAATATTTATCTTTATTCCTAAGAGATATGTGGTTAAATTATAAGTTTTAGATGATTATTTATAATATATCACCTCATATAGCTTCCCTCATCCCCTTCTATTCAAAATTTTGGACTTCCATAGATCACTTTATAAATTTTTTGTGTGAATATTATATTCATAATTAAGTACTACTTTCATGTTCATCCTATAACCCAAATCCATTTTTGGGAGATATCAGTGTCAAAACTTTGATGCCCTACATATATAATAAGAAATTATACCATAAAGAAATAAAATCATACTTTGAGACTAAGAATTAATGCCCTCTTATGATCATGGGAATGAACACCTCTAAGATTAGGAAATTATCATTTATTTATGAAAATTATATTGAATTTTAGCATTAGATCCTATAAAAGTGATGGTTTTAGATAATTTTGTAGGGTTTGGGAATGCATTTTTATTTAAATTTTAAAATTGTGAAATATTAGAAATATTGCATCCTTGATTAAGGTGTGATAGCCCCACTCTCAATCCCCTTTTTACATTTTCATTCAATAATTATATTTTATTATCACTTTGTTCATCAAATCTAGTGATGGATAGATTGGTATCAAGTTTTAACCACCACTTATTTAATCCCCTCTAATTAATTAGAGGCACTTATTTATTACAAATGAATAACTGGAGGCTCAAAAATAGATTCTAATAGTTTCTAAAAATGTCTTATTTTCTAAAACTAACACTTTTAGTGTTTCTCCAATTAAATTTATAAATATATGTGAAAATGAGTTCATAAAATAAATTGTACATAACTTTCCAAAATCATATTCATGGTTGGTAGATGAGCTCTGCATGGTTTTATGATTTTATATTTATTACATGTTATATGGCAATTTTTTTTAAAGTTTACTACTAAATATTTAGTAAGACCTACAATAATGTTATCGGTCTTCCTCTATATATTTGTATAGTTTTTTAGTATTACAAAAGATGAGATGAATGCAAATTTTGAGTATCAACTATGGAAGAAATATTAGATACATTTTAGATATGGTTATTATTTTGGATTAATGGTAGAAGATAACAAACCATTATCATTTTATCAAGTAATATTTAGTAAGACCTACAGTAATGCTATTGGTCTTCCTCTATATATTTATATAGTTTTTTAATATTACAAAAGATGAGATGAATGCAAATTTTGAGTATCAACTATGGAAGAAATATTAGATACATTTTAGATATGGTTATTATTTTGGATTAATGGTAGAAGATACCACACCATTATCATTTTATCAATTTTATTACTTGATACATATGATTTACTTTTTCTTTTGGAATACTATTCATTTTTGTTACTAAAAAAGAACTTATACTTAATCTATAGAATAAATTTGTTTGTTCAACATTATTTTATGGTTTAATTTTAAAACATTATTGATTTATAGATGGTGGGATTTTAATATCTAAATATGGTCTCAATCATATGGAATTTTTTAAGTTTGTAAGCTTTTAAGTAGCTTGTTTTTATTTTGGATTTTACCTTATGGTAATTCTAATATCTTTTTTTGGATAAGTATATAATACTGGTTCATAAGATAAAATGTTTAATCCCAATGTACATTGTCAAATCTAATTGATGATAATATCAATGTTTATATAATAAAATTAAATAAAATAATGAAATGATTTTGATATAGTTTAAAATATAAAATCATTATGTTCTAAATTAATGTCTTGGATGAAATGGTGTATATAATTGAATATATCTTATTTGGATATGTGTTAGTAGATGATTTTTATTTTTAAAATTTAATTTTATATTATTTTGCTTGTTTTATAGGCACTCATTTGAGTTTATTTTGATATCTAACAAGATCCATTTAGGTATGATTTATATCTTTATTTTAATATTTTATGGATTCAAGATCAAGAATTATATTTTCTAATTTAATGTGCATGAAGTGTGTCACTTCCTAGGCTTATATAGATATTATATAAGGTTTTTTAAGACTTATTAAGAATTTATAAACCCATCACTTCATTTAAAAATAAGGGGAAGAAGTTTGTGTGGAATCATTAGTGTAAGGCAGCCTTCCAAAATTTGAAAGAGATGTTAAATTCTACTTCTATCCTTGTTATTATGAATCCTAATGTAAAGTTGGAAATATTAGTTGATGCTTGTGGGATTTTCATTGGGGATGTTTTAACCCAAAATGACAAGGCTATTTCCTAAGAATATCTTAGGCTTAAAACCCATGAGAAAAACTATCCAACTCATGGTCATGAATTAACATCTATGGTTCATGCTCTCAAGCAATGGAAGTAATTTTTTCTTGGGAAACAATTTTAGGTAAATTATGGCCATTTTAGTCTTCTATGTTTATTTTCTCAAGATGAATTAATTGAAATACAATGTACATGGATATAATTTATCAAAAATTTTAATACTGATATTGCTTAAGTTAAATAAAAATAAAATAGAGTAGCTGATTCTCTTAGCATAATAACTTATCGTACTAAAATTTATGTTTTAAGGTAAAATTTCAAAGTTTATTTCAATTAATAATAGACCTTGAATTTTGAAAAAAATTGAATTAGCCAAAGAATTAGTGGCTAAATCTTTAGTTGACTAATCCTTATATATATATATATATATATATATATATATATATATATATATATGGATTTTTAAACTATCAAATAAGAATTTTGTTCCTAATTATGGGAATGTAAGGGAATAAATGTTAGAATAAGTGTATATTATACCTAGTTTCATTCATCCACGTGCCATTAAAATGGCACCTGAGATAAAAAGGCTTTAATTTTTACCTAAGATAAATAATAATGTGTCTACTTTTGTATTAAAATGTTTGTAATATCAACATGCCAAAGATAAACACTATTATCTAGGTTGTTGTATCCACATGCAACAAGTAGGTGGGTTTTTATTTCAATGGACCTTATCTCAGGACTTCCTAAGTCATGAGGTAGACATGCCACAATTATAGTTATAAGTGATAAATTTATTAATGTTGCTCACTTTATTTTAGGAAATCATAGTGATGATGGCCCCACTCTTGATAACAAAATTATGAAGGAAAGTTTTCACCTTCATGGTGTTTTTGAAGTCATTATCTTAGATAGAAATAAAAAAATTACATCAAAGTTCTAGAAGACCTTGACAATTTACTTTGGAACAAGGTTGAACTTTAGTTCAACATATCATCCAAAAATAAATGGAAAAACTAGAAGGTTAAACTAGGTTGTGGAAGATATGTTAAGGATATATGTAATGGGCCAATAGTATAAATGTGAAGGTTACCTCCATTTGGTTGAATTAACATATAATAACACTTACCATCATATTATTAAAATGACACATTTCAAAGATTTTTATGGGTAAAAGTGTAAAACTCCCCTTATTTAGGATGGTTTGTAAAATTGAGTTATTTTAGGTCTTGATGCTTTGTAAGAGTATGATAATGAAATGGCTCTTATTCATCAAATGGTGAAATTTTTCTCTGATAGACAAAAAATTTATGATGATATAAAATGGTCACTAAGAGAATTCAAAGTATTGGAAAAGGTATTTTTTAGGTCAAACCTTGTAAAAATAAATAATTTTTTTGGAAAGGAATCCAAATTCACATCATGTTTTGTCAGTCCATTTTTCATTATGGAAAAGATCATCCTTGTTTCCTATTTCCTACATATTCCTCATTCTCTTTATAAAATACATGATGTGTATTTATTGATAAAATATGTTAATAATCTATCTCATGTTTTTTATTAGACTAATATTCTAGTAGAATACAAGAGATGATCTAATTGGGCCCGATCAAGATTATGGCTCATCAAAGTGTTAACTTGAAAAATAGGGACTTTCAACAAGTACTAGTCCAATGGGACCAACTGAGCAAGAAAATAACCAATAGGGAAGATGAAAATATTTTCATGTAGCACTATCCTCACCTATTTATTTAGGTCATAGGATAATTACTATTTTTAGAAGGAATGTATGTCGTATCATAATTGGTCAAACCTTGAAGTATGTGCTCATTATATTTTTTAATATGAAATTTTATTGTTTGAGACATGGCATATGTTAAAATATGTACTTTATGGGATTCATATTTCAATATTTTATTTCACACTATAGTTTTCTATATTTAATTCAATATTTAATTATTTTTATGATTACATAAAACTAGTATTGATAATGTCATTTACAATTATAGGTAATAGCTGAATAACTACAATACATTTAGGGATAGAAGAATTCATAGAAATGTTACATAAAAATTATATATGTAAGTAAAAGATAAAATAAAGAGATATAATTTAATTTCCATAATTCCCCTCAATGATTTAATTTATTGTGTTAATCTAGTACCATGTATAATCCTTATCAATGTGTATTTAGTGGTTGTCATTGGGTTATAGCCAATTATGCTCGATAGGTTATATGAATTTTTATTATTGAAGGCAGGTTGGTTGAGTTGTTAGCTTGAAGCAACATAGGATTTCAAGTGATGCCAAGGTTAATGAGCTTTACTAAATTCTTTGGCATGTCTTAATGATGTTGGCATAATAATTGTGCCACATGATTTATTAATGCTTTAAGAATAAATTGTTTTAATAAGGTTGTCCTAATGATTAATTTTTATCATTATATATTTCATGGTTTTATTTTTTGGTAAAAAATGTTTATTGAAACATCATGGGGATACATGCATATATTAAAATTTAAATTTATTTGAGAAAATAATCACTTTGTTTATTAGGAGTTTACATGGAAAAGGAATGTAATGGTTATGATTTAGTTAGTTGACTTAAAATTAGATAGGATGAACTAGAAGAAGTGGAATAACATGTGGTTACTCTCACAAGCCTACATTTTGGTTACTTCTATGCTTGTAGTGGAAGATAATTTTTATCTATTCTATAGAGGCATTACTTTTTTTTGGTGGCCATGGAATCTAGTGCAAAGATTTTTGATAGTTGGAAATTCCATTAAACACATGCAGATAAGGAATATGTGGTAAAGTGTTCAACAATAGTCTGAAATGGGAAATGAGAAAGGAAGTGAAGAGGGAAAGTTTAATATTTTGGGTTTTTGAGATAAGCCTATTCTTTCTTTCAATCTTTTTTTTTGATATTTTTGGTGTATTCTCTACTACTAGTCCTAATTTAGGAACCTCATAATAATGTAGGATATTTATGGAGGGCTCACACAAAATTTTATTAGAACCCTAGGTATTTGAATAACCTTTAATCCCTCCATTTTACCTTCCCTAAAAATGCTTCATTGTCTCATAAGTGTTTCCTTACTATTATAATTTTCTATTATACTTGGACATGAATACGATTATTTATAGAGGTGTTTATGAGTTACTATGAAAAAACCTTGTGGGTAAGCACTTGTTTATTCATATCACCTACTAGATGATGTACACATTAATATGACTATAATACCATAGTCATGATGACCTTTTATTATGGTATGTAATTATGTATTATGTATCACATCTTGTTGGGAAGGTGTGTTTAATTTCTTGTTGTATGTCTACTTGTCCTCTTATTTAAAACCCTAACCTTGAAGAACTTTTGATATTTAACTAAATACTTACTCTCATTTTAATTTATGATTTGGGATTTCATTTAGTTTGTTTTATAATTTTACTTTATTTTTTATATTGGTATTCAAGCACGAGGAATATTTTCATGAGTACATCTAAAATTTAGTGATCTCTATAAGTCATTAAAAATCTAAAAAGTGGTAACATATAAAGTGGTAACTGTCAATGAATAGCTTATATATTTTTATATTTATAAGCCCAATTATATAATCCTCTAGGGTACTATGTGTTTTAAATAGTGATATTATTATAGCATGATTTTTGTAATACATGTAACATTTAAAATATGTATAAATATATACAACACTTATAGTATTTGATGTATATTAATTCAACCATTCAAATAACTAATTTGGAAACATCAATATGTTCATTGTATTCTTTAATTACTATAAATTCCTTTTACAAAAGTAGTTTTATTTGAATGAGGGAATTTTAAATGGATATTTTTTTAGTTTAGGAATAGCATGATCAGTATGGATATGCCAAAGGTAAGTTATTCCATTTTATAGGCTAAAATACTAAGAGGAGAAATATTTATTCTTGCATCATTTAATGTAAATGGATACAACTTTATCTATTAAAATTGAGATCAAGTCTTGATATGATAATCCTACATGTATTATTCCTTTATTAACATTAGATAGACACTTGTATGTGTTGATCTCAATTTAATTTTATATTATTACATGAGTCTACTCCATTGTATAACATTATTATCAATGTTTTATCATAGTGACTTGTATTAATAAATGCTTAACTATTGTATTATATTACACTTAGGTTAAAGATAATTTTGTGTTGGTAACTTAATTTTTAGGGTTTTCATGTGACAAGGTATTTATTAATTATAATGGCTCTCAGTATTGAATCTAGTTATGCTTAACTTATTAAATTAAATTTAGTAAGAAATTACCATCAACATTAAACTAGACAATCATGACCCTAAGGTCATATTAAAAGAAGGTTGTAATGAGGGTTTGGTGGTTTAAATACCAATTTATATTATTGAAATATTATTTATGGAATAGTTTTCCATGAAGAAGTGGACTATATTCCTTACACTCTACAACATGACATTTGATTTCAAACATCAATGTTGTTAATAAATTTTACTCTTATTTGTATGTGATTTGGATTTACAATCTAATAGTGAGTAATTTTTAAAAAAAATATAAACTTTAATGTATCACCTTTGATTAAATTGACTAATGTATTATGAAACTTTATGAGGATTATATTTTGATTTAAAATTTTTCTAAATAGGGTACTTTCCCTATGCTTTTATTAAAAATTTATAAAATATTTTTAGAGATTAAGACCATATGGAAAATTCCAACATTTAAGTTATAAGGTTGGTATTTTATTGATAACAATAGCTTTGTAAATAATATACTTAATCATACTATTCTCAAGATAAACTTAGAAATAATGTGGCTTTACTAGGATCACATGTTGGGAACATTTAACACAAGTATATTTATTATATGGATTGTTGTAAGGTTTGTACAAGTAAAATTCTTCCTTAAATGAAGTGAAGATTGTACTAATAAGTCCCAAACCATTTTTCAATTCTCTATGGCATGAACAACCTTATGGATATTTTTATGACATATTTACTATAATCACCTTTATTTAAATGTAATATTATTGTCTTAAGACCCCTTCAAAATTATCCTCTCCTAAAAATCAATTATAATTTAGAGGTAAATAAGTCATGAATGTTAAAGTGGAAAATTATTTAAAAAATCATTATATAAAGTACTTAGCCACTTGACCCTTTAGGTCCTCATGTATTACACTTAAATGTATATGATAAACAAGTTAAATTAATCATGTATTTGAGTTCTTAAAGTTATTATACATTATACACATGTACATGATTGATTTTTCAAATATGAGTGTCATAACACTAAAAGGCTAATTTTTTAGGTTGTTTTTGGGTTTATGATAGATAATAGGAATATATATGTTAGGTGATGGTAATATTATTCCCATGTTTTAAAAAAAAATGGTAGTAAGTGTTTATGATAGATAATATGAATACATATGATAGGTGATGATGATATTATGCCCATGTTTTATAAAAAATTGGGAGTAAGTGAATGTTAAGATAATTATGATAAACTATTGAGTAGGATTAAAATGTATACAATATGAAACAATTAAAAAATAATACTTTATAACTTATTATTTATATGAAGATGATAAAAGTGAAATTACTAAAGACAAATAACTTATCTAATAGTCTGATCTAATGGAATATAGGATAAACTATGTGCTAAACTATGGGACTATGTGAGATTACTATGAATAAGTAACATGGCTCCCTTTGAATTTGGGATAAGGTCGACCTATGATGTCATTTCTAAGGTGTGCTAATGTATGCAAGGGTTTTTACCCTTTGTGTGAATAAATGTTGGTATGTCTTCACTTATAGGTCATGTGTGTGTGTGTGATTGAGTATGTTTGATTAATTATTGGAAATATTGTCTACTTATTCTTCAATTGAAACCTAAGTTCAATTGAAAATGGGAATAAATATAGTGAAATGAGGATAATGGGTTAGGGGTTGAATTTGTTATTGAACTCAACACACCCTGTGTTGAACACTGCATACATACTAAGAGTTTAAAGAGGGTTCAAACTCTATGTAGTTATCTCATGCTAAGGTGGTGTATGTGAAATAATAGTGTAGTGATATATGTTGGTGCAATCTTAGTCTATGTGTTTTACCAATGACTTGTGACCTTATAAGTGTATTTAGACTTAGTTCATGGATTATTGGAGTATATGGACTCAAATTTGGGAAGAATATGCGATTTTTTCTCAATGTATATTTATAATAATTATGATGTTTGTAATAGAGAAAGCTCTTCCAAAATGGGGAATAAATGAATAGAAAATGTTATTATATAGTGGTATCTTTTGGATTTCCTTAGATGGGACTTGAGAAAAGTGAGATGACCTCATAAGTGAATTTTAATTTGAAAATTTAGTCTTTATTTGGTGGGAGGTTAAAACCAATGGATTTAAAAACTACTAGCCAGTGGGATTATCTTTAAGGAGTGACCTTGTTTGCGGAGCAAAGATAACTAAACTAAAAGTGTGAATAAATCTAATAGTGAGTATATGATGCTTAGGATGTGTTTTAAAATGTTAGGATTTAGCAAGTATATATCCTATTTTAGTTAAATAGATGAGTATGATAAATCAGGGTAATAATATACAATAAATATAGCCATTAATTTGTTACATATTTGACTAACTTTGACCTTCCTAAAAATAGTAATAAATAGTTCAAGTAAGAGCTTAGATATAAAATAACTAAGATAAATGATATGGAGGCTAGAAACTAAGGTAGAATCTAGTATGACTATCACAAATCGAAACCCAATGTTAAAACCCCTCCTAGATAGTAATGCCATTATTATAAATGTGGTGGTAGTGTCTCTATATTGGTGGTAATATCCTCTATGTATGTTATCTTGAGCTTCTCAATGCACTTATGTCTAGCTATGTGAAGTATTTTCCTACATACATGAGTTTTAAAACCATGTATATTTCCTATTTTGATTGAATTTATGAGAAAACCCTAATCCTCCATGTTATTAGGGCATCTGGTTGGTATAGATTAAAAGGGTGTTTGTTAGTGGGGTAAGCTAGACATCCTCAACACCTTGATGTGATGAGATTTTCCTACATACCAATACTCTAAGGAGGGATCAATCCTAATGTATTTATCCCCACCTAAGTGTTGGTGCAAGTGCAAGTGAAGCTAGTATGAAGTAGAATTGAATGATTTAAATGTTCTTGAGACTAGAAATATGGGTAATCTAAACTTAAGAATCATGTAGATGGTAATATGTATAAGTATGACATAATAGGGATTGATAAACTTAATTGTGCACAACTTGTTTTGAGTTTGAATGTGTATTTTACATTTAATTTCCATCTATTGGTTAGAGGGCTAAAATTCATGTATATATATGATATGATGCTTATGTGTGTGATAAAAGAGGTCAAGGCTGACCCTATGAGTTTATATATTAGAAAAGATATTAGTTTGTGATAAAGAGAAGGAAATGAAATTAGTGCCATTATTGGGACACTAGCACTATGTGGCATTATTCTCCTTATTATGGTGCTACTTTTTAAGTGGCCAAACACTAGGTATGAAGGGTGGTGATGCAAGAATAATGGTCTAGGACTATGTTATGGATGACTAGAGATGTCTTTAGCTCAAATGAAGGATAGATAAGTGTGATAATAGGATCTAAGATAAGTATAGAAATAAACTAGGGATAGGTAGTCTCAAGTAGCACTTTTAACACTCAAATACCAATTTTAGGTGATTATATCCCCCCCCCCTTTATTATATAAATGCATCAAATTGAAATTACTAGGATAAAGTAAAATAAGTGTACCTAGACTTCTCTAAGAGGTAAAGACCATGAAGTTGGGTCTAAGTATGTGAAGCATTATCCAATGCATGTCCTATAAGTGAAATGTGCATAAATTAGTCTTTACTTAAAATATGTAAAAAATAAAGACTAAAATGAGTAAATAAGTAAACATAAGTAAAATTGAGTAAAGATATATGAGAGAGGAAATGAATGAATACACCTAATTGGGTACATGAACCAATGCATAAACTTAGTGAAAACCTATGTGTTTGCATGCATATAATGATCAATAGGTGAATATCTTGGACTGAGTTGATGGCTTGATCAATCCTCATATGTGGATGGCTCAAAAATTCAATCTAATTTTAACTCCATCATTGTTGACCCATACTTGGTGGATCATAACCTATGAATAGCTTGGTTTGGGCTGATGGTGCATCCAACTGTCTCATGTAGGTGGCTCAAGAACTCAAGTATATGACTCCATAATTTCCCACTCATGTGTATTAGATGTATATGAAACTAAAACTATGTGATGTAATTGGAAATGTCTAATTAGGTATGTCAAATCTATGGCCATTCAAGTATATTATGTAGTTTTGGGCCACTTGGGAATTCCAACCATTACAAATGGAATAAGGAATGAAACTGCTATAAAATCTAGAATATGATGTTAGATGTATATAATTTAGATAATGATATGGAATTTGTCATTCCATTTGATCAACTCATGTGTAAGTGAGAATACATAAATAATGTGTCAAACACATGCCCCCAAATCTGATATCTAAGCATATGGATTCTAGACTAAGTTGTAATAATCTTTTTTGGGTATTTGAACTAAATATGAGAATGGTCACCATGCATGATGCCCCCAATCTAAAAAAAATGGTAAGAATCTAATCTAAACTTATATGAATCTAAGCTAAATTGGTAAATTTATAACTAAACATGTGCAAACCTATAGTGTACATATTGTACTTTTCTAGCTATTTTGGTTTTTTCTAAAACTAAGGCTACTAGATATTAGCACCATATCTTAGACAATATCACCATTATTAGATATGTATCATTGGTGTCCTAATTTGGGTGTTAGTATCCTACTCTAATTTTCATTTAATGTGTTGATGTTTGTGTCACTATTTCCCCACTGTGTTTACCTAAGTATGATTTTTTAAATCTAAGTTTGTATGATGAAAATGCATTGGGAATGTCTTATAGGAGCCTAATCTCTATGATAAAACCTTATGAATGTCACCTATTTTAGGGGAGTTTTTAAACTTGTACAATAAATATTCTCAAAAGAAAAAATCTCTACAAAATGTGTGTTAGCTAGAGTATATATGATAATTTCATAATAATCCAATATAATATGCATATATAACATCAAAATGTAAGATAATATGAGCATTAGTTTTTAATGTGCAATGTATGTCCTGTCTAGAAATCACCAGGGTGTCAAGGTAGATATAACAATGTATGTAACAACAAATCTAAGTAATAACTAAGTAGGTACATAGGGGAATAGGGCATGATGTCCATCATTACAACTAAGTAGGGTAGGGAGATGAATGTGGTCCCTCATGGCATCTAAAATTGGAGTGTGTAAAAATAAAGAGACAAGTGTCATGGCCACGAGACATATAATAAATCATACATATAACACACATAAGGCATGTAAAGTAGGCTAAGTGGCCACAATACAAGGGATATGAGCACATGTCATTAAATCTCTGAAAATAGGACATAAAAGGACATATTCAAATTGCCACATATGCAAGTAGAAAGTAATTTAACATAGACACACATATAAGTACATGTTTAAATATCTGCATAGATAATCAAGAAGGCAATTACAAGGACATGGGAACATGTTCAAATCATACATACTATGAACATAAGTGGTGTATATCCAAAGAGCAATTCCATGTTCAAGTGACCTCAAATAGAAGAAGCATGGAGATATAATCAAGTCTAAACTAGGAAATCTAGAAATGAAAGTATGTATGAACATGTAATACAGATATATATAAGAATGAGGATGCACATATATTGAATCTAAAGTAGTAATAGTTGGCAAATAATATGAGTAAGTGTAACATGATCAATATCAAGATATAAAAATGCTAAAGCTATGATATAAATTATAGAAATATAGAACTTGGTAATCAAAATTATGTATAGGGTGCCCCCAAGTGGGTGAATGTGTCAAGTGAATAACCCATGTATCAATGTACATGCCCCTAGTGGGTAGATAATATAAAATATGGATTGGTGTAGTGGACTTGAGCCTTATAATAATCTACAATCACTCAATAATAATAAGTGAAGCATGTATGTCTGATAAAACTAACTATATTAACATAGCTATCATTTTTAGTATCTAGAAAATATAATAAGTGTAAACATAGTGATGCATACAATATGTAATTTTGTGTTTTCTATGTAAATATCTTAATATTTTAATGTGTTTTTATAAATACTATATTGTTTTTGTATTTTTTTGGATATAATCTATGTACAAGTAATAGGAAAATGAAACTATATACAATGATCTAGAAATAAGGAAAGTATGTATAAGTGGGGAAGAAAAACACTAACTGATGAGTCTCATGGGAGACTCAATATAAACATGGCCTATGTAAAATAAATGAACTAAAATCATGTGTGATATATGAAATGACATCTATGGTCCTAGAATTTACTTCACTAAGTGATCTATATCTAGCCCTGCCTATGAAGTGATGTTATGAATCTATGACACTAGTTATGGTGTCTTATGAACTTTAGGGGTCTTAGACACCCATTTGGTAGAATATGTTTTAGGTGGTATAGGTGGCATGTGATAAAAAACCATGAGAAAATAATACGACTAGTCCTAGAATAAAGTGAGTAGAGGGAGGCCCTCTAGAATATGCAACATATATTTGACCCAGGGGTGTCTCTAATAATGGTCTTCTTGGGAGAGTATGCATATGTGGAAATATTATAGGATTAGACCTTACCTACATTGGTGGATACAATAAACTATATGGCATACTAATAATAAATGTGCTTAGAGATATAATTGGAAATCATGTTATAATTAGTAACTATGTTACCATTGATAATTATGCTATAATGAGTAACTATGTTGTAACTGGTAGCTGTACTATAACTGATAACTATGTTGTAACTTCTTGGGAAATGTAGAGGATAGTCATATGGAATACCATTAACTATTATCACTTAATGTACATGCATATGTTTGAGGCATCTATCATTATAGATGGGATGGCTCATAGTTGTATCCATGGCCTACCTAGTAACATGTCAAATACACCTGCATTAGGTACTACTAAGTATCTAATGGCCACATGTGTTATTTTAACATGTAATGGAAGTATAATATCCTTGATGGATATATAAACATGGCCATTGAAACCATTTATAACTATTTTTATAGGAGATATATCCTACTCTAAATACCCCAAAAGATATAGAAGTGTGATAGTTCACATGATAATACTCAACCCATTGTCAACCATAACACTCTAGATAGGATGATGATCTATGTAGGCTTATACAAATAGTGCATATAATTTAGAGTCATCATTAACAATATCCTAATCTAATAATGTGATGAGTGGTCTAACTATAAATGTAGTATAATATACACCAATGATATTGTGTAATGGGTGTGCCTCCTCTTTAGTAGTGTGATATGATGTTAGTGGTGTATTTCCTTGATACATGTATTAAACACCATAAGTGATCCCTAACTTATTTATTGTATGATTTGGAAATAGATTTGATAATATTTTCAATGCCTTATCTTCCATTTATTACACTTTATGAATCTCTATTGGTGTTCCCACATCAATAATGTTAGCCTCTATCAAATCTTGTATCTTACATATCAAGGTGATGCTTTTTTTATGTCTTGGTGCCCTATGATATTCATAGAATGAATTAAAATCATTGTTTTTTTGAATAGGTCATGTCATATCAACCTCTTTGATGGGAGGGAGAGAAATGTCATTAAATTATAAGAGATGTAAAATATGTTTTAGTATTTCTAGAAGGTTGGTGAAAATTTTTGATGGAGGAGATGATAAAACCAGGTGAGGAGATGGATTTCAAGCTGCATTAACCATGCTATTTGAGTCACTTTTATTTTTATTATCCCTTACCTTATATGGAGGCTTAATATAAATCTTAGTAGTCAATTCTAATCCACTTGTATATTTTGTTTTTCCCATGGAGAGAAGCTTGAACTCTCTTTCTTTCACTATGCAACATAAATTTGTGAAGGTTGGAAACTTTAAAGAACTCTATAAACACATACTTCGGATCACTTGTGATGTTGAGGAGATTGTGGAGAGGGCCTTCTAAATTGCCTAGAAACAAGTATAGATGTCCTAGATGAAGATTTAAGGAAGTGATTCTTGGATTTGGGAGCATTTTCCAAAGGAAGAAAGTTCAATGTTGATGCGTTGTTAGACATGTGGGTATATGTCCAGGGGATGGAATGGCAGGATGCTTTTGTGGTCTTGGTAGAACTCACAAGTTGTACTCTCCTGAACATCACAAGTGATCCGGAGTATGTGTATATAGAGTTATTAAATAATATAGCTTCATGTAATGTTGGTAGAAGAATATATTTGAAGATGTCTTAAAGCTCTTTATGTTCTATGTGTCTATTTTATTTTTCCAATATAATATTATATCATAAGATTTATTCTAAATCAGACTCATTAAATTTTTGTTTCAATTATGTAACTTAAGCATATGAGATTTTATCACTGATGTTTATGGAGAAGTGTGCTAAAAAAATATCTATAAATGGATTAAATATAGTAATAGAATAATTCAATAGATCATAAAACCATTGTAATGCATAATAATTTAAACTATGTGGAAACAATTTAGTGATGAGGTAATCATTAGACATGTAGTACAAACATGTTATGTAATAATCTTGGATATGGTGATCTAGGTCACCCTTACCATCATACAATGTAATCTTAGGTGCCATGGATCTGGATGGAAAATTAGTTGTCTTTATGTGATGTGGCAAAGGTGTATGTAAAATAACATGATAATATAAGGCATGTGATTCCCTAGTGGCTCACTGCTCAAGATTTAACACCTTAGCTTGTAGAGTATGAACTTTTTGAATAAGTGATTTTACATTTGGAGTGGAGGAACTATCCATAAGAGGTGTAGCTATCACTGAAGATTTTTGAGTTATAATTGGTTATTATGCTAGATGATTTGGTTCCAATGTAGGTGTAATAATGTTATTATCTGGGGGAGTTAAATATTGACCATTATTTGATTTTTGAAGTCCTTAATGAATAATATTGATAAAGTCATATTAAATATTTGAATGTTTGGAAACAAAATCTTGAAATTGTCTCTTATCAGTTTCATCAAATCGGTTATTGAATTTCACCATTGTAGTTTAGGGAGTGGGAAAATAAACTATTATATATTTTGAACCTTTAAATAAATTTAATCTATGAAATATTAACAAAATATTAAAGTAAATATGATATTTTAGAACTAATATTTGACCATAGACACAAAAATGATACAAACCCTGAGAGCATCTAGGGTTAGGTTTTGATAAATTCTTAAAGTAAGTCAGGTTAACCAAATGTTTTAATCTTTTAAAACTTAAAAAGTATAAATCTTATGTTAGTTAAAGAACTGATTATGTTAAATTATGTTAATACAATGAAATAAATATAGCTAATATTTTTTTTACAAATTTGACTAACTTTGACCTTTCTATAAATATCAATAAATTGTGCAAGTAAGAACTTAGCTAGAAAATAACTGAGATGGATGATATGGAGGTTATAAATTGAGGTAGAAGTTGGTATGAGTTTCATAAATAGGATCCAAATGTTATAACCCATATTATATAGTATATGTTTGGAGATTTTTCTATGATGTCTCCAAGGTGACCAAGGTTGTTGATGAGGTGTCATGTGTGTTAGATTAACAATGACAAAGTGTGCTTCAATGTGCTTCAATGTTCGTGCATGGGTATCAAGTGTTTGAATTTATCAAGAAATTTATGGATGATATTTATGGTATGTAAACGTTTCATAAAACCTATGGAATGTTATGAGTGCTTATATTCCTTATGGAAGCAAATAGAATTCATCATAATAGTCATATGAATGTCTAAGCTCAAGTAAACATCTTGACATATAAAGCTGAGTAAACATATTAATGATGTCATTTTTAAAATGTGTGAAGGTTTTAAGAGAATATTGATATATGTATAGATTAAAATATGCAAGGATATAATATGGTACAAATTTTAGGTATTGATGTTGAGTGTAGTGAACATTATCAAGGTGCAAAGTTGGCCTTCTAAGTAAAATTTTACTAAGCTCCTATACTTAGCCAAATTTGCAAGAAGAGATCCATGGTGAGCATTTAATCAGTTAATATAACTATATAATGATCTAAAAAAAATTATTAATTCAAATATTAAATATTTCACATGGGGATACCAAGTGTTGGAAGTTCATTGGAGCCAAATAGTCAATATGCTCAGAAGGCACGTGTTGGTGACAAGTATCACAATCATGAAAGCTTTGATAGTAGATCAATAGAAGAATATGATCATGAAATTAGAGATAAATGGAATGTGTTAATTAAATAATTTAAATTATGCTTATATTTCATGTATAACCATCAATTGGCACAAGCACATTGATTGAATGGTATAAGGGGTGTAGAAGGCACGTAGAGCTGCCAAGTGGCACAATCATAGAAGCTCTGATCAAAGATAAATTGTGAGCATTGAAAGATAAGTACCAAGATAATTATAAGTATATAAATGGTGATTATTTTTAAAAATTTTATAGGGAGCATGAGATGAGGTCAAAATTTCTAATGTTTAATGTTTACACAATGATCGTTAGCATTTAAATTTAACAAAGGAAAACAAGTGCTCAATATTTTGCTCATAAATTTTGATCTAAGACAAATTTAAAGGTGATGTAAAAAGAAAAGTTTAAGAGGACATAAATGTACATATAAATAATTTATTTATAATATTTTAATGATTTTACAGTCAAATACATTAAGCTCCAAAATTGACTATGTGTTTGATCATGTTTTGTAAGTGACCCAAGAAGGATAATTGACTTTTTATTGATAGTAATTTGATGTTTCAAGATGATATAAATATTGGATAGTGTTCTATAATAAATTATTACCATATTTGTGGATGTTTTAGGTTTAACCAATCCATATTTAGTGTGAACAATTAATTTTAAGTTGACTATTTTTATTGAATACACTAGTAGTTTGAGTGTCCATCTTGCAGAGGTAAGTTGAAGGTGTTCTAAGAAGAATTAAAGAAGTGAATGCACATGGAGATGTTATATAAGTATATAAGGATTATTATAAATCATTTTTATTCATAGTTTGACACTAATCAGATATGGAGAGTCAAAATAGTATAACTATATTTTGAATGTATGTGACCAATCCAAGTGGTCATTTTGAGAGAGTTGATTTGAGTGTTTAGATCCTGAGTTGAAGTGTATAAATAACATGGATGTGTTGAATAGGTATTGAATTTTTTACCCATTTTATCTAATCATATGGATATGTGAAATATTTAAGCTATATATTTAGAATTTTGAGACTGTGTTTTTTGTGTTTGAAGGCATAAAGAGAAAGGTGTCCTAATTGGCATGTTCAAGTGTTGAGTTGGTGTTTCAGATAGCATGGATCCACGAGGGAGTTAGAAATGAAATAATAGAGATATATTGGATGTGTTTGAATCATTGGTAAATGATGAAGGTGGTCCAATTAGTCTCACATATTATGTGTGAGTATGAAGGCCTAATTGATTTAGATCTCACCAAGACCTATTGGTGATTTGGAGGATAATGAGGTATTGGATGACCTAAAGAGTGTGTGGTTATTACATGTAATATGTATGAGAAACTATTTAAAATATGTTTCAAATATTTAAATCATATTGGTTGACCAAGATGGGTTAAAGGAAGAGAGTGGTATAAGTATAAGGTCTTATTAGACTAATTTTGAAAGTTGTGTGTGTGGATTCAAGCGAAGTAGAGAAACTTTGAAAGAGAAGGTAAAGGTTAGTAAGGACCATCAGATAGAAAATAATATCAATAATGTTTGTCTAATAAATATGAATTAGGTGGATACATAGGTTATTAAACCTAATGAGCCTAGAAGTGATAGATTGAACGAGTGAGCCCTTGAGATTGTTTGGGTGAAAGAGTGAAGGTGAAGAGTGAAAAAAAAGTGGTCATCATCAATTGAAGAGTATTAAAAGGTGTTTAATATGATATTTTATAGGTATTTGAGTGGGTTCTTGGTTTCCTATGGGGTTGGTTCCTCTTTGTGGGATGGGTTTTCCTTGATCAATTGGTGTTGGTCTAAATGTTGGATCTTGTTTTATAAGACTGTAGTCCATTTTGCAAGGTTTAGTGGGTTTTATTCCCCAAGAGGGTTTCCCACATATATGATGTGTTCATGTGATGTATGATCTTATGTATGTTCTTTCATGTTTATGTCACTTGATCAAGTTGATGTATGTTTAATGTTTAAGAGTTAAAAATTGAATTGGATTATCTTACATCATTGATTCACCCTACTCTTAGTGATTATACCTCTAATAATTGGTATCAAAGTGGGACCTTATATATAATTTCACACACTTGAAGGATATCCAAGGTATAATATTGGTTAAAATATCATCATGTCTGATAAACTAGTTTACCATGATAGTGAAGAACAAGTTTTCTAGAATGAGGAAGAATAAGTTAATCTAAAAGCTAAGCTCATGGGTGAACTTGGTGAACTGAAGGAAAAATTATAAAATGAAGAATATGATCAAAATTATTGAAAGTACAAGTTATTTCTCTTAAGGGAAGTTTTTTAGGCAAGTTTGAGAGAGAAGAAAAGAAGAATCAAGAGTAGATCAAGCTCAATAAGGAGCTAGAATCATTGAAAGAAAGCTCAAGATTAAAAGATGATAAAGAGAAGAACAACATTATTTGAGATCATTTAAGGGTTATAAAGATAAATCTAAGTTCAAAAGAGGAAGAATACAAACACCTCAAGACTCAGTTAGAAGAGACAAATGCCATCTTGAGTTCAAAGCAAGGTGAGCATATTGACTTGAAGTCCAATCTTGATTCTATAAAGTTTATTTTGAAGAGAAAGAATATAGATTGAAATATGACATGGAAAAAAGGACTGAGGAGGATAAGGAGACCACCACATATCTCATAATTCAATTAGAGGCTACGAGTTCAAGCATGAGGGCTAAAGAAGATGAATGTGTTCAATTGAAGGCTAATTTTGTTGCCTTGAAGGATGATCATGAAAAGGTCTTAATCAAGATTGAAGAAGAACAAAAGAAATTAGAATAAGGTAAAGAGGATGGTATCATGAAATATAACAAGTCAAATCAAGTCAAAGATAAAATGAAAAATCCAATCAGGCAACCAAATGCTTCAAGGTATGCCAAATATTTTATGCGCGATTGTTTTGTTTGTCATCTTATTGGTCATATGGCAAAGAAATGTGTAAGAAGAATCAATCATTCAAAGGGAGATCACTAACATATTTAAAAAAAGGTATGAATGATCTTGTTTGTTTTAGATGTCATAGAGTTGGTCACATTGCTACGTATTGCAAGAACAAGTTGAATGAATTATGAAAGAAAAATATGGTATATGGAGATCCTATTATGCAATGAAGAGGTCACAAATGGTTGTGGAAACCTAATATTTTTAGGAGATATCAGATTGAGACCAAAAATGGTTGTTTTTCCATGATAGACATGAAATAAAGTCAAGAGTTTCTATTACTTGCATTAGTTTACAAGTCTGAAGCAAAGAATGAAGTCAAGGATCCACTCAAAGTCAATCTGGTGATGAGGTAGGACTAAAATTCAAATGAGTGTATGGACATATGGGAGTATCCTAAGTTTTAGGAATTTTAGTCTCACTATGTCCAAGGGGTGTCTCTCTCTTAGCTTCAAGGAGACACTTGATAGAAAGAGGAAGCATGGTGGATGTTTGTTCAGCTTTCATTGATGTTGTGGGATAAGAAAGGTCATTATAATGAAGATGTTGGTTCTGAAGGACTATAGGTAGAGAATGCAAGTTTCTAAATATCTGATCAAGGATGGTGTGTTATCTATATTTTTTTATTACATAGAAAGGTATGTTGATCTTATTCAAATATTCTCAAGGTATGTTCAAGGTTTTTGGTCCTAAAGATAAGA
This sequence comes from Torreya grandis, assembly GCA_037957365.1. NCBI lineage: Eukaryota > Viridiplantae > Streptophyta > Pinopsida > Cupressales > Taxaceae > Torreya > Torreya grandis. Next base: position 453,536 of record JARHVA010001217.1, on the reverse strand, counting down.
TCTTGTCAATTTATCAAAGTGATTGATCAAATAATGAAAAATAAAGAAAAGGTTGATATGGAGCATGAGGACAATGTGATACCATATCTTTGATATCATGAATAATGTCTCAAAGTTCTATAAATTACAAGTTGTGTATGTTATGAAGTAAGAGGGAGGTAACTCAGCTAGCTTGAGTGGTTTAAAGAAGATACACATGATGTAAGGGGGAGCATATGTGAATATGCTTCAATCATGATAGAAGTGTGAAGATGTCTGCTACATTTTAGAATTCAATAAGATTGACATGATGACTTGATCAAACCAAGTCATGTATTTTAACAAGTTTATCAGGTCCTAGGTTCAGAGGACTATGTAGTAAAATTTAAGAGAGAATGTGTGAAGGAAATTATATTGCTTATTCATTATTTTAAATGGTCTAAATATTCTCAAAAGGGTGCCTAAGCTTAGATGGCTTAGGGGGATTCCCTCTTAATGTTTTTAAGGTAATTTCATACAATTTTTGATGTTCATATATATTTTGTCTTCATAGAAGATATGTATGATTAAAGAAGAGTATAGTCATGGATCATGTTTTAAGAATCTCAAGTAATAATAGGTATGAAAAATGTTAGGGGGAGTTTTTATCATCTCTCAGAGGTGGTCCTTTCATATTTTTGGTCCTTGAAATCTTTTTAGGTCTATAGGATCAAGAGTTGAGCCTACTTTGTCATTGTGTCAAAGGGGGAGAAAGCAATTGAAGAGAGAGACAAAGTATATGCATACGATTTGTATTGGTGTTGACATAAATGAAATAGGGGGATATTTTTTTAGGTTTTTATATGATGTCTCCAAGGTGACCAAGGTCATTGATGAGGTGTCATGTGTGTTATATTGACAATGACAAAGTGTGCTTCAATGTTCCTACATGGTTATTTAGTTTCACTTTATAAGTCAATTTATGGATTATATTTATGGTATGTACATGTTTTAGATAACCTATGGTATTTTATTAGTACTTATAGTGCTTATGGGGGTGAAAAAGATTCATCATAATAGTCATATGAATGTCTAAGTTCAAGTAGTCATCTTGACAGATAAAGCTAAGTGATCAAATTGATGACATAACATTTCACATGTGTGAAGGTTGAAATAGAAAAAAAATATATGTATATATTACACTATGTAACGAGATAATATGGTTCAAATTTCAGGTCATGAGTCTAAGTGTAGAAAAATTTATTAAGGTGTAAAGTTTGCCTTCTAGGCAAAGTTTTACTAAGTTCCCATAGCCAAATTTGCAAGAAGAGATCTATGGTGAGCATTTAATCAAATAACATATCTAATGGAGAGAATTTATTATAATTGGATAATGATAAAATTAATAATATTAATTTAAATAGTCAATATTTCATGTGGGGTTGCCAAGTGGTAGAAGTTCATTAGAGTCAAATAGTCAATATGCTCAGAAGGCACGTGTTGGTGACAAGTGTCATAATATTAGAAGCTTTAATAGTAGATAAATAGAAATAATATTATATTGAATTTATATATAAATTGTTAAAATTATTTTAATAATTCAAAGTATTCTCAAATTGTGTACAGAACTACCAAGTTGTATAAGCACATTGACTGAATAGTATAGGGTACGCAAAAGGGACATAGATCTGCCAAGTGGCTCAAACATAACAGTTATGATCAAAGACCAATGGTGAGTGTTAAAATATAAATAATAGTGTTTATTTATTCAAATTTTCTATGGATCATGAGATTAGGCCAATTTTTTTGATGTTTAACATTCACATAGTGACCGTTGGCATTTGAATTTAACAAAGGAAAAACTAGTGCTCAATATTTTTCTCATAACTTTTGATCTAGGATGAATTTGAAGTTATGTAAAAATAAAATTTGAATATGAATTCAAGGTGAATACATAAAATTTATTTATAATATCTGATTCTTTTTAAAATTAAATATATTGAGCTCTAAAATTAATTGTGTTTAATCATGTTTTGCAAGTGACCCAAGAAGGATAATTGAGTTGTTATTGATAGTATTTTGATGTTTCAAGATGATATAACTATTGTGTAGTATTTTATAATAAATTAGGAAAATTTTTGTGTATTTTATAGGTTTGAAAAATCCATAATAATTTTTAATAATTGATTTGAAGTTGACTATGTTTATTAAATACACTAGCAGTTTGAGTGTTCATCTTGCAAAGGTATGTTGAAGGTGTTCTAATTAAAATTAAAAAAGAAAAATGAGAATGGATATGTTATATAAGTCTTTAATTATTGTTATAAATCATTTGTAATCATATTTTTCCTTTTATCAGAGATGGAGAGTCAAAATATTATAGCTATATTTTTACTATATATGACCAGTCTGAGTGGTCATTATGAGAGAGTTGACTTGAGTGCTTAGAGCCTGAGTTGAAGTGTCTAAATCACATGGAGGTGTTTAAGAGGTATTTAAGGGTTAATAAATGTTATATAATCATATTTATATGTGAAATATTATATATATATATTTATAAGTTTGATCTATTTTTTTTGTGTTTGAAGGCTTGAAGAGCAAGGCCTCCTAATTGGTAGGTTCGAGTGTTGAGTTGGTGTTTTACATGGCATGGACCCATGAGGGAGTTATCAAGGGAATATTATAGATAGGTTTTATGTGTTATAATAATTTTTAAAGTATTAATTTTTTCTAAGTAGTCTCACATATTACGTGTGAGTATGAAGGCCTAATTGATTTAAGTCTCACCAAGACCTATTGATGGTTCGGGGGCTAACGAGGTATTGGCTGACCCAATGAGTGTGTGGTTCATACATGTAACATTATGAGGAAATATTTAAAAGGTTTTAAAAATATCTAAGTAATATTGGATTACTAATATGGGTTAAAGGAATTGAGTGGTATAAGTTCTTATTAGACTAATTGTGCAAGTTGTGCATGTGTAGATTCAAGCAAAGTAGATAACCTTTGAAATAGAAGGTATACATTAGTGAGGACCATTAAAGATAAAATAAGATAAATAATGTTTATCTAATCAATTTGATTAATGTGGATAAAAAATTCATTGGACCTAATGAGCCTAGAAGAGACAGATTGAGTGAGTGAGCCCTTAAGACTATTTGGGTGAAAGAGTGAAGGTGAAGAGTGCAAATAAAAGTGGTTATCATTAGTTGAAGAGTAGTAAAAAGTGTTTAATATGATATTTTATAGGTATATAAGTGGGTTTTTGGTTTCCTATGTGTTTGGTTCCTCCTTGTGGGATGCATGTATCGAAATTAAGGGATAGGTGTTCCTTGATCAGTTGGTGTTGGTCTAAATGTTAGATCTTGTTTTATAGGACTGTAGTCCATCTTGTAGGGTTTAGTGGGTTTTATCACCTAATATGGTTTCCCAAATATATTTTTTCATGTGATTTATGCTCTTATGTATGATTTGGATGTATGTGTTTTCATGTTTATGTTTCTTAATCAAGTTGATGTATGTTGAATGTTTAAGAGTTGGGAATTGAATTGGATTATATTGCATCATTGATTCACCCCCATCTTAGTGATTATACCTTTAACATATATATCTTATTGGATAGTAGCTATATTATTGGAAATTTTTAATTAGTGTCCCTATATTTGTGATAGTGTCCTTTGTGTAGGATTGTCTTGAGCTTTTGGGTGAACTTGTGTCTAGATCTATGAGGTCTGTTCTTGCATGCATAAGTTATGAAACCATATATATTTCTTGTTTTAACTAATTTTTTGTGTAAAACCTAATCTTACATGTTTTTATGGCATACTATTGGTACAACATATTTTTTTTATTGGTGGGGTAAGCTAGACATCTTCAACACCCTGCTATGATGACAGTTGCCTACATATCAATACTTTGAGGAGGGATCAATCCCAATGTAGTTATACATACCCACCTAAGTACTGGTGCATGCGTAAGTCAAGATATTATGAATGTGTAATTGAGTTATTTTAATATTCTTGATAAAATAAATATAGATAATCTAAGATTAAGAATGATGTAGACGGTAGTATGCGTAAGTAGGGTAGAATAAGGATTGATAACCTTAATGGTACACAACATGCTCTAAATTTGTATACATATTTTGAATCTTAATTCCATTTAGTGGTTATAGGGATAAAATTTATGTATATATGACATTATTATGCTTATGTGGGTTATGAAAGAGGTCTAGGTCAACCTGAGGAGGTTTTAGATTTGAAAATATATTTGTTTATGAAAAAGAGAGGGAAAATTCATTGGCATTATTATTAGGACAATAGTGCCATGTGTCTCTATTTTCCTTATTATGGAGCTAGTGTTAAAGGGGTATAACGCTAGTCATGAATGGATGTGATGCAATAATGATGGTCTAGGACTACATTAGGTCTGATTAGGGATGCTTGTGGCCCGTATAAAGGCTAGATAAGTGTGATAATATAATTTAAGATAGGTTTATGGCTAAGCTAGGGATAGGTAGTCTCAATTAGCACTTTCAAAAATAAAATATCATTTTTAGGTGATTATAAAATGAATAATATATATTTTCATATTATAATTGATTAAATATTGAGGAACATCCATACAAAATTAGAGGAATATTGGTTTAGAACTATGGAATTAAGCATATGGTAACTGTGTATAAGGAGTCATCATCACTAGTGCATTTTTTAACATTAGATGTTAATTTTAGTGACTAAATCCCCCCATTTATTATAGCAATGTAATAAAGTGAAAAAACTAGAGTAAAATAAAGAGAGTTATACCCAAACTTACCTATGTTGAGTAGGCTTCGATGTAGACAACACAATGAACTGTGCTTCATGAAAAAATAAATGAAACATGTATAAATCAAACAGTACATAGGTAAAAATTTGAAAGTAAATACAATATAATTATATATCAAATAAAAGTGAAATAATACACATTATAATGTATATGAACCCTTTTTCTGGGTGCAAAAAATGGTTATTGAAATGGGTAGAACCCTTGGGTTTTTTTTTTCATTTGAGACACTTTGGATTGGATTGTGCATGACCCATTACTTATTGGTAAAATGTCATTAAGAACTTAAGATTAATTTGAATCCATCATCACAAAACTCAAGGTAGTTTATTAGCTTGAAATTATTATATGAATTTCAATAGATTATTCTTGTGTAAGATTCATTTCTAGAGAAAATTGGTGAAAAATAGTATAATTTGAGTCTAGTGTATAAAACATAGAAAATGACATGAAATTTCATTATGTTTTATGAAAATGGTGAAAAACATAAGTAATAAAGTAATCATGTGATGTGCCCATGCCCCTAAATTGATATATGAGTATATTTATTCTAAATTTCTGAGTAAACCTATGTAAATTTATGGAACACATGTCATGCATGATGACCCTAATTTGATAAAAAATATATGATAATTTGTATATAAATCTCTAAAATATTTCTAACTGACACTAAAAAACTATTCAGTAGATTGAGTATGATTTTGAGAAATCTAGATTTTTTTTTTGACTTCTACAATAAAATCACACTATTATGGACAACTAAGGTTTGTTCTAATGTCTAAATGATGTGATATTATTTGAATAATATTTTAGCCAAAAATGATTATTAATTGTTATCAAATGAGTAAGTAATATCTTTTTATGCCTATTTACTAGATTGATTTAGATTAGCATTTAAGACAAAGTCATTATGTATTCCCATCTTTTGAGGTGAGTTGTGAATCTTGCATAATAAATTAGTTAAAAATATAAATTTATGAAAATGATGTTATAGAAAGATTTTTTAACCATATTGACACTAAGAAAAATACTAATGTATGATACATGTATAACTAAGAATAAATAGTGTCATGTCTAGTGTTTTAACCTTTTAGGGTTTATCTATGTAAATACTAAGTTAGATTAAAGTGATGAGTTGTCTAAATTAGTAAAATAATATGCAATAAATAAGCACTTATTTGTTACAAAATTTGACTTGATTTAATTTTATAAAAATATTAAATAATATGTGTAAACTAGAGACTTATCTAGAAAATTACTATCATGAAAGATCTGGGTGATGAAAATTGGGTTACGAACATGTCTGAGTGTTGTCAATTGGGTTCTTAGGTTAGATAATTCTTAGAAAATAGAACTCAAATTGGATAGTAGCACCATGTTTCTCTAGTGTCCTCAAAATGGCTCTAGTGTCCTCTTTTTAGGATTGATCCTATTTTTTAGGAGTACTTGCACTTGTGTTTTTGGGTTCTATTCCTGCATGCATAAAATCTAGAGCTCTATATTGTGCCTATAATATATGTTTTTTTAATGAATATCATAATCCTCCTTAAAATTATGGCATGAGTTGAAAATGTGTGTTCATTATTAAGATAGGCTAGACATCTTAAACACCCTATTATGAAGATATTTTCCTATATACCAATACTCTAAGGAGGGATCAAGCCTAATGCAGTTATCCCACCTATTGCTTGGTGCAAGTTCTAGTGAATGCAAGAATGATAATGGTGTTGAATGCCTTGAGTGTGCTTGACATTTGAAATATTTGAAATCTAGGATTTGGGAAGCTATAAATGCTAGTATGCATAAGTATGGTAGAATTGGGATTAATAACCTCAATTTTTTTCAAAATGTTTCTTATTTGAATATACATTTTACATAGCTTTTCCATATAGGTGGTAGAGGTATAATAGTCTTGTATTTATAGTGATTTATAGCTTGTGTGAATAATAAAATGTGCTTAGGCTAACCTTATGAGGGGAATATGTTTAAAAATATATATATTCAAGAGAGTTAGGGAAAGGGACACTATCACCAAGTTTGGGATGCTAGTGCCATGTGGCTCTAGTGTCCTTAATGTGTGATTTAACCTTTTAGTGTTTGACTTGATGTAAATCCTAAGTTAGATTAAAGGGATGAGTTTTCTAAATCAATGAGATGATATGTAATAAATAACCACCAATTTTTTACATATTTTGACTTGATTTGAATTTATAAAAATAGTAAATAATATGTGTAAATAGAGACTTATCTAGAAAATGACTATTGCTAAAGATTTGGGTACTAAAAATTAGGTTACGAGTAGGTATGTGTGTCATAAATAGGGTCCCTAAGTCATATTCTTCATTGAATAGTAACACCACACCTAGATAGTAGCACCATAAAATGGCACTAATGTCCTCTTTGCATGACTATTCATATTTTATAGGAGCACCTGCACCTATGTTTTTGGGTTATGTTCACATGCACACAAAATATAGAACTCTGTATTACACCTATAATATTTGATTTAGTATGCAAATCCTAATCCTCCTTGAAAATATGGAATGAGATGAAAATTGTCTATTCATCAGTAATATATCTTGGACATCCTCAACATCTCATTATGAAGAGAGTTTACTACATACCAATACTCTGAGGAGGGATCAATCTCAATGTAGTTATCCCACCTAGTACTTGGTGTAAGTATAACTGAATGCTAGAATGATTATTGTCTTGAATGCCTTGAGTGTGATTAGGATTTCAAATCTTTGAAATATGGGCTTAGGGAAGATTTAATGGTAGTATGAAGTAGGTAAGAATAAGGATTAATAATATTAATTTTTCTCATTTTTTTTTCTTATTTGAATAGGCTTTTCCATATATTTTCCATCTGGGGGATATAAGTCTAATAGTCTTGTATTTATAGTGTTCTGTAGCTTGTGCAGATAGTAAAATTTACTTAGGTAACCTTAAGAGGGAAATACATTTGAAACTATATATATTCAAGAGAGTTAAGGAAAGGGACAAAAGTTCCATGTTGGGAAAACTAGACCATGTAGCTCTAGTGTCCTTAAGTGGTGCTAGTGTCTAGCTAGCAAGTTGTTGGGCACAAAAGGTTAGGATCTAGGAATGTAGTTTTGGGACTGTGTTTAAGCTAAATAGATATGTTTGAGGCTTTCACAATGGTTGATAATTTGATCGCGTAGAGTCTCTCAAGTATAAAAACCTATTTGTTTTTTATTGAATATGTAAGAACACACTTTATAGGGAAGAAGTGTGATAAATGCTCTAAGATAGGTCTAAGGATAAGCTAAGAATATCTTATCTCAAGAAAAACTTCTTAGCATCAAAATAACACTTTTAGGTGATTAAATTTCCCCCATTTATTCTATAAATGTATTAAAGTGAAATGACTAATATAAAGGAAAAATAATCATACCTAGACTTATGTAGGAGGTGAATCCCATGCAACTGAGTCTAAGTATGCGAAGCTAGGTCTACATATGTGAAACATGATCCAAACTAATGGCTAAAAATGAAATGTGAAAAATTCAATCCTTACTTAAGATAGTATTAAAATAAAAAGACTATGTTAAATAAATTAACTTAGCATATCGATGGGAAAGAGAAAAGGAATGAATACACCTCATTGGGTATGCAAAATAAACAATGAACCTGGTGACAACCTATGTTCATGAGTGTACATAGTGATAAATTATTTTAATAACTTGATTTGATTTTATATCTTATTAAATCCTCATATATGGGTGGCTCAAGAACTCAATCTAGTTTTGACTTCATCATTGGTCACCCCTGCTCCATGGATTATGACCTATGAATAGCTAGGATAAGATTGTAAGTGTATATAACCATCTAATTTGGGTAGCTCAATAACTAAATTAGGCTATGACTCTATCATTTCCCACCTATGTGTAGTAGATGCATCTAAAACTAAACTATGTAAAGTGCTAAAAAGTATAAAGTTGGGTATACTTAACTATGTATGTCATCTCTATAGCTACTTAGGTACATTAGGAATCTTTGGGATACTCAAAAATGCCAACCACTATATATGGAGTAAGGCATGAAATTGGTGACAACTTGGAATATGATATAAAGCATATATAACCCCATGTCCCTAATTTGATATTTAGTATACTGATTCAAGACTGAATATGTAATAACTATATCCGTGTATCTAAACTAAATGTGGGAGTGATCTTTCCATGCATGATTCCACCATTATGAGAAATTGGTATGAATATGAGTTGAATTTTAGTGTATCTAAGAAAAATCTAAACATAACTATCAAATTTGTGACCGTATCTATTCAAATCTATATTGTACCTAGTGTAATGTTCTAGCTAATCTCCACTGCCTTAAAGCTGGGGGTACTGGAGAGTATCACCATGTAGTGGACAATAGCACCCTATGGTTATAGTGTCCCAATATGGGTGCTAATGTCTATCTAGTCTAAAATATGGGTGATTTAACCACTTTTTAAGTATTTATTTTTCTTGCCTGACCTATGTTTGATTTATTGAAATTAACCCTATATGATAAAAATTATTTATGAATATAAATGTAGGATCCCAATATCTATGAAAAACCCCTATAAATGCCCCCAATTTTGAGGGTACTTTTTGACCTATGTAAGAACTATCCTTAATAAAAATAGATTTAAAAATGTGTTAGCCAGGACATATATGATAACTTTATGATATTCTAATACAATGTGCAAACATAACATTAGAATGTAAATAAGTTTGAGCATAAGGATGTAGTTTGAGATGAATGTTGTATCTAGAATTGCACAAGGGTGTCGATATAGATGTAATCAATGTGTATGATATAAAATATGAGTAGCTACCTTGGGGGATGGGGTATAATGTCCATCATGGCACCTAAATAGGAAGGGTAGATGCATGAGGTCCCTTGTGGTATCAAAAAATGATATGTGTAATAAGAAAATATAAGTGTCATGGTGAAGAAACATACATACAAAAAAAATGAGGCATGAAACATTAGGCTAAGGTGATGCAATACAAGGGACATGGGAACATGTCAACAAATGTAAGAATAGAAGAGATATAAGGATTTGTTCAAATATCTACATACACAAGCAACAATAAATTTTAGATTAGAGCCACATCGAAGAACATGTTCAAATGCCTACATATATAATTAGGAAAACACATGCAAAGGAAATAGGCACATTTTCAAGGCATACATAGAACCAAAGAGCAATGACATATTTAAAATCCCTCAAATAGAATAAGCATAGGAAACACAATCAAGTCTAAACTAGGAAATCTAGAAGTGAAAGTATTTATAATTATGTAGTACAAATGTGTGTAAATGCTAGGATCTACATATGCTAAGTCTAACTAGTGATAGTAAAAAAAATATATGTGTATGAGTAACAATGATTAATATCAAGATATATCAATGCATAAAATATAATGTATAGAATGTAAGGATAACACCTAGTAGTAGATACTGTGTATGAGATGACCCTGAGTGGGAAAATATATCAAATGAATAAACTTGGATCGGTGTAAATTCTCCCACTAAGTATATGATAGAAAGTTTGGATCAATGTAGTGGGCTGGAGTCCTATATGTAATGTAAAATCACTTGATAAGAGCAATGAAGCATATATGTATGATGAAATTGACTATACGAAGATATCTAATATATGTAGTGTCTAGAAAGCAGTATAAATGTAAACATAACAATGCATACAAAATATAAATTTTGTTTTCTAATTAATATTTTAATGGTTTTTTTTATGACATGCTATATTATTTTTTCATTTTCTAGATATAATCTATTTACAAGAAAATGAAATAAATGATGTATGAGGACCGAGAGAGAAGGAAGTATGTACAAAGAGTAGGAACCGTACTAGCTAATGAGTCTCATGGGAGACTCACTATCACTATGGCCTGTGCCAAAAATAGGAATGATAATCTCTTTTTAGTCTGAATTCTATGTTATAGTTGAATGTCTTTGTGGTAGGAATCTATGTATTATTCATCATCAAAATTATGATAACCTATAATGCTAGAGGGAATTAATTCATGCTATGGAGTTGACCTTTTTGATTTGTGATTTGGCATATTGATTGTGATTTTTTCCTTTGATAATATGATTATTGTATTCATATGGTGTTATGGAGGCTCTTTTTTTAGAAAACCTATTTGGAGAATGATTTTTTGTGTAGCATAATTTTAACTTTGCAACTTAAGTCCTTGATTTTTTTATAACATTTCTTGTGTATCTAGATGTTGTGCTTTGATAAATTGTATATGTGATTGATGTGCCTTAGTATGTTTAATAAATCCCAAACTCTATTCACCAATGTTGTCAATTGATAGAATATGAATATTGATGCCTTGGTCATATTTGCCTAAACCTTGACCATGATAATCAAACTATTATAGATATTTTGGACCAATATTATACCATATTGAAAATTGAGACTCATTTTAGAGAGGTACATTTGCTTGATTTATTTGTGCTTGTTATACTATTTCTTGATCTAATTGTGTTTTTTTAACCTTGTATTATTTTGAGTTATGCCTTGGTAACCATTTTTGTACTATTTCTAAATTTGACCCTTTTTGAATTGGTTGAGGTGTTATTGTATGTTGTGCCATTATGTGAGTCATTTGTATCTATTATCTGTTGTTTTTTTCTTTTAAATACTAAACATGAATTGGTATGGTACCCATGTATTCTATGATATGCAATTTGGATATCCTCATTGGGTATAAAGGGGGTAGGTTGATCAACTTAGCTTTAATCATTTGCCTTAGTACCACACTTGATATCTTATTTGATCTTTGAATGCTTTATGAATAACTAGTTATTATTGTACTTTATTGTCCTTTCTTATTTTGATATGTAACATTGTTTACCATAAATTGTCTAGATGAAGATGTATATACATGATTTACACTAGTGTGCCCTAAAGGCCTTTGTCTTGTAAATTGATTTTCCAATATTGTAATATTTTCATGTAATAGTTGATCATATTTTTTTCAACTTGAAAATATCTTTCTCATACTAATAATTTGATCATGTAGAGTCTCACAAGTGCAAACCCTAACTCTTTGTGATTAAACATGTAGGCACACACCCTGTAGGGAAGAGGTGTGAATAGACAGAGTATGGGGAATACTGACAATGTTATAGGTTGCTTCATATCATGGAGGAATGATAACATGGATCAATTTAGAGGGAAAGTAGATATCACCCTAACGGAGATGAGGAGGAGAAGTATATTCTCTCTTGTACATAAGATATGACATTCAAACTTGAAACATAGTTATTAGGTTATATGTTAAATCTTCTATGTGTGTATGGGTTTGCTTATTAATGGAATTCCACATAAGATAAATATGACATGCTATGAGATATGATATATATTTAAATTGATTTAAATCATCATCTATAAATGTGTCTATGTCTTTTTTGAGTTCATTTTGAATTAAAGGAATAAGCACGATAATGAAAGTATTAAACTTTGTAAAGTGATTAATTTATTCTATCATTATAATCATGATAATAAGAAATATAAATTAGAAGATATATGGATTTGAAAAGTGAGTTCTATAAATGTAAACGTAGGGTTATCTAGGGCTAGGGTTTTGAATAGATTAGGGTTGCTTTACAAATTATTAAATTACATTAAATAAATGAAACCCTCATGTGGGATTGATTAAATGAGCTAGGTTAGGCAAAAATATCAAAAAATATAACTTTGTAACCCTAATTTATTACACAAAATTTTGGAAAAGGAAAACAAGGGTTTCAAGAAATATTCAAAGTAAGTTAGGTTCACCAAATGATTTAACCTTTTAGGGTTTTACTATGTGTAAATCCTAAGTTATATTAAATGGTTGAGTTATCTAAATCAATTAAATAATATGAGATAAATGATAACTATTTTTTTCTATATTTTGACTTTCTTTGAATTTTAAAAAAATGTAAATATATGCAAATAGATACTTATCTAGAAACTAATTGTTGTGGAAGATCTAGGTGCTAAAAATTGTGTTATGGATAGGTTTAAGTGTCATCAATAGGGTCATTAAGTAAGATTTTTCACTAGACAATATCTCCCCAGCTAGACAATAGTGTCATGTGGCTCTATCATCCTTAGAATGGTGATGCTATAATCTTTTTAGCAAATTTACTAATTTTTGGGAGCACATGTGCCTATATTTTTGGGTTCTATTCTTATACACATGAAATATTAAACTATCTATTATGCTTGGAATATCTAATTTAGTATTCAAACCTTAATCCTCCTTGAAAGTATGGTATGGGATGAAAAATGTGAGTTCATTAGTAGGATATGCTTGACATCCTCAACAGCCCATTATGAAGAGAGTTGCCTACATACCAATACTTTGAGGAGGATCAAGCCTGATGTAGTTCTCCCACTTAGTGATTGGAACAAGTGTAAGTGAATGCTATAATGATTGTTTCCTTGAATGCCTTGAGTGTGCTTGAGATTATAAATATTTGAAATCTAGGATTAGGGTAGTTTTATATGGTAGTTTCTAGAAAAAGGTTTGAATAGGTATTAATAACCTTGATTTTGATCAACTTGTTTATTATTTGAATAGGATTTTTTCATCTATTTTCCATCTAAGGGATAGAGGTTTAATAATTTTGTATTTATAGTGATTCATACCTTGTGAAGATAAGAAAATGTGCTTAATCTGACCTTAAGAGGGGCTTATATTTTAAAATATATCCATTCATTATAGTTAGGGAAAGGGACACTAGCATTATGTTGGGGATACTAGTGTCATGTGGCTCTAGTGTCCTTAATGTGGTGCCAGTGTCTAGCTAGTAAGATGCTGGGCATAAATGGTTAGGATCTAGGAATGCTATTCTAGGACTATGTTCGAGCCAACTAGAGATGTCTGAGGTCCACATAATGGATGATAATTTTATCACATAGAGTCTCACAAGTGAAAACCTTAACTATTTTTTATTGAACATGTAGGCACACACACTATAGGGAAGAAGTGTGATAAAAGCTCTAGGATAGGTCTAAGGCTAATATAGGAATAAACTATCTCAAGTAACACTCTTAGCATCCAAATACCACTTTTAGGTGATTACATATAAATAGGAGTTAAAAATTAATAATGTAGTGAATAAATGATAAATACCATGCATTTTTCCCTAGTTCTATCTAGTAATTGGGATAAGTACACTAGAATGGGACAAGAGTGTAGTGTGTTACTATTTAAAAATGAGTGGTTTTATCTATGTGAATTTTTTAATTCTAAGATAATACCACCACCTATAACTACACATAAAAGTGATAACATGCATATTTTTAAACTCACTCAAGTACAATTGTGAAGCATATTTGAAATAAAACTAGATACAAAGAAGCATCATATATAATGAGTAGAAATGAAATAATGTAAATGAACTACACATATAATGCATATATAATGATTTTAGTATTTTTAAAATATTATATTTATTATTAATTTTGATTATATCAAATTGAAAAAGGAACACACAAACAAACCCCAAAAGAGCATGAAAATCAATAGGTAATTTATCTAGCACAAGAAGGATGACCTTTCATGAATGGGAAGTATCACACCACTATGAAGAAATATGTTTTAACTCACAATCTAAAAAATTAATCTAACTCTTTAACTAGGTGCTACTTGTAGACACCCCATTATAGCCACAACTGGTTTCTGACCAAACTTTAGACTGATTTCTACTAAACATTATAAATTAAGGCTAGGAATCATTGATCATCCCAATTTTGTTTGTGCACCATTATTTAATTCTTAAAATCATGTTGAGGCATCCCTATTTGGGTTATTATATTGTATTTAATAATAACCTCTCATGGATTCATCCCTATTCACCTTGTAACCTAACAACTGGTAGTTTGGCCTATGAATCCATTAAATGAGGCACTTAAACAGTTATTAAAAGAACTAAAATGCTAATTAAAATGAATCATCTAATTAAACCAAATTAAATACTTAGCTAAACTATCCATTTATAATTAATGAATATCTAAAAATTTAAATTCAAAAATTCAAAATATCAAGCCTTTTCATCATTGCCTTTATGAGTTGTCAAGTGCTCCCAAAATATCTAAACATATTTAATTTGAGAGCCATGCCTAATAATTGAAAATCATAACTATATGACACCTTTTAACTAAATTAGATTTATCTTTAACTAACCTAGGGTTAGTTTGAACTCATTCAATATTTAAACTCAACCTTAACTCACCTTGGGTGAGAGTTAACTTTAGAGGCTATAAATATAAGGCCCTACTTATTGATCAACAAGCTCTCAAAATTCAAAGTTATAATGCTCATTTGTTGAGAGACAAGATATTTTGGTGTAAAGTTATTATGCTAAAATATATGAAAATAAAACTTTCAAGTAGTGTTACCATGCCAAATTCATAAGCCAACCAACCAAGTTAAGGTTCCAAGGAAAGGTTGAGTAAAGGGAGCTTCATTGATAAATATTTATTAATGCACAAAGATGATAAAGCCACTTAAACAAGACATTTTAGAGATACATGTAAGTTAAAATGATGATTTTTTTTTCTAGTTGTATTTTCATTTGTATGCATGTTACCTATACTCTCTATAGTTTTTAGGCTAGAGGAGTTAGTGTTTACTGTATTCATTTTGATTTTATTTGCTTGACTAACACTATATTAACCTACCCTATATTGGATTCCTTGTTCACATAATGGCATGATCGATGGGACCTAAAACTCACAAATTTATTCCCATGGAATTTTAAAACCTCCCCATAATAATTTACATGTCAAAATCCTAACTTACTACCCAAAGATTTGGGAATTAGAGGCTCACAGACATCCTATAGGAAATCATGTTTTTGTTCTATATAATTGTGATTTTTCTTTCTATATTTATGGTATTACACCGAGGAATTTTTATATTTTAGTAAAATATAAAGATTTTTAAGTCACATTATTTTAAGGGTATTGATAATGTCATGATAAGTCATGGTTTTATCTTGATAAATTGCATTGTTTTAGGGCGAGTTATGGTTTTGCCTTTAAACTTGTAGTATTACTTTTGAACCTTGTGGTATTACCCCAATATTTGTGATATTACATTGAAATCCATGTTATTTTATTAGAAATCATTATTTTTCATTGAAATTTTATGATATTACCTTTGTAATCATAATATTACTCTATAGATTGAGGATATTATCTTTGTGATCTACGTTTTTGCTCTATAGATTTGCAATTTTATGTCAACCCTCTATTTTGCATAAGTTGAGATATTATGTTGTAGATTTGACTTTTTCACTACATATCTATGATATTTGTATGTAGACTCATGGTTTTAGACTAATTTTATCCTGTAAGAAGAAGTTGTTTTGTATTGACTAGTTGCAATTTTACAAGAAAATTCATGGTATTGCTATTTGTTTCTTCAATTTTAGACTATGTGAAGAAAATTGGAAACCCGAGAGATAAATTCCAAATGTCAATTACCCACTTATTTTTTTTCTTCTAAGCATAAGGACCCCCTAACATATTTTCCAAGACCCAAAGACCAAAGAAAGACAATTTTTGACACTAAGATTCAAAATTACACTTACATTTGGTGTTTTAAAATATTTTACTTGAGTTATTTTTTATTTGTATAAAGTTATCAAGAAATTCCAAGGGGATAAACTTCATGTCATATTTCATTTTATGATATAAAAATGAACTCACACTTTAGTTAAATACTCACAAGACTTTCCATTTTTATGATTATTGTGGAGTGTTTATTTTGCAAGTTGAGTGTTGTGTGTATACTTTCCCCCATCCCCTTTAGGGAACTTGGGTGATAAAAAATACTCACTTATTTCATTTTTTGTTTTTATCTAAAAGTGTTGAAGGAAATTCACTAAGGCCCTCCCCAAAATATGATATATTTGGATGACCCCCAAAATGGCCCTAAAGTCCTTACAATTTCTTTATTTTATGAATTTTATCTTGTGGGCAGGAGTTCATTACCTCCCCATGGGTTATCTAGGGAAGTGTTAACATAATAATTCATATCTTAGAATCATTTAAACCCAAATCCATGGTATGGGTATATAAATTAATATTTAATTAATGAAATTCTTATTTGAGAGGTTAATCAAGCTCAGTTAGTAACAAACTACCTTAGAACATATGTTTAACTCAAACATGATACTACACTGAGAAATTGTTAGATGTAGTGGTTGTGAAAAGGAAAATACCTTTTCAAAACAAGCCAATTACCATATATCCAAATGACATGTTGTGTCCTACTATTAACCACACCTATGGGACCATTTATAATGTGCACAAATTTATAGTTTAAACAACCCCACTTGTCATAGATATTATGTCAATGCAAAGTGAATAGCCTAAAGTTCCACATCATTATACAAACTCTTGAGAGAACAGGGGACCTAGAAACCCTAATTTTCATGTTCATTTTAATTTTTGTATTAACAACATAATTTCCTCTAAATATCAAGTATAGATATGAAATTTGACAGTATGAAGCTACTTTGTTAGTTTTTAAGATTAAGATGTTACACTTAGGTGTTTTTTAATCATTTTTCATTTTTACTTACATTATCTTAAGTCAAAATTATTATTTTTATTTAAACCACATCAAAAAATAGTCATGTTTTCATAACACTATATTGTTTGAAGAGGTGTTATGCCATCCATTTGACAACACACTTTGCCTTGGTCATTTGTCAAATTTTTGTGTGTGTGTGTCACTTATTTAAAAGGGGAATAATTATTCCACCCATTTAATTCCATGTATTATTCCTTTTAGTTTTGATACAAACCATTTTTTTCATACCTTAAGATAAATATGTAATTTTTACATTACTCACATTATTTCAAAGACTTATTTCCTTGTGGCCAAATTATAATTTCACAACCATGTATTCCTTCTTGGTTTATGCCTAGTATCATTATGACATCTATTTTGATCTAGATTGTTGTCCATTTAAATACCAATCCTTATAAATAAAGTTTAAAATTGGTCTTGATAAGTTCAAATTCAAACATTGATTGGTTTATGCCTATGCATCATGTAATTTTTGCTTAGACATTTACCTCTCACTTTTGGATTGTGTAACTTAGACTAATTTCTTGATCATTTTTAAAGACTATATTTGTGCCTATATTTAGGAAGTGGTCTATATTCAATATACCTAAAGTCCAATGTCTTTTGAAAAATATTATAGCTTATGTTTGAATCCAAATGCCTAGTTTGAGTGAAAGTGTTACAAAATTATTAGATTAGTTATCTTGCATTTTAGATCTAGTTTTGTGCCAAGTATAGCTTTTGTGTCATGTTCCCAAAAGTCATAAAAATTCCTATTTATGTTAGACCCAATTTTTTTTAAAATCTATATTTTGTGTCATGTTCCCAAAATACCTAGCAAATTCTCATTTGTCTTAGACCTAGTTTTTTTCAAAGTCTAGCTTTTGAATCATGATTCTAAAATACCTAGCAATTCTATTTCATTATTAGACCTAGTTTGTGCCAAGTCTAGCTCTTGTGTCATGTTTCCAAGAGTCCTAGCACTTTACCTCTTTATTTTAGACATAATTATATTGATCCTATATTTTTTCTTTATTCCTAAATACTTGGTAACCTTTTTTGTCTTTAAACTTAGATTAGATTTGTTTGAAACACTTTTTACAAAGTTTGGCATTCTGATTTTATCTATTCACTTGACCATTTATGTGATACATTTAACATTAGAATTTTTTGACCGAGTTTACCATCAATGATTTTGGAGAATGGTCCCATGACTAGACCTATTCTTAGGCCAATGCCACATTCAATCCTAGGTCAAGAGTAAGACCATTTTAATAGATGAAGACCACACTCTTTGGGATAATTTCCAAACCTAGTCATGACAATTATCATATGTTATGATCAACCTTCTTTGGTTCAATTAACATACAAAATTCACCCTTTAAATGATATTAATACCTAATCCCCTACCTATACCATTAATCCTCCTTTGGTTTGTGTAAGTAAATAAGCCTCACAACACCTAAGGCTTATTATTTTAGGGCCCCATCCTTTGGCTTACATTAGCAACCAAGATCCACCACACCCATACATTACCATTCCAAGCCCTTATCCTTTGGATTTATTTAGAAACCAAGCTTCATGACACACATCCATTACCATTCTAGGCCTTTTACCTTTGGCCTGTGTTAGTAACCAAGCTTCACAATGCCCTTCCATTATCATTCTAGGCCCTTCTAAGTATGGTAGCTCATTATCCCAATAATGTGTTAAAGTTAAAATCATTGAGAGCGGAGGTTGAATTAGTGATCCAAAATAATCCAAATTAATTTTTATCTTTACAAATACCTAACTAGTTACCACAAGCATTCAGGAAGCATACATTTCATTCATAGCAATAAGCAAAAGAGACAATGTAATATCAATCACATAACACATAACATACATGGGAAACCCTCTTGTGGAATAAAACCCACTTGAATCTACAATTGTAATACTATCCTAAAATAAAAATATAAAATTTAAACCACATACAAATGATCAAGGAACTATAATCCCTATTTAGTGAAGCTCAAATATCATAAGGTGTTACCACACTTGTCTAACTGAGCTACAACAACAACCAGACCTTTTATCAAGTGTCTCCTTAAAAGGAGACCATAACCACCTTAGATGATAATATTACACAATAAAACCTATGAAAAAATACGCCTCTAAACTAATGTTAACAACACCTAATCATGGAACTTTTCTAATCACTCTGTAGACACCGCAAATGTGTCTGCACCTTGGTTCTCCCCCTTGTCCGCCTCAAACCCATATCCTAACCCTTGGCCTTAGTCCTCTCCATTCATTTGATTAAAATAAACTTAAATATTTTAATTAAGTGGCCCCCTTTCCACCTCACCCTTGCCACCTTGGATCCTCCCTTGAATCCCTCCACCTTCCTCTTAGCCTTTATTATGCCAAATCTTCTCATTATCTTCCTCCCACGCCCATTTAAGCATCCTCATAACCGTTCTTCCCACAATCCCTCGCCCGACGGCGTGCAAGAATGGGCAGAGGCTATTTTTAGTCTCTGTCCCCATTCTGACACTGCCGACGTCGATGACCCTTTGGCTGACATCGGCGAAATTGCCGGCGTCGGCAGCCTTCAATACCCCTTTCTGCATCCATTGCAGCCCCTAGACCCTTGAGCTCGCAAACTGAATTCTCTTGGCATTTTGGCATTCGTCTCTTCTCCGTTTGGACCTCGTATAATAGCAGCAATAGGTGCAAAGATTCTTGAGCAGAGATTTCCTCTTGCAAAGTCTTCTGTGGCCTCAACAACAACTCTCCCACTCTTCATTCGATAAGCAAAAAGGTAAGCAGAGTCTGTTATTTCATTCTTTTCTTTAAGTTTTCAGTTATCTGCTATTTCCTACTCCCTCTATCCTTCCCCCTGAGAGGCTAAAAAGCCTTCTCAGGACCTGTCCTCTGTCCATCTTCCTCTCACATTGTCCCACTTTTTATACCAATCCTAGACAACTTCCTCATCCCCCCTGCCAACAAAGACCCTGTACAGGGCACCTAATCAGAACCAGACCACTCCTCAGTCCATCCAAAGCCATCCCCAAACTCTGTCTCGACCCTGTTCACAAACCGGACCCGTCCACAGTCCAGAAGACATACCAGACCTGACCATAGGCCACGACCCCGACCGACGCTGGTCACTTCCCCAACCGACGTCGACAGGATAACCGACGTCGACAGACCAGATAACCGACACCGGCAACATTTCTGACCTCGACGACTGTCATCAGCCTGACTGCTCCTTTCAGGTAATCATTGGTCTTTTCTTTCCTTTCTAATCTGTTTATCACTTCTGTATTCTGGCATTCTATATTTCCTTGGTCTTTTATCTGTCTGTTATCAGTGGGTTGACCTCCCTTGAGGAAGTTTTCACACTTCTGGGAACAAGCTTTCGCTTGGCAACCCACTGCCTATCTATCTAACATTTTCTTGTCCAAGTTTTTTTTCTTTGCAGGTGTCATTCCTCCACAGCCAAAGAGGGGTGCTCACAAGCATCTGGATTACGGTGCATAGTCTATATCCAGGTACTTCTAGCCTTGTCCATTTCCCTTAGTTTCTTTATTCATCTTTTGAATGTAGAAAGCGAATTAGCGATAGAAACATTCTGGCACGCCCGGTGGGACCCTAGGTTCCTCCTGGGTTCCTTTTCTTCTTCATTCATTTAGGAGCATTAGGTTCTTACCTTTCCCCCTCCTTCTTTTCTTCTCAATGACACTATAAGCAGGAATTTAAAAAGAATCTTTCTTTTCTTTCTTGCACATTCTAGACTAGTCCAACGTCATACTCTCAACCCTTTCTCAAACTTGTCTTCATAACAAACGTCACATTTCGACTTGGGCATTAAAACACTTTGCATTCATTTCTGCTTGTGCTTGCATCTTCTTAGTCCACATCTAGTAACTTAGATGCATATTGAATAAATCATAGACACTTGATGTTACACTACCAAACCACATGCACTAAAACGAACATAAAACTTACTTGAGACAAGGCCCGACTGGGATTTCATCCCCCAGCGGATACCTTACCCGTCTCGGTGACCCTACTTGGATTTCATCACCAAGGGGGAAGCCCACTCCGTTCTCTAGCGAAGGATAAACTCTAGGCGAGGTATATCTTGGCTAAGCGAGACCAGCTAACCACTGGAATTGTGAAGTGAGGGGAGCTTGCTCCTTAGCACCAGGCTGCGTACCAGACCCTAACACAGATTTTTGAGCACCTAAAACAAGACCCGAAACCAGCTCTAGACTTCTTCTTCTAGGACCTTCTTGATAGCCAATCTCCCCAAACATTCATCTAAGGCATAAGCCATAGCTTCTAGAGTTAATTCCTAGGATTTATCGCTTAGGCTTGTCTGTCTCTCTCTATTTTCCTCTTCTCATCTGTTTGTTTGAGTGAGTGAGGACGCTTTCTTCATTGTTTTTCCAAGAATCTTCAAATCTTTTGGTTCTCTGGAAAACACAGTCACCGGCATCGGTTCTTCCACCGACGTCGGCTTTCCTATCTTACCGGCATCAGTTATCTGACCGATGTCGGCCATCTTTCTTATCGACATCAGTTTTTCAACTGACGTCGGTCTCTGTCACTGTCCTTTTTTCAAAACTAGCAGCCTAAAACCTGTCCCTTCTCTGTCAAAGACTCCATCCTGGTTTTCTAAAACTGAACAACATAGTTTCTGAAACCTGAACCTTCTTTGCCTTGCATGGTTTTGACTCGTAGCCAAGCCAAGGCTCTTGTCAACCACGCAAGCCGTCAACCACTCCTATCCACCCCGTCTGTAACCAGGCCTACAATGGAGTTCAACTCAGAGACCGAAAGAACTCCTACCCGTCCAACCCCACCTCAGACTCCTATTGTCTAAAAAGGGGACCAAGATTTCGAACGATTCTTGGACCTCAACGTCAAGGCCTTGCAACACTATCTCGCGCATAGCCGAACGTGAGACTCCTTGGGCAATCCAATCTACGGAATGCCAACCTCCCTTGCCACAACTACGGCTGTATCGATAGCATCCATAGTTTAACCTTCAGACACTCAAGCCATCGCTTTGACCGCTGACTAGACTTTGACCAATCCTCTAGGTGTGGCCTCTCCCTCTATCATTGGGCCCACTTCCACCGGGGTTCCGGCCCCCTGTCAACCTCAACCCACTCAACCGCTATCCACTCCTTTTCAGAACCTTGTCATCTCTATTCTGCCTACCCTGGCCCCTATCAACACCCGAGTGGCTTCTTATCCATTGGCCCCCGTTACCACAGTCTAACCTCTCGTGGAAACATCAGGCCTAGCTATGCCTTCTATCCAACCACCTTTAGCCTCTTCATCTATCCCTATGGCTAGTTACCCCTATGCTGCACCTTTACAAGGACAATTGACTACGTCATATGCCTCCTCTAGCCTCTTCCAAGTGCCCTACAACTTAGGGGGCGTGCCACCCGTCAATCCGTCAGCATACATCATCAAAATGCTGATGGACAAGATGACCAATCTAGAGGCCTCTGTTTCTGGCTCGCGCAATGCTCTCTCATACGAGCAGATCTGCAACGAGCCCATTCATCCTTCTGTCCCAATCAGACCATATCCTAGCCAGTGGGAGCTTTTGAAGTTTTCTCGCTTTCAAAGCAAGGAAGACCCACAACAACACTTGCAGGCATTTAGACATGCCTATTACCTCATTGGCCATGACGATGCATTACTCTTACACACATTTCCTATGTCTCTCTCGGGTGCTGCGCTTGACTGGTACAGCTCCCTTCCCAGCCATTCTCTCCTCTCATTCACACAATTGGCCCAGCTCTTCCTCGATCACTTTTCCATCAACATAACCAAGAAGGTCTCGATCACGGACCTCTATTCTATCTGGTGATTCGAGGATGAGTCCATAGCTGACTTCGTTGCTCGGTGGAGAGGCCTCATCAATCAACTTTCCTTTTCCTTACCCCAGGCCGAGCTTATTAAACTCTTTTCCCAAGCCTGCGCCAGACATATTTCTTCCACCCTGAGGGTTCAAACCTTCCGCACTTTTGACGAGGCCTTCACAATGGCTTGCAAACTTGAGTTGCGTGCCATCAAGGAGAATAAAGTCAAGTTACAGAGTAAGAATCCTAGCTCTAAGACCAATGACTCTTCTTCTGCTAAGCCATCATCATCCAATTCTAAATCCAAGGCTTCAGCTAATGCCGTGGTTGTTAGACCTTCATCTTCTTCGACCAATCAGCCTGAGCCATCCACATCTCAGAGCGCCACTCGCCAATTCTAGCAAAGATACGTACAACAACGATATACTCCTCTCAGAGAATCATATGCATCTGTGCTGGAAAAGCTTGTTAAATAGGGAGTCCTCAATCTCCCTCAAGCCTGACCTCCTCCACAATTCGATCCCTCATGCGCCATCCCCGCGTGGTATAGGGAGTAAGACTTCTGCAGCTTCCATCGTGTTAAGGGCCATGACACGGAAAACTGCAAAACTTTTAAGAACATAATCCAAGATATGCTTGAAAAGGGGGATCTCATCTTAGACAATCCAAATGCACCTCCTAATCAGGCCATTGACATCTTCAAACAACCTTTCCCAAATCATTTGCCAACTCAGAACAATGTCCAGACCTTAATTGACAACAATCATGAGCACAACATTCGAACAGTCAATACGGTCTCTCCCTTCGTCCCCAATCAACCTCAAGAGGTTAGTCCATCAATCAGTCCGTCACATGTGGACGAACCTCTCTCCCTGGCTGGTTCTCCATCGACCTCTCTCATCTTGGAGGATGCCTCGGCTTTACCAGTACCACCGGTCTCGCCATCCTCCTTTCTGCTGCCTATGGAGGACCCGACCCTTCCTACTCCTCAGTCGCAAGTGGAGGGCACCATCATCCCTGCCCTTTACCTGCTGGAGGAGCCTCGCTCCCCGGTCTCTTCTCCACCCGGGGAAGAACCTGTCTCCCCTTCATCTTCATCTAAATCTGTCATGACTTCACCATACCATGCGTCTAAGACCACTACACCCATCTCGTCTTCAACCTTGCAACCATCAACATCTTCTTCTCAGCCATTTTCCTGGTTAGTGGAGAAAATCAAACTTCTCCCTCTGAGGAAAGTGATGCCTCAGGTGTTGTGGGAGCGTCTTAAAGCCCTTCAACATACCCGCGCCCTCTCATCACATGCTGCTAATCCTCCCAAGGCAGAATCTCGTCAGACTCTTGACAAAGACTAGACTCTCAAACCTCAACCAAACCCATCAAAACTAAAACCTGCATCTGTCTCATCTAAGCCCATCAAATCACTTGGCGTTCATCCTGTCTCCACCCTCACTCACCCGCAAGTGAAGGTGGACCTAGACCAGACCTCTACCAGTAGTAGTCTTCCAACCAAGTCAAAGAAGACTGCCAGACCTCAAAAGCGAACACCTCCTTCCCCATCACCATTGCCATCCATTTTGGGCCCCCATCCCTCGACCTTGGCTAACATCCTTCCCACTCCGGCCTCCAATCAAAACTCGTTGCCTCCTTTGCTTCCTCTGCCTACCTCCAGTCGTCCCTCTCCCAAAAAGACGGTACCAATCACCAAGAAAGAGCCGTCTCCATCTGTCACCGCACCATCAACCCATAAGGTGGTACGGAAACCCCTTCCAACCTCGCCTAAGCAAAAGTCACCAAACTCACGCATATCAACTAGCGCGGACCCTTTAGTGGGCTCATACTCATTGATATTGCACCGACTTCTGTAGACCTCCAACATAACCCTTTCACCCATCCGACCTTTCCAACCTCTCGGGTCCAAGCCCTCCTGGTTCGACGATATGAAAATTTGCTTATATCATCATACACCAGGACACAATACCGAGACTTGTTGTGCCCTCAAGGCCGTCATCCGCCACCATATGGAGAAGGACACTCTTCTCCTTGAGGACACTCTTGACCAGACCCCGACTCCTTCCCATCCAACCTCTTCAACCACGACAACATCTCACCAGCAAAACACAACCCCTTCTTCACCCCCTATTTTTGAAATCAATGCTATCCGTATAACCACTAGGTCGCAAAAGGACAAGGCAAAAGAAAAAGCTGCCATTCCTTAGACCTATCCCTTCGTCAAGCCACCTCTTGCGCCCAAGCCTAAAATTTCTATCCTTGGCGCATCCCAGCCTTCTTCGTCTTCCTATTCTGGGTGAATTCACGACTCCATGCTGAAGCAGCTTTACCAGACACCTGTAAAGATGTCTCTTTATGACCTTATCCAAACCTCACCTCAACACCGTCAAGCCCTCATCCAAGCCTTGCAAGCAGCAGAGGTCTAACTCGAGGACCCCCAGCCACTCGCTGCCCTCATCCATTCATTATCTCCTGTCGTCTCCATCACATTCAGCGATTTTGAGATTCCCACATCTAACACAAAAGATCAGGACGTCACCCTCTTCATCACTGCCTATGTTGATCGAACACGCATCAAACATGTTATGATCGACGGTGGCGCTAGCATCAACATTATCTCTACCCATGCCTTCGATCAGCTGTCTCTTCCCAAGAATTGCATCTCCAAAACTGACGCGATCTTACGCTCTTTCAATGACACCACCGCCATGACCATTAACACAGTCATCCTTCACATTCGCGTTGATCCACGCACAGTCCTGAAGCTCTTCTATATCATTGAAGGAGAGTTTCAATACAACCTTCTACTGGGCCGACCTTGGATCCGTGCCATGGCCTGTATACCCTCCACCCTACACCGTTGTGTGAAGTTTGAGCATGACGGGCAAGTCCACACCATCCCTGCTGACCCTTCACCCTTCAAGACTTGCAACACAACCTACTGTCCCAACGATGTCCTCATTCCCATCAAGCCATCAACTCTGGCACCGCCTCCATCTGTGGAAGCTTCAACCAGTTTGCAGTCGGCAGTCGCCCTTACCCTCCCTCTTCAAGTGCCGACCAAAGACCCCATGGAAGACATCTTCTAATGACTATCACTTGGGGAATATCGCTTGTTGACCCTAAACATGTTCCAAACTCTGCAAGAGTATGGACGCCTTCACCTCAGTCCCAATTACGACCATCAGATCGGGATGGTCGTGCCTTATGGTCCTCCTCACTTCCGAACCAACTTTGTCTATGGGGGGCTCAATCAAGCTCCTACCAATGGCAATTCCCTCTCTTCACCCCAACCTTTCACATCTGATTTCTCGTTTCTTGGCAACCCCACCTTTGCACACACTTACCTTCATAGGTGTGCATGGAAGGGTTTTGGTTTCGGACGTTATGAGCAGGGCTCCCATCAGCCCATCGAGCCGCTCAATGATCGCGATGTCAAGAAACGGTATGGCCTGGGATATCATGACCCCACTCAGGTTCCTTTCGACTTTTGTCCCAAGCCAACCATTGACCAATCTCCTCCAAACTCACCCATTTCTCCTTCGTCACCTACAGAGTCGGTGGTTTCCATCCCTCCTAGTTTTTTTTCCATAAACACCATTCGCCTGGAACCCCTGACCTATCAGCTCAATGGGGTGTCCAGGTCTCTCCCTCTCATTTTTCCTAGCATGGTAGAGGATGAGTCGGCAACCATTCACACTATCCACTGCATTGACGATGACGCCATCCTTTCCTACATGGGTGCCGATGACTCTTTCATCTAGCGTTCCCTCCCTTTCAAGACCCAGGTTATGTTAAATGAATCCACCATTGACATCAACCTCCCTTTTTCTTTTGATGTTCCTCACGTCTTAAAGATTGGCCAATCTTTAGACGCTCAGGAGCAACTTGACTATGCCCAGTTCCTTTCCAACCATAGCAAGGCCTTTGCCTGAACTTACAGTGACATGCATGGCATCGACCCCACTATTGTACCCATAACATTGTCACCAAACCAGAGGCTAAGCCTATTAGGCAAAAGCTTTGAAAGATGCATCCTCGCGTTGCGCTCCTTGTCAAAGAGGAGATTCAGTGCTTTCTTTCTGTCTCCTTCATCCAACCCATCGATTATCCATAGTGGGTCTCTAACATCGTCCCAGTTACTAAAGCAACTAGGGGAATTCAGATCTGCACGGACTATCGTGACCTTAACTTAGCCTGTCCCAAAGACGACTTCCCTCTTCCTAACATTGACCAGCTTATTGATCTCACAGCTGGCCATGAGATGCTATCTCTCATGGATGGGTTTTCAAGATACAATCAAATCCTGATCGCACCGAAAGATCAGCACAAGACTACCTTTATCACCTTGTGGGGGACTTTCTGCTATTGAGTCATGCCTTTCGGCTTGAAAAATGTTGGTGCCACATATCAGCGCGCCATGACCTACATTTTCCATGATCTCTTCCACAAAATCATGGAGGACTATGTGGATGACCTTCTCGGCAAGTCCAAACTTTGCCGCAACCACTTGACCATTCTCACAATCATCTTCTCTCACCTTCTTCAATACAATGTCCACCTTAACCCCAAGAAGTGTGTCTTTGGGGTCCTCTCAGGCAAGCTTCTCGGCTTCATCATTTCCTTCCGTGGTATCGAGATAGATCTCGCCAAGATCTGTGCTATCCTTGAAATGCCACCCTCGACCAATCTCAAGCAGCTTCGCAGTCTCCAAGGGAAGCTCCAGTCCATTCGCCATTTCATCTTACAGCTTTCAGACCACTGCCAACCTTTTCATCATCTCCTTAAAAAGGACGTCTCCTTTAAATGGGATAAGGACTGTCAAGAGGCTTTTGAAGCCCTCAAAAGCTATCTGGTCTCTCCACCAGTCCTCATTCCACCTAAAGATGACCAACCCTTCTACCTTTATATCTCTGCCACCAACCATTCATTAGGTGCCATGATCACGCACCGAGACGAGCATCATCGTGAGCAAGCGGTTTACTACATCAGCCAAACACTAGTCGACTATGAAACTCGGTATACTCATACTGAGAAACTCTGTTTGGCATTAGTCTTTTCTGCCACCAAGCTCCGCCACTATCTCCTCAACCACAAAACCTTTGTCGTCACTCACACCGACCCTCTCAAGTACATGCACTCCAAGCCATATCAGAATCAACGTATGGCTTGGTGGCTCATGCTGCTTGCTGAGTTTGACCTCGAATTCATCCAGTAGAAATCTATCAAGGGGAAAACCATCACTGACCAACTGGCAGATGCCCCTCTTCCCGACAATCAACCTTCACAGTTTGAGTTCCCTAACGAGTCTATCGCTACCCTTTCCACCGATGACACCGTCTACCAAATGACCATGTTCTTTGACGGCTCCAAATGTCAACTCGATGGGGGTGCGGGGGTCATCCTCATCCCACTCGAAGGGGAGCCCATGCCTCTATCTTTTAAGCTTGACTTTGATTGTACCAATAATATGGCCGAATACGAGGCCTTAATTTTGGGACTTCAAACTGCCCTTTGCCTCCACATCAAGTCTATCAACATCTTCGGTGACTCGCATCTTGTCGTCAATCAAGTCAACGGTTCATACCTCTGTAAAAACAAAATTTTACAGAGGTATAAAAATCGTGCTGACCTTCTCTTGGCATCTTTTGACCATTACCTCTTGCAGACTGTTCCACGCTCTACAAACAAGTTTGCCGACACCATGGCTTCTCTTGCTTCACATATCCCATCTTCATCATCGTCATCTCAACTTTTTGTCACAGTGCATCGTGTACCTTTGCCTTCATATATCTCTCCTCACATCGACCATATCAACACTATCAATTCTAGCCCATGAGATGACTGGTATAAGCAACTTGTGGACTACTTGTCTCTTTCTGTCACTCCTCCCAACCTCTCTAGCAATGTACGATGAGCTTTCATCAAGCGCATAGCTCGCTATACCATGCTAGGAGGTCTTCTCTATAAGCGAGGCTTTGATGGCCTCCTCCTTTACTGTCTAACCTCCACTGAAGCTTCTCAAGCCATAAAGCAAGTCCACGATGGGATTTGTGGTGGACACTTCAGTGGAAACTCGGTTGCCAAGCGCATCCTTCGCCTGGGTTATTATTGACCCACCCTTCATCAATATTGTAGTGACTATGTTCGACGTTGCATCAAGTGTCAGTAGCACTCTAACCTGCTTCATCTCCCTAGCCACGCCTTGCAAGTCGCTCATGATTTTTGGCCTTTCTCTCAGTGGGGCTTGGATCTCATCGGTGAGATTAACCCTAACTCGTCTCTTCGTCATCAGTCCATCATCACTGCCACTGAATATTTCACCAAGTGGGTGGAAGCCATTCCTCTTGTCTCCATAAAAGCTGACAAAATTATCGACTTCATCAGCAACCACATCATCTGTCGTTTCGGTGTCCCTCACAAAATCATCACCGACAACGGCAAGTCCTTCAAAAACAAGACTATCCAAAAACTATGCGACTCATTTGGCATCAAACTTAGCTTTTCTTCGCCTTACTACCCACAAGCAAATGGGCAGGCTGAGGCTTCCAACAAAATTCTGACTAAAATTCTCATGAAGGTGGTCAACGATACAGGAAGGGATTGACACATTCATATTCCCTTCACTTTGTGGGCCTACCGCACTAGCATCCGAACCTCTACGGGTGCTACTCCTTTCTCCCTCGTGTATGGAACAGAGGCTGTCTTACCTCTCAAAGTACAGATCCCATCTCTCTGCATCTCCCTACATGACATTCTCTCCAACGATGACTTTTGTCAAGATTGTTTAGCTCAACTTGAGTTACTTGACGAGCACCGTCTTGCTGCCCTCAATCATCTCCATGTCTACCAAAGTCACATAAAGCGAGCCTACGACAAAAATTTGTGAGAACGAGATTTCAACATCAGAGACCTTGTCCTCAAAGAGAATCAGCATGTGACCAATATGGAGTGAAGTAAACGAGGCAAATTTGCCCCCAATTGGCTTGGACCTTTTATCATCATGCACAAGTATGGGTCAGGGACTTATCGTCTGTCCTCCCTCGACAGATGGCCAGAACCTGACCTCTTAATGCATTGCATCTTCGACCATTCTTCTGTTAGTCGAGTACTTGTCCACTTGACACATAACTTGAGCTCGTCCCTTGAGCAATCCTCATCCTCTTGATCCTCATCCCTTTCAACCCTATTCCCCTTTAACAAGTCCTCTATAACCCTTTTATGACGCACGGATGCTTTGTCCTAATAAAAGGGAGTCCTTGAACTTCTACAGTCTTGTCCATGACCCACCAAAAAAAAACAAAAAAGATGTCAAAACATATCCAAGGTCACAAAGTCAAATTCAAAAGGACAGACTGCTCCCTCGAAGGACAGCCATTCAAACATTTTATAAAGCAAAAATATAGACCACTCCCTCGAAGGATGGCTATGACTAAATCTTGCTACAAACAACAACGTTTCTTAGAAGCTTCCCGCATTGATCTGCTTCGCAACATGACCACTAAATCAAAAGACATCTCTGTGTAGGCTTCCCGCATCGATCAGCCTGCACCAACAAAAAAAAAAAGGGTCACGGACTGGCTTATAGTTGTCTCAGGGTCTCCTATAAAAAGGGGCAAGGTTATTCCTACTCTTAAACTGGGTTACCCTATCCTCCTCCTATCACCTGCTCAGGGGACTTCGAGCTCACTTTAATGTCAAAGTGATTCGATTACCGTTCTAACACCACACTGGTCAACGACGTAATGCATGAACGGGGCTTTTGTTTTAATAACCCCTATCTATGCTTCCTTTCTGGTCCTTATCAATGAAAGAGCAATTTGCCTTTCATCTTTTCTCTACACTTTGGTCACATTTAACTGCATCAATTGGTGACTCAACTCAAACCAAGCCATTTTTCATCATTTTCAGCTAGCATCATCCTAGTCCATTTCACATAGTTTCTATGGACACCAATACACATGGGAACTACTGACCAGACCCAATTTATGTTAAGCATAAACCAATACTTGCTGAAGCATAAATAGACTTCCATTCATTTTTAGCATACATCCATCACGACTATGGAAACTTGCTAGGGATGAAAGCCTCTCGACCAATGTGACATCTATAGCATCATCTTGCCCTCATCATTTTGACACTTGACCACATCCAATCATCTATCAATCTTTTCCCTTCGTCCGAACTACATTGGTCTGAGGCCCTATGACCAGGGCTATGTAGGCAGCACTCAGATACCACATCCTCTGAGGTTAGCTCGACCACCCCCGTTTGTTCATCTCCCTGATGGACAAACCTTCTTTCCTCCTTTTAACCATGACCTTAACCTTGACCAAGACCAATTCATCGATCCCTTTGACCCTTCCTCCCTTTTAGGGAGAACTACATTGGCCTGAGGTCCTTCACACAAGGGCTATGTAGGCATCACTCAGATCAAATGACGTTTTCTGAGGTTAGCTCGGCCACATCCTTTCATCCATCCATCCCCTTGACCAATGACCATTGGAGATCATGCATATCTCCTTCGACCTTCGACTACTTCTAAGCTAATGTTGCCTTGGTTTTTTTTTGCATGTGTGCTACCTCACGGCTGGTTAGTAGAATTGTCCGCAGACCCTTTTTTTTGACCCTTCGCAAGTATAGGATCGCGAGCCAGTTGATCCCTACTACTTATGGCACTTTCATGTTTCTGGGAGCACTTCCTAAGCTTGGGATACCTGGAACACGATGACCATTTGGAGCTTCAGCTTAGATTGAGTGACCCGATCAGCAAACGACTAAATGCTGGGGCCCAGTTACTTCAATTTTGGCACTCCTTGACCCTCAACATGCGATAATTTGACCCGACCCTCTCGTGAAGTGGACTACGCACAATCATGACTATTGCAGCATTTTCGCTTACTCTCTTCTATCCATTTCTCTGTCAAATCGACACTCGATCTTTGATTCCCTTCTCTCGACTATCGCTTTGAGGGGGGAATACCTCATCTTTTTCCTGGGGCAACCAACTCCTATTTTTGTCTTATAGTTCGTCAAGAACAACCAACAAGACAAAAAGGGGCAAATGTAGACACCACAAATGTGTCTGCACCTTGGTTCTCCCCCTTGTCCGCCTCAAACCCATATCCTAACCCTTGGCCTTAGTCCTCTCCATTCATTTGATTAAAATAAACTTAAATATTTTAATTAAGTGGCCCCCTTTCCACCTCACCCTTGCCACCTTGGATCCTCCCTTGAATCCCTCCACCTTCCTCTTAGCCTTTATTATGCCAAATCTTCTCATTATCTTCCTCCCACGCCCATTTAAGCATCCTCATAACCGTTCTTCCCACAATCCCTCGCCCGGTGGCGTGCAAGAATAGGCAGAGGCTATTTTTAGTCTCTGTCCCCATTCTGACACTACCGACGTCGGCGACCCTTCGGCTGACGTCGGTGAAACTATCAGCATCGGTAGCCTTCAATACCCCTTTCTGCATCCGTTGCAGCCCCTAGACCCTTGAGCTCACAAATTGAATTCTCTTGGCATTTTGGCATTCGTCTCTTCTCTATTTGGACCTCGTACAACAGCAGCAATAGGTGCAAAGATTCTTAAGTAGAGATTTCCTCTTGTAAAGTCTTTTGTGGCCTCAACAACAGCTCTCCCACTCTTCATTCGGCAAGCAAAAAGGTAAGCAGAGTCTGTTATTTCATTCTTTTCTTTAAGTTTTCAGTTATCTACTATTTCCTACTCCCTCTATCCTTCCCCCTGAGAGGCTAAAAAGCCTTCTCAGGACCTATCCTCTGTCCATCTTCCTCTCACATTGTCCCACTTTTTATACCAATCCTAGACAACTTCCTCATCCCCCCTGCCAATAAAGACCCTGTACAGGGCACCTAATCAGAACCAGACCACTCCTTAGTCCATCCAAAGCTGTCCCCAAACTCTGTCTCGACCCTGTTCACAAACCGGACCCATCCACAATCCAGAAGACATACCAGACCCGACCACAGGCCATGACCCTGATCAATGCTGGTCACTTCCCCAACTGACGTCGGCAGGATAACCGACGTCGGCAGACCAGATAACCGACACCGGCAACATTTCTGACCTCAGCGACTGTCATCAGCCTGACTGCTCCTTTTAGGTAATCATTGGTCTTTTCTTTCCTTTCTAATCTGTTTATCACTTCTGTATTCTGGCATTCTATATTTCCTTGGTCTTTTATCTATCTGTTATCAGTGGGTTGACCTCCCTTGAGGAAGTTTTCACACTTCCGGAAACAAGCTTTCGCTTGGCAACCCACTGCCTATCTATCTAACATTTTCTTGTCCAAGTTTCTTTTCTTTGCAGGTGTCATTCCTCCACAGCCAAAGAGGGGTGCTCACAAGCATCTGGATTACGGTGTGCAGTCTATATCCAGGTACTTCTAGCCTTGTCCATTTTCCTTAGTTTCTTTATTCATCTTTTGAATGTAGAAAGTGAATTAGCGATAGAAACACACTCTTCACCTTCACTCATAATCAAACAACAAGCACACTATTATTCAAAAAAATTTATGACCAATAGGTCATAAAAATAATCCTCATTCTTTCTTCTCTTCAAATCATCTTCAAGGCACTCTACCCCTCATTATCTCCACAAAACACACACACAATCCTCTTTCCAATCACACCTTAGTCTCTCATACTAAGTCTAGAACCCATCATCTTTGGTTTCACTATTTATAGATCAATCTTGATAATCACAACCTTGGTCAGCCATTAGGCATGCCTTATCCCTTAAGGCATCTCTCACATAAATACATTTCTCAATACAATATTAATAGGTTGGCCATAACATCTATGGGTCACCCTTAAGCAACTACACCTTTTATCAAGGCATTTATAGCTCTTATGGGTCTCATGAAGACCTATTCACCCATTTAACACATCCTTAATAAAAATAAGAACATAAAATCACTTTAAAATACATGGGTCCACTTCTTATTTCCCATTTGACATATTCTAATGATCATAGTCAAATTATCTCACCTCTACATATGCTCAAACAACTCAAACACTGACCTAGTGCACACAGTCTGTTTCTATTCAAATTTTGTTTTTTCAGATTTAAGAGAGAGAAGAAACTAAAGAAATAATGGACGAGGCTTGTGAAGTACCTAGATAAAGACTGCGCACTGTAAATCCAGACGTTGTGGGCACTCCTCTTTGGCTGTGGAGGAATGACACCTGCAAAGAAGAAAACTTGGACAAAAAGGCGTTAGATGGATAGGCGGTGGGTTGCCAAGCGAAAGCTTGTTCCCAGAAGTATGAGAACTTCCTTGAGGGAGGTCAACCCACTATTTTGATAAAAGATAAATGATTGATAAATGATAGAATGCTAAAATAGACTGAAATGATAGCAAACTGAAAGAGAAAAGAAAGCAAAGGCTTACCTGGAAGAAGCTGTCAAACTGGTCACAGTCGCCGGCGTCGGCGATCCCACCGTCGTCGGTGGTAAAAGATGCCGATGTCGGTTATGTGGCCGACGTCGGTCGGGGTAATGACTGGCGTCAGTCAGGGTAATGGCCTCCAAACGGGTCTGGCCAGGGTCTTGGTCAACGCTGGACAGAGTTTAGTCTGTCTCTGTTTGAGGGCTCTGTGGACGAAGGTCTGAGTCTGCTCTGGGTCTGGTTTGAGGATGGTCTTAGTCAGTTAGGGGGTCAAAAGGACAGAGAAGGACAGAGAGATAGAGGAAGCCAATTTGGGAGATAGGAATCCGGGTCTGGGTGACAGTCAGCTCTGAGGGAAGAAGAAGTACTGAATCTAATTTAAAACAGAGGACTAAAAAGCATAAAGAAAACACACAGAGAACATACTTGTGCCCTGCTGAAGAAGGTGGTGATCTTGTTGCTGATGATGCCGGATGTGAACCCTGTTGCTGATGGAGAATCCCTGTTGTTCACTTGTAGAAGCTTGGTGTGTACCAGAGAGACACAGAGAGCCAAGAGCTTTGTTTCGCCGGAAGAGAGAGATTCCCTTGTTAGATTACCCCAGATTTGAAAACTTCTAATTTTGATTGTGATTACCCAGAAAGAGGAAGAGAAGTCAGTTAAGTATAACCGACGTCGGCGATTCCGCCGGCGTCGGCCGATAGGTGGCCGACGTCAGCGGGGTTAGAACGGGCAGAACAAGCCACCAAGCCCATTTTTTATCCGCCAAGTGTTTTTATGCATTGGAGAATGCCGAGGGTTATTCTAAATACGCACGAGAATTTGTTAGGAGGTTAGAAGAATTAGGGAGAGATCTTGAGTGAGTCATAGGAGAAGAATTAGTCTAAGGTGAGGTGTCTAGGCGAGGTGTCAAAGGAGGGAGGGGTTAAAGGGCCTTATTTAATTAAAAATAGATGTTTATTTCCAATTAATAAGACTTATGTGGGTTAGGGACCAAGGAGGATTAGGAGGGAGAAAGGACCAAGGGTTAGACAATTTTTTGGTGTCTACACAGTCATCATGAACAAACATACAATCAACTTCTTAAGAATTATTCATAATCAAGATAGATTGATCATAATTTCAAAATCCACATAGAGAATATTCATAGAGTCTAAAACACTCCCAAATAACTAAGACATCATGAGAATTTGAAACAACATCAATACAAGCTTGAATATCCTTCTTGGGTCACTTGTAAAATAATCACAAACACATAGTCAACTTCTAGGCTCAATATCTTTGACTGTACTCACTTTTAGGTCTTAAAATAAGGTTCATTAGATGCACCATGGATTTTTCTTCATCTTTGATTTTTATAGCACCAATTTTTTTTAATTTATATCAAAATATATGGATGAAATATAGATCTTTAGTTTTTCCTATGTTAAATTCAAATATTTGAATTCAAACGGTCATAGTTAACCTTTGAACACAATGTTCAAATCTCATGAACTCTCAACTTAGATTGAATATGATCCATCAATATTGATTAATATTTAAAACATAATTTTACAAATCCAAACATTAAACCTCAATCATGTTGACCTCATCTCATGCAATCTGGGAACTTTGACTCAACACACTCTATCGATCTCTATGGATCAGTTAGGTATTTAATGATTAAACCGCACCATTTGATTAACTTTATGAATGCATGCTTGCTATTAGATCATTATCTTATACCTTTTCTCAGTCATTAAACATGATGCACTTCTCCTCCTCTCACTACCTCTTGAATCCTTGAAGTAACATGCATTGTCAATCTTGTTCAATCTTTAACACTTTCAAAAATGACTATGGGGACCCTTTCAATATGTATGAGTAGCCACTTTTTCACCTCAATAAATTCTTCTATGTTTCAATGTAGGATCTCAAATTTATACAAGATAATATCTTCATAAAGGAAAATATAACCATGTGACACACTAATCATAAAACCCTCAAGCATGTGAGAATGATGCCATTAAAATGCCTTCTAAAAAAAATCTATCACAGGGCCAACTATGTCCAAATCTGCTTGAGAGGCCAACTATGAACATCCATAACTTTTTTTGTGTTTCAATGCATGATCTAAAATTTATTAAAAACCATCTATGATCAAAACTAAACAAACCCATATGATTAGTTTCTCTTAACACCTTCACATGTGCATGATATGACATAATCAAAATGCTCACTTGGCTCTTTCTACCATAGTGCAAAATTGGCT
Source organism: Torreya grandis (assembly GCA_037957365.1). NCBI lineage: Eukaryota > Viridiplantae > Streptophyta > Pinopsida > Cupressales > Taxaceae > Torreya > Torreya grandis. The sequence goes on along the minus strand of JARHVA010001217.1, from coordinate 416,587 downwards.
AAGTGTGGGAAAACATAGTCAAACTACTTGGGAGCCCAACTTTGCATATGAATATATTTTAATGTGCTATATAACATGATCTAAAAATTATAAAAAATAAACTAGGCATAGAAATGAACAAACCCATATTATCATTTTTTACTGACACCTCCACATGTGTAAATGTTGACCTCATCAACATGCTTACTCAACTCTTTCTAGCCATATGCAAAAATAGTGAATTCTGACTAAGAAGACAAATTTTCACCCTCATATATTTAACCATTCTTGGATGAATGACTTGAGATGTATCACATAAAAACTAGGGACTAATGTGATCACAAACATATGACCAACTCCCCTTGACTCATTCCCACATGGCAATGGTGACGCCATCAAACTGCTTAGATTTTTTACCATTAGACCCAAAGAGTCTAGATGAGAACTATGGATTACTAGATGAATTCCACTTATGTACATAGTCTCTCAAATCATGGATCACATATTATAAGACCTTTTGTACATGCTTAATCCTCCATACTCATCCTTAAACATCTATAACCAAGTCAACATTGAAGATCAACGAAGCCACCTTCAAACATGCAAGAACAAACACATTGCACACTTTGTTTTTATCACATAGACTAACAAGACACTTCATCCACTGACTATAGTATCTCCATGACACCACCATGACATCATCTTGACAACTCTCTAACACAAGGTTGCACAAGTGCAACTAGACATGTCATAGTTATTGTACTAGACCAACAACCAACCTATGTAGAGTCCATATTTGATGAGATTATTCACAAAGAGGTCATTATCCAACCACCAACCATATTTTATCCATTTCCAACCTTTCCCCACATTAAAAAACCCATGCAAGCTTTTGAGCCATAAAAAATGTAGTCATTACCTCTCCAAGAGACATCATTCAAAGGCTAAGATGTGTTCAACACTAATATTCTACAACCAATTATAATCCAAGTCCAAGAGAACCAACCAATTTATGATGTTTTTTTTGAAGTGCCTTTTTGTGATAAGTCAACCTGTGATGAATCCCCTTTTGATTCTTTATTTATTTTCAAAGAGTCTCACTCTAATGAACCAATCTTTACTGATTCACATCTTAATGATTATAACCATCTTTGGGTAAATTATTATCTTGATAATTGTTTTATTTTTTAAGAACCTCTCTTTGACAAGCTAGTCTCTATGGAGTTGTCTCTTGAACTTCTCCCCCTCATTGAGTAGTCTCATTTTAAAAATCCAATATCTATGGAATCACCCCTTGAGTTTTTCCCTCTCTTTGAGGGGCTTCACCTAAAAGAGTCTATCTATGTCAACCCTTTATTAGATGAATCTATTCTTGAAGAGCCCATTATGCCATCATAGGTCATTACTTATCCACTAAAAAACACTCAACAAGACATCATTATATCACCATCCACATCAGATGAAGAATCAACATTGAAGTTAGGTTTTATTTTTGAGTTGATACTATATTTAGCATTGGAAATAGAATCAACATCAATCTCAACATCAAATTCATAGTTTCTTGGGTCAGACTCAACTTTAGAATTAGAATACATTCATGTATATTATGACATTGGTTACACATGCCTTGTAAATCAATTCAAATACATTTATGATCTTTCCATGATTTTAATAATGATTACTTCATCTTTGACACAAGTTCTCCTAGTATCTTCTATGAAGATTTTGCTACCTCTTCTCATTCCATTACCATTCCATTTGGAATTAACACCAATCAACATAGCCATTATATTGACATTCCACCTCCCACAAATGTCAATTGTGAATGATGAAATCACACCTTGTTTAACTACATCTATGGTGACATATCAATTGTATAATATCAAGGGGCCAAGACCACATTCATGAAGGAGAAGAACAATATTCTAGTGAAACATTTTCGAAGGCACTAAGGGGAAATCAAAGTACAAAATCAACATATTCTAGTGAAACCTTTTTTGAGGTGATAAATGACAATCAAATTCAAATATCAACTTTCCTTAGTGAAACCTTATCAAAGGCACTATGGGACAATCAAGACAATGCCATTGGTGAAAAGCTATTCAAGGTATTAATAGTTGAGCACAATAATTATTCACTACTTGATGAAGACAGTATTAAAGATAACATCAATACAAATTCTAATATTCAATATAATCATATGGTATCTACTCTTAGGCCCAAACAATATAAATTTTTTGTGATCCTATCAAGATCATAATCAAAAGCCTTTAGCCCCACCATAACCAAAGTTATGTCAAATCTAGAATTGAAAACATTTTGCGTGCCTAAACATCTCAATATTCATTTCTTTCCCAATAATTATACATACCATTATAATCCATTTATTTATTATAGACCTATATTACATTTCTAAATTAGAGCTTTTATCCATTGTTTATCCTTATGTACCATCCCTGGCCACACTTTCTTTTAAAAAGGCTATGCAAACATCTTGTCTCAAATTCTGGAGGAAACATAATCAATGACAAATGAAGATCATAATAACATTATTAGAGTCCAAATATGTAGCAAGTTATTGATAGAATAGATATTCTAAAGGAGTGTGGGCTAGTAAATTAAATCATTAAATATTCTAGTTGTATCATTTGCTGATCAAGATGTGCACCTACACATCAACAATAACAACAAAACCATATATTTACCTTTCCATTTACTTTACCTTTTTTCATTTTCCATTCACCTTTACAATATTTCATACCCTATCATTCACCTTACCTTGTCACTTTGGGCAACCCTATTACCATTATATCCAATTATTGTAAATTAAGCATCAATATACTATTCCATATCATATAATGTTCTACCATGCTTTCACTAGTGACCAAATTTTTTTTTACCCTCCCTACCTATCCCTTTGACCTTGGTCCCATTCCATTCATTCTTTGAGCACCTTTAAAGAAGGGATCGACATGAAATTTTAGTAGTAGATTTAGTATTATAAATAGAGGTAGTATCTTCGACCAGTATGATAGTGGTTTGGTACTTTCATATTTCATTTATTAGTTTTTTCATTGTGAGTGTTACTGATTATAATCACATTTGGTAAAATTAGTGTCTCACTCCATACTACTAATTATAGATGCCTTTGTGCAAATTAGTATCATTGACCTATGTAATTATTTCTTAATTATAACCACCTATGGGTAAATTAGGAACAAAACCTTTACCATATCTTATTGTATCACCTTTCCATTATTATTACCATATTGTGCTATTTTCCTAATTCATGAACTTGATGCTACTTGGTTAGATTCCTCCACTTTGAGGCAGAACTATAATGACTTGAGGTCCTCATGGGATTGTGTAGGTAGTGCTAAATTCACATTGAGGTTAGATCAATCACCCTTTTCGATTATTTCATCATTTTATGAGTGGGCCTATTTAGTATCTAGTCATTCTTGATTGATATGAGATTCTTTGAAACCCCTAAACATTTGTAAAATCCTTAAAAAATCATAAAAAACACAAAATCATGAGAATTGTCATAGAATCTCCATGTAATATATAAATCCATCAAAATTTTAGGGATGGGCCATTTTGTCTGTTTGGTTTATTTTTAAGACCATCTTGGTCTTTTCCCTCCCATTTCTGGGAGAACTACATTGACTAAAGGTTTGCAAAGACTATGTAGGCATCACTTAGATACATGGGGTATGTTAGGTTAGCTCAACTGCACCTTCCTTTATTTTGAAACACTTATTGATCTTAAGGATTATAGGACTAAGATATTTCATGAGTTACCACTATTCATTTAGTTTCCCCATGCTTATTTTTCCTTAGCCTTACACTCTTGCCATTTTGTGAGACTCTATTATGCATATTACATATTTGAATTTGAACATTAATAAACTCTAAGATTCATATCATGATCTCATTATTTTGTGAGATCATTCCAGTCTTCCTCTACACATCAATCACATTTTCTTGTTCATCATTTTTTTCTATCCCATATACTAGGAGAACTAAATTTGGCCTAAAGTTCATGTTGGATATTGCATCCATGGAACTATACAGGTAGAATCCACTTGCCTAATGCATCTATAATCATCTTGGATAGCCTTTACTTTTATTCTATTCCCCCTATTTCATTTTTTCATTTCATTTTCTCCTATAGGCTAAGGGAACTATTTGTCATTGTATGTTCGTTGTTTCCCTATAAAAATAGGGGCAACTTTTCTCCAATTTTTCTTGCATTATTATACTTGTGTCATTTCTCTCTAGCTTAGAGGTCACCCTGTCACCAAGAGTAAAACCTATATTACACATTCATGAATAATTTATTTTATATTTTCACTAACATTGTGATTAACCACTATTTGTGTTTGTTTCATGTTGTTTTGTTCAATTTTTATTTCTTGGTGTTTTATTGTGTTTTTTGTTTAATGGTGTATTATCTTTATGTTTTTTTTTTTGCCTATTTATTTACTTTCATTGTTTTGACTTGAATTAGTATACATTTGTTCATTGGGTGATTCCTTATGCACTATACTTAAGTTTATCTATATTCATACTCCAACATTGTCATCATGGTTTTTATCATTGGTGCATTATTTTTGATTGATTATTGGATCACGTGTCAGTATTTATGCATATTTTGTCTTAGTTATCCTTGTGTTAAATATCTGGTGTATACCATAGATTACTACAACAAAAATCATCTCAATAAATATTAAAATAAATGAGACTATGGTACTTATCCTTGGTCACCTAAAAAATTCATGATCTATCTAAATCATTTCCCAAATATAGAGTAATTGAATCATGAAATAATTTTAATCCTTTCTATTTAGGATGTGTATATGCATGCAAATTAGTATCCCAAATTCATCTTTCTCCTCTATAACAACTTACTCTTCCTTTATGATCACAAATTTAGTACATAAGCCCCCTTTTCAAATTTGTCGTACTATTCCAAACTACAGTATAAATGATTATAACCACCTTTAGTAAAATCATTATGTTTCAATCTATGTGGATGTTAATGATTATAACCACCTTTAGGCAAATAATTATCTCTATCTATTCATCTGGAGAAATTTTTCCTTATGATAATAATTATAACCACCTTTGGAAAAATCATTATCTCTATTTACCCAACTAGGGCATGTTTTCATTTTACTAATGATTATAATTACCTTTCAAAAAATCATTATCTTTTTACCTCTATATGGCTATGATTATAACCACCTTTGGGTAGATCATAATTTTTATCTACCCAACTAGGGAATCTTATTATGCCATTGATTATAACTATTTGTGGGCAAATCAGTCTTTTCCACCCCTTTTACCTTTGGTTCTCATCATTTTCCTTCTTTTGAGGGAATGATCACTAACCTTCTTTGCCAACTATTCCCTCAAGGGGGCATCCAGGGCCCATACATCACCTATTGGGGTATTATGCATAAAGGACCTTTTCATTATTTGAGAATAAATTATTATGCCTATAGATTCCAACACCTTCCGAAATAGGGGAAAGCTATAGACACCCCATTCTGGCCACAAGTAGCTTCCAACCAGACTTTAGACTGATTTCTACCAAATATTGTAAATTAAGCTTAAAAATCCTTAAATATACCAAATTCATTATTCACCCTTCATTAATAATCATAATCATGTTGAGGCATCCTTATTTAGGTTATTATACCATACTCAATAATAATCTCTCAAGGATTCATCCTCAATCACCTTGTGACCTAACAACTGGTAATTTAGCCTATGGACCCCTTAAGTAGGGTACTTGAAAAATTATTAAAAGAGATAAAATTCTAATCAAAATAAATAATCTAATTAAATTAGTTTAAATAATTCAATAAATTATCTATTTATAATTAATTAATAACTAAAAATGGAAATTGAAAAATTCAAAATATCAAACCTTTTCATCATTTTCCTATGAGTTGTCAAGCTTTCCCAAAATATCTAAAAATATCTAATTTGAGATCCATGATAGTAATTGAAAATAATAATTACATGACACATTTTAACTCAGCTAGATTTATCTTCAACTCACCTACGGTTAGTTTGAAATCATTCTATGTTTAAACTCAACCTTAACTCACCTTGGGCGAGAGTTTACTTTGTAGGATATAAATGCAAGGTCCTACCTATTGATCATCAAGATATCAAAAGCCAAAGTTATAATTCTCAATTTTTATAGACAAGATATATTGGTGTAAATTTATCATTCTCAAATAGATGAAAATAAACCTTTCAAGTAGTGTTACCATGCTAAATTCATAAGCCAACTAGCCAATTTAAAGTGCCAAGGAAAGGTGTAACAAAGGGAGATTAATTGATAAAGATTTATTGATGCAAAAAGATGATAAAAAAAATTCAATTAACCATTTTGGAGATAAAAATAAGTTAAAAGTATGATTTATTTTGTTTTCTAGTTGTGTTTTCATTTGTATGCTTGTTACCTATACTCTCCCTAGTGTCTAGTCTAGAGGTGCTAGTGTTTGGTGTGTTAATTTTGATTTTATTTTCTTGAATAAAAATATACTAACCTTTCTTCTATTATATTCCTTATTTACAGTACTATAAATTATATAATAAATATCATGATGTGTATATAATTTATCATGTTGAGACTTAGGACTCTTCAAAACCCATCATGGAGTATAAGAACTATGTGTTGGTGTTCTTTATAGAATACACCTAATGCCTTGTAATATAAATCTAAGATGTGATATAATAGAGAGTGGATAAATATAATTTGTGACAAATAAATTATTAAGTGTATTTTCAAGGATATGCCTATTTGGAAAATTGGCCACTTGTTTCTTAATTATCTGAGCAGGTTAAACATTTTAATTTTATCAATTGATATCTACTATGTAGTAATAATAACATTTGGTTGTAGGGGGTATTCACATGGAATACCATGATCTATGATAACCTCATTAGTGAAAATTTATTTTAAATATCTATATACTATAGAATGTATTGCATGATGTTACTGAATCCAAAGGTGCCTTAATAACATATTGAATACTCATGCATTGGGTACTACTATAAACTTGGTGGCAACATATGTTAGACTTAATTATATTTGTAATGTTATTTAAGCAATATAACTCTACACATGGCCATTCAATCCATTGATTATTTTTGTTTTAAGATGTATGTCCTTATCCATGTATCCAAAATGTGAAAGAAGTGTGATAGTGAACATATTCTCACTTAAACTTTTATCAAACATGACACTATATATAGGTTGATGATAAATGTAAGATAAAATTAAAGAATAGTGTAAATAAAAAACATCATTGGATATTTCATGATATATGAATGTGATAAGTGGTCTATATAGCACTAAAAAATGATATCTACCAATAATTCAATTCAAAGATGTGCTTGTGTATGAGAATGATAATAAGATGGTGGAGGATGTACATTATATGTATAATGAATTTATAATTTATTTATTATTTATTAACATATATTATTATGGAAATAATTAATAAATATATTCATTATTATACTCTCACCTAGATGTGCCTTTATATTTTTCGTAGATGGAAACACATCAATGATATTCACATCTATCAAATCTCATATATTATGTCTCAAACTAATGCATCTATTGGTAGTATGACTTGGTGTTCTATGAAAATAAAAAATATATTTTTTATCAAATTATTTTGGAAGAGGTTTACTCACATCAACAAATTTAATGGGACGGCAAAATATGAGGTGACATTTCATTAACTTTTTTAACACATTTTAAGGAGCTTCTATAAAGATGGTAAATAGTGTCCTTGGGGGAGTATATAACACAATACATGGAGTAGGATATAAAACATCATCCATTATTGTATTTTTTTCACTATTATGTCACTTGGCCTCACCTTAATCATGTTATTTTCATGAGAAATAGAAACTGAGCTGGTTGAATATTTCATCTTATTCATTGCCAACAACTTAACCTATCTTTAATTGTGTGACATAATTTTTGAATGATAGAAAAATATTAAATGTAATAGATTCATGTAGTGGTGTAAGTAAAATATATTTTAATATGTATTAAAATTACTCATCTAATATAGGATTCATCATTTTGGATATCATGATCTTATATTTTAATACATAATTTGTGATAGGATCATTATTTTTGTTTGGGCTGAGCAATTTGAATGTATAGAATCTTATCACTTATGTTAATTGAGAAATATGTATGTAGAAAATATGACAAAGGATTGAATGAATTAATTAAATGGTAGATTAAATCATAAAACCATCTTATATCATACTCTTTTAAACTCCTGAGAAATAACTTGGCCAAAAACCTACTATTGAATACATAGTCCAAACATGATCTAAAAAATGCTACCAAATGTTGCTTGGGGTAAACTCTTCCATCTTACAATGTAAGCTTAAGTGCAATAAAACTAGGTGGTAAATCATATGATGAGATATTTTAATACAATGGAGTATGCAATAAATTATATGGGTCAAGTTATTGATTTGGTTTTTAAGTAATTTTTTCCATTTACAACACCTTAGTCTTCAAAACTATAATAATCTACATAAGGGATTGTGCATTAGGAATAAACTATGTGTTAACCAAAGGAAGTGTAAAAAAGTGACTGAGTAAATATTGAAAAATTAAATTTATGAAACCCTTGGTTTTCCCCATGGTATATGTTGGTTTAATAATTGTATTAGGTGAACCTAAAAAACATAAGGAACACATAATAGTAGATTTATAAGATGATTGAGTAATCCTTGGAATTTTTATTTACAAACAAATTTTAAGGATCTTATGATAATCATAAAGTTTTTCATGATTTGTTTTTCAAAAACTATTAATAACTTTCACTTTAATATGCTATGGTAATTCATCATTAATATGTAGAATTACATCATGATTATCATATTGATAGTCAATGTTATCCTGATTGTAATGATCATGATATAAAGTATTATCATGAACTTATGCATATTCAACTTATTTAATATTATCTAAAGGTCATGACATACCCTTGATATTATCAATATTATGTACCTTATCAAAATAAATATGAGTATTTTAAACTTGGGTACCACTTAATCTAACACTCCTTCTAAGATATGCAGAAACAAATTTCTTAGATTGCATAGAATATGAAATAAATTATTGAAATAATGTGTTAACAAATAATTTGTCAAATTAAAAAACCCTAATACAAAAATTAAAAAAATAAAAATAAGGAAATAAATCCTAGCAACATGGATGGTTAGGGTTTTCAATATTCAATAAATAGATGGGTTCATCAATATGATTTATCAAAATTTGGGATTAAAGGAATTTTAATATAGTTATGACAAACAAGTGAGTAAAACCATAAGGTTAAAAGTTTAATTCATGATAGGTTCCCTAATATTTATTATCAAAAATTTGGATTAAGTAAATATTAACCTAATAAATAAACAATATTTAGTAAAATTATAATGTATAAAATATGCAATAATACATGATACTAGTTTATAATTTGTTATTTATATAAATATGCTAAAATAGAAATTACACTTGGATCTAATTGAATACAATAAATATTATGTGATTGACTATGGGACTTTATGAGATCATTTTGAATCAATAATAAGGATCTATTTAAATTTGGGCTAAACCCATGCTATTTGGACAAGGTTGGATTCTGATGTCATTTGTAGGTGCATTAGTGTCTACAAGGGTTTTTTTTCCCAATGTGTGAATTTAAATCAATTCAACTTTGCTTATAGATCATGTATGTATGATTGGGTCTATTTAATTCATTGTGGGATCCTCTATTTACCTTATTATTAACTTTAAACCCTAGTTCAATTGAAAATGAGGAATAAATGTAGTGAATTATAGGATGAAATTTTACTTGACCTCAACACCCCATGTGTTGAGCACTTCCTAGATACCAATATTATGAAAAGGGATCAAACTCCATATAGTTATCCCATGATACAATAGTGTGTGTGAAATACTGGTGCAATGTTTTTTTTGATGCAATAATGGTGTAATTATGTGCTTCAATAGTGACTTGAGACCTTCGAGTTATATTCAGACTTAGCTAAGGGATACTTGGACTATATGGACTCAAATTTTTTAATAATAAGTGTTTTCCTCTCATTTTTTAGTTATAATAATTATGAGAAACCTCTTGTGAACTAGTGACAAAATCAATATAAAATGATCTTAAATAGTGGTATTTTTGGGATTTCATTGAATGGTGATTGTAAAACATATGGGATGATCTACTAGGTGAATTTTAATTTGATAAACTGTCCATTTTTGGTGGGCAAAAATATTGGTGTCTTCAAACACTATTGACCAATGGCATTATCCTAAAAGAGTGACCTTGTCTAAGGAGTAGAGATAACTAAACCAAAAGTGTTAATCAAGCTAATAGTGAGTCTAGGCTACTTAGAATAAATAATAGGAATGTTCATTATTTTAATTTCCTAAGGATAGAGTATCTTCTACATAAAAGTAGAGTAATAGTGGTTTAGAACCTTATAATTGAGCATAGGATAAGAGTGTATAAGAAGTGGTCACAAGTGCATCATTTTAGCATTAAATTTTAATTTTAGTGATTACAACCCAACATAATGGGAAAATGTATAAAATGTATCCAAATGTGTCTACATGGATAAAGTGTAATAAAATATATAAAAATAAATTATGGAAAATGGTTTTATGCTATATTTATGTGTCTATACATGGGTGTCAAAGTATACATTTCATTTTTTGAAAAATTTATTCTAGGCATTAGATCCATATGATGACTAATGTATCACATAGGTGGTAGTATATGCAAAAAATAATTTAATAATATGTCATAAAAATATTATAACAAATTTTAAACTTCAAAATAAATCTCTCTCATATTTTTTTTCTATCTCAACTTAAATTGGATTTGGGATGAAATAAAAATGTACCTTGTCCTTCTTCATCCACTTAAATAATTATTTACTAGGAAGTATTAATAATCTATAGCTATTATCCAACTCTTATCCTTTTTTAAAAAATGGGCTCAATATATACCTATTATAATCTTTCACAAGCATGCAAGTGTTTTCTCTACCATCATGCATGGATATTCTATCAAACTAACATGGTATTATCAATAACACATGTCATACATCTAAATAATATCACATAACACATATTCCTTATATGAATGTATTTCAAAAATTATCATACACTACTCATTAACCAATACTTCATGACTCTTAAACAACCAATATAATTTTTATGGGTTTGATATTATAGCCCAAGACTTACAACCATTTATTTTGAAACCAATATCTCTATTTTAGCACTACTAACAATGAATTTACAACACTTATCTACCACTTTAAAAATAATCCAAAATATTCTATTTATTTTCATTGGTTCATATTATTGCATAGATGGATTTAATAAGATTATATTAATCTTAAGAGATTCAACATGTTATGATTCTTTTATGCATGTTTGGAATCTAACATTATCTTCATGTACATGATAAATATGATTTCTTAATCCATTCCTCTTTCCACTATTATAAAATTTAGTATAGAATTCAAATTATCTTTGTCAAACCTCTCAACAATTGAAACACTATTGAAGCAAACATACCCCAATTTTTTGAAAATTGGGACCCTTAAGATAATTTGAACCTTAACCCTAAAACCATGGCATGTTTTGAACAATATTATAATTTGAATATCATCCACTTTGATATAATTGACCTACTAAGTTTATCATTTTGATTTGGGCTTGTCTAATGTCGATAATAATTGGTCTTCATGTCTTATAGTTATAGGTTTCATGGAGCTCTTGTTGATGGATCATGCTTAGAGTTTGCATATTAACTCTATTCAGACTTAATTTTCTAAAATCTCTCCCTTATTAAACCCTAACTCAAACCCTGGTTCAAATTTACATTTGTTGGGAACATTTCAAATTACTTTGGACTTAAGTTTAATTTTCATGTTAAGGATTAGTCATATTTATTAACATGACCAAACCTTAACTTGAAAGTCCTAATTGGTCCCTTTTATTTTCACCCTTTATTTCCCATATTTCTAACTAAGTCTAAAGTTCATGTTGGCAGGGCCACTTTTAATTTTTTATAGTATGGTCTTTTTGTTATCTATTTATCTTAAAGTCTTAATTCTAAGGCCCCATTCATGTTTATCAACATGAATGAGTCCTTAGCCTTAACACTTTAGCTTAAGTTTCTATCTACCCAAGTCATAACTTAAAAACCTTGCTTCTTTATAGATCAAATAACCTACACTTAAGTGGAACTGAAGATCAAACAACACGAGGGAAGTCCTAAAGTTGTATGGGCCCTAATATTAAATATAAGCTTAAGCCTAAGTTTTATTGTAAGGCCTTATTGTATATTTTAATATAACAAGACATTAATTTAAAACATAGGTTTTTGACTTTAATTAATCAAAGGATCCAATCATGTATAAGTGCCTAGATCATGATCCATGATTTGCAGTCACTCATAGCTTTTAATTGGATGGAGCGAAGACAACATTGAAAATTTAAAAGGCTCAGGAAGCCCCATAACGTCACCATGTGGTGATCATATATTTTAATGCAAGAATTTGATGAGATTAAATTTTATATTCACATGACCATCATTTTACATTTGCATGACCATCAACTTTTAGCCGACCAAAACTAGGAACTTCATGATCTTAAATTTGATGTTAATACAACCATCATTTGACATCTGTGAGGCCATATTTAATGTCTATGATGCCATAAAATTAAATCTCTTCAAACATTTCACTTAGAAAAAAGGATCTTGTGTTTCTATAATTCAAAGGGCCCACTTTGCTATTATGTTTTAAAAACTTATCATAAAATGCTTTAACCTAAGTCTTTTTGTGTTTATTAATATAAAATAGACTTAACTAAAAGAATTTTAATCTAATCCCTTTATATAGATATGTAGTGATTTAAGTGTAGACACCGCAAACGTGTCTGCACCTTGGTTCTCCCCCTTGGTCCTTTCTCCCTCCTAGTCCTCCTTGGTCCCTAACCCACCTAGGTCTTATTAATTAAAAATTAACATCTTTTAATTAATTGAGGCCCCCTTTTCCACCCTACCCTTGCCTCCTTGGATCCTCCCTTGAATCCCTCCACCTTCCCCTAGCATTTATTAGCCCAAATCTCACCATTATAGCCCCCCTCGTCCATTTTGGCAACCTTGCAACCGTTCTGCCCATGACCCCTCGCTCGGCGGCGTGCAAGAATGGGCAGAGGCTATTTTTAGCCTCTGTGCCCATCCTGCGACCGCCGACATCGGTGACCCTTCGGCCGACGTCGGTGAAACTGCCGGCGTCGGCAGCCTTCATTATCCCCTCCTGCGTCCATTGCACCCCCTGGACTCTTGAGCTCGCAAACAACTCCTCTCGGTGCTTTGGCTCTTATTTCTCCTCTGTCTTAACCTCGTGCAGCGGCAGCAACAGGTGAAGCAGGCCTTGGATCTGTGTTTTCTCCTTGCAGCAACTCTTCAGTGGCTCCAGCAACATCTCCATCTTCTCCTTTCAGCAGGCTAAAGGTAAGTTAGTTCTGGTTTTATTTTATTTTCTTTGGTTTAATCCTCTGTTTTCTGTTGTCCTCTGTGTCTCTCCCTTTATCCCTTCCCCTGAGAGGCTGCAAAGCCTTCTCAGGCCCCTTCCTTTGTGTATCCTTCTCTTCTCCTTCCTCTTTGTCCCTTCCTTCCCCTGTATCTCTGCCTGAGACCAATCCCCAGACCACAGACCAAGACCCAGACCCGTCCATCAGTGTCCAACCCGTCCACGGACAGACCACAGACCAAGACTCAGACCAGACCCTGCTCAACCCCAACCGACGCCGGTCACTTCCCCAACCGACGTCGGCAGGATAGCCGACGACGGCAGGTCAGATAACCGACGCCGGCAACATTACCGACCTCGGCGACTGTCTTCAGCCTACTCCTTCATTCAGGTAATCATTTTGTTTTCTTCTTTCATTTTTAATCTTTTTATCATTTCTGTATTCTGTCATTCTGTCTTTTATCAGTCACTTATTTTATCAAAACAGTGGGTTGACCTCCCTTAAGGAAGTTTTTACACTTCTGGGAACAAGCCTTTGCTTGGCAACCCACTGCCTATCTGTCTAACGTTTTTCTTGTCCTAGTTTCCCTTTTTCTTGCAGGTGTCATTCCTCCACAGCCAAAGAGGAGTGCCCACGAACGTCTAGATTTACGGTGCGCAATCTATAGTCCAGGTACTTTCAAGCCTTGTCCTTCACTTTCTTCTAGTTTCTTTCTTTATAGTCTTAAAAGCAAATTTGAGGTAGAAACATCTCTGGCACGCCCGGTGGGACCCTAGGTTCCTCCTGGGTTCCTTTTTCTTTTTCATTCATTTAGGTGCATTTAGGCTCCTTTCTTCTTGTCTCTTTCTTCTATTCCAAATGACACTATAAGCAAGGACTAAAACAAACCTTTCTTCTTTGCATTCTAGACTAGTCTAAATATCATACTCTCGTCCCTTTCTCCATCTTGTCTTCATAACAACATCACATTTCGACTTGGGCATTAAAACATATTGCACTTTCATTTCTGCTTGTGCTTGCATTAGTCCACATCTAGTAACTTAGGCGCATATTGAATAAACCGTAGACACTTTATGTTACACTACCTAATCACATGCACAAAACAAACATATAACATACCTGAGACAAGGCCCGACTGGGAATTCATCCCCCAGCGGATACCTTACCCGTCCCAGTGACCCCACTTGGATTTCATCACCAAGGGGGAAGCCCACTCCGTTCTCTGGCGGAGTCTAAACTCTAGGCGAGGTATATCTTGGCTAAGCGAGACCAGCTAACCACTGGAATCGTGAAGTGAGGGGAGCTTGCTCCTTAGCACCAGGCCACGTACCAGACCCTAACACAGATCTTTGAGCACCTAAAACAACACCTGAAACCATCCTTAGACCGCCTTCTTCTAGGACCCTTTTTTTAGCCAATCTCCCCAAACATTCATCTAAGGCATAAGCCACAAGTTTCTAAGGTTAATTTCTAGGATTTATCGCTTAGGCCTGTCTGTCTTCTTCTGTTTTCCTCCTCTCATCTGTTTGTTTGAGTGTGTGAGGACGTTTTCTTCTTTGTTTTTCCAAGAACCTTTTGGCTCTTTGGAAAACACAGTCACCGACATCGGTTCTGCCACCGACGTCGGCTTCCCCTGTCACCGGCATCGGTTCTGATACCGACGTCGGCTTCATCTGTTACCGGCACCGGTTATCTGACCGACGTCGGCCTCATTTCCTACCGACATCGGTTTTTCAACCGACGTCGGTCTTTGTCACTGTCCTTTTTTTCCAAAACTAGCAACCTGAAACCTGTCCTTTCTCTGTCAAGACTTCATCCTGGTCTTCTGAAACTGAGCAACACAGTTCCTGAGACCCGAACCTTCTTTGCCTTGCATGGTTTTCACTCGTAGCCAAGCCAAAGCTCTTGTCAACCACGCTAGCCGTCAACCACTTCCGTCCACCCCGTCCGTGACCAAGCCTACAATGGAGTTCAACTCAGAGACCGAAAGAACTCCCGTTCGTCCAACCCCGCCGCAGACTCCCATTGTCCAAGAAGGGGACCAAGACTTCGAGCGATTTTTGGACCTCAATGTCAAGGCTTTGCAACATTATCTCACGCATAGCCGAACGCGAGACTCCTTGGGCAATCCAATCTATGGAATGCCAACCTCCCTTGTCGCGACTACGGCTGTATCGACAGCATCCGTGGTTCAACCTTCGGACACCCAAGCCATCGCTTTGACCACTGACCAGACTTTGACCAATCTCCTAGGTGTGGCCTCCCCCTCTATCATTGGGCCCACTTCCACCGGGGTTTCGGCCTCTTGTCAACCTCAACCCGCTCAACCGCTATCCACTCCATTTCAAAACCTTGTCGTCTCTATCCCGCCTACCCTGGCCCCTATCAATACCAGGGTGGCTTCTTATCCCTTGGCCCCCATTACCACAGTCCAACCTCTCGTGGCAACAACGGGCCCAGCTATGTCTTCTAACCAACCACCTTTAGCCTCCACCTCTGCCCCTGCGATTAGTCATCCGTACATTCTACAACCGACTATGTCGCTCGCCTCCTCTAACATCTTCCAAGCGCCCTACAACCTAGGGGGCGCGCAACCCGTCAATCCGTCGGCAGACATCATCAAGATGCTGATGGACAAGATGACCAGTCTTGAGACCTCTATTTCTGGCTCGCATAACACTCTTTCATACGAGCAGATCTGTAATGAGCCCATTCATCCTTCCATCCCAATCAGACCATATCCTAGCCAGTGGGAGCTTCCGAAGTTTTCTCGCTTTCAAAACAAGGAAGACCCCCAACAACACTTGCGGGCATTCAGACACGCCTGCTACCTCATTGGCCATGACGATGCGTTACTCTTACGCACCTTTCCTATGTCTCTCTCGGGTGCTGCACTTGACTGGTACAGCTCCCTTCCTAGCCATTCTCTCTTCTCATTCACGCAATTGGCTCAGCTATTCCTCGATCACTTTTCTATCAACATAACCAAGAAAGTCTCAATCACGGACCTCTATTCTATTCGGCAATTCGAGGATGAGTCCATAGCCAACTTCGTTGCTCGATGGAGAGGCCTTATCAACCAACTCTCCTTTTCCTTGCCCCAGGCTGAGCTTATTGAACTCTTTTCTCAAGCCTGTGCTCGACATATCTCTTCCACCCTGAGGGTTCAAACCTTCCGCACTTTTGATGAGGCCTTCACGATGGCCCGCAAACTTGAGTTGCGTGCCATCGAGGAGAACAAAGTCAAACTGCGGAGTAAGAATCCCAGCTCTAAGACCAATGACTCTTCTTCTGCCAAGCCATCATCATCCAATTCTAAATCCAAGGCTTCAGCTAATGCCGTGGTTGTCAGACCTTCATCTTCTTCATCCAATTAGCCTGAGCCCTCTACGTCTCAGAGCGCTACTCGGCAATTCCAGCAAAGATACTTGCAGCGACGATATACTCCCCTTGGAGAATCATATGCGTCTATGCTGGAAAAGCTTCTTAAATAGGGAATCCTCAATCTCCCTCAAGCCCGACCTCCTCCGTAATTCGATCCCTCACACGCCATCCCCGCGTGGTATAGGGAGCAAGACTTCTGCAGCTTTCACCGTGTTAAGGGCCATGACACGGAGAACTGCAAGACCTTTAAGAACATAATACAAGACATGCTTGAGAAGGGGGATCTCATCTTAGACAATCCTAATGCACCCCCTAATCAGGCCATTGACATCTTCAAACAACCTTTCCCCAATCATCCGCCAGCTCAGAACCATGTCCAGACCTTAATTGATGACAATCATGAGCACAATATTCGGACAGTCAATACGGTCTCTCCTTTCGTCCCCAATCAGCCTCTTGAGGTTAGTCCATCCATCAGTCCGTCACATGTGGACGAGCCTCTCTCCCTGGCTAGTTCTCCATTGACCCCTCTCATCTTGGAGGATGCTTCGCCCTTATCAGTACCTTCAGTCTCGCCATCCTCCTTTCTGCAGCCTTTGGAGGACCCGACCCTTCCTACTCCTCAGCCACAAGTGGAGGGCACTGTCATCCCTGCCCTTTACCCGCTGGAGGAGCCTCGCTCCCCGGTTTCTTCCCCACCCAGGGAAGAACCTGTCTCACCTTCGTCTTCATCTGTCATGACTTCACCACATCATGTGTCCAAGACCACTACTCCCATCTCGTCTTCAATCTCGCAACCATCAACATCTTCCTCTCAGCCATTTTCCCGGTTAGTGGAGAAGATTGAACTTCTCCCTTCAAGGAAAGTGACGCCTCAGGTGTTGTGGGAGCGTCTTAAGACCCTTCAACATACCCGCGCCCTCTCATCACATGCCGCTAATCCTCCTAAGGCGGAATCTCGTCAGACTCTTGACAAAGACCAGACTCTTAAACCTCAACCAAACCTGTCCAAACCGAAGCCTGCATCTATCTCGTCCAAACCCATCAAGTCATTTGGCATTCATCCTATCTCCTCCCTCACTCACCCGCAAGTGAAGGTGGACTTAGGCCAGACCTCGACCAGTAGCAGTCTTCCGACCAAGACGAAGAAGACTGCCAGACCACTGAGACGAACGCCTCCTTCTCCGTCACCATTGCCATCCATTTTGGGCCCCCATCCTTCGACCTTGGCTAACATCCTTCCCACTCCGACCTTCAACCAAAACTCATTGCCTCCTTTGCTTCTTCTACCTACCTCCAGTCGTCCCTCTCCTAAAAAGGCGTTCTCAATCACCAGGCCAGAGCCGTCTCCATCTGTCACCGCGCCATCAACCCATAAGGTGGTACGGAAACCTCTTCTAACCTCGCCTAAGCAAAAGTCACCGACCTCGTGCATATCAAATAGCATGGACCCTCTATTGGGCTCATACTCGTCGATATTACGCCGACTTCTCCAGACTTCCGACATAACCCTTCCGCCCATCAAGCCTTTCCAACCTCTCGGGTCCAAGCCCTCCTGGTTCGACGATACGAAAATTTGTTTATATCATCATACACCAGGACACGACACTGAGACTTGCTGTGCCCTCAAGGCTGTCATCCGCCACCATATGGAGAAGGACACTCTTCTCCTTGAGGACACTCTTGACCAGACCCTGACTCCTTCCTGTCCAACTTCTTCAAACACGTCAACATCTCACCAGCAAAACATGACCCCTTCTTCGCCTCCCATTTTCGAAATCAATGCCATCTGTATAACCACTAGGTCGCAGCAGGACAAGGCCAAAGCAAAAGCTGCCATTCTTTGGACCTATCCCTTTGTCAAGCCACCCCTTGCGCCCAAGCCTAAAATTTCTATCCTTGGCGCGTCCCAACCTTCTTCATCTTCCTCTTCTGGACCAATTAACAACTCCATGCTGAAGCAGCTTCACCAAACACCAGTGAAGATGTCTCTTTACGACCTTATCCAAACTTTGCCTCAGCACCGTCAAGCCCTTATCCAAGCCTTACAGGCAGCGGAGGTCCAACCCGAGGACCCCCAACCACTCGCTGCCCTCGTCCATTCTTTATCTCCTGTCAACTCCATCACATTCAGCGATTCTGAGATTCTCGCATCTAACACGGAAGATCAGGACGCCGCCCTCTTCATCACTGCCTATGTTGATCAGACACGCATTAAACGCGTTATGATCGATGGCGGTGCTAGCATCAACATAATCTCTACCCACGCCTTTGATCAGCTGGTTCTTCCTCAGAACTGCGTCTCTAAAACTGACACTATCTTACGCTCTTTCAACGACACCACAGCCACGACCATTGGCACAGTCATCCTCCACATTCGCATTGGCCCACGCACAGTCCTGGAGCTCTTCTATATCATCGAAGGAGAGTTTCAATATAACCTTCTACTGGGCCGACCTTGGATCCGTGCCATGGCCTGTACACCCTCCACCCTGCACGGTTGTGTGAAGTTTGAGCATGACGGGCAAGTCCACACCATTCCCGTTGACCCTTCACCCTTCAAGACTTGCAACACCACCTATCATCCTAACGACGTCCTCATTCCCATCAAGCCATCCACTCCGGCACCGCCTCCATCTGCGGAAGCTTCGACCAGTTCGCAATCGGCGGTTGCCCTCACCCCTCCTCTTCAAGCACCGACCAAGGACCCCATGGAAGACATCTTCCAATGACTATCGCTTGGGGAATATCGCTTGTTGACCCTCGACATGTTCCAAACTCCACAAGAGTATGGACGCCTTCACCTTAGTCCTAATTACGACCCTCGAATCAGGACGGTCTTACCTTATGGTCCTCCTCACTTCCAAACCAACTTTGTCTATGGGGGGCTTAATCAAGCCCCTACCTACGACACTTCTCTTTCTTCACCTCGACCTTTCACATCTGATTTCTCGTTTCTTGGCAACCCCGCCTTTGCACACACTTACCTTCACAGGTGTGCTTGGAAGGGTTTTGGTTTTGGACGTTATGAGCAGGGCTCCCATCAGCCCATCGAGCCGCTCAATGATCACAATGCCAAGAAATGGTATGGCCTGGGATATCATGACCCCACTCAGGCTCCTTCCGACCTTTGTCCCGAACCAACCACTGACCAATCTCTTCCAGACTCGCCCATTCCTCCTTCGTCACCTACGGAGTCGGTGGTTTCCATCCCTCCTAGTTTTTTTTTTTTTTTTTTTTTCCATAAACACCATCCGCCTGGAACCCCTGACCTATCAGCTCAATGGGGTGCCCAGGTCTCTCCCTCTCATCTTTCCTAGCATGGTAGAGGATGAGTCGGCAACCATTCACACTGTCCACTGCGTTGACGATGATGCCATCCTTTCCTACATGGGTGCCGATGACTCTTTCGTCCAGCATTTCCTCCCTTCCGAGACCCAAGTTATGTTAAATGAATCCACCATTGACATCAACCTCCCTTCTTCTTCCGATGTTCCTCACGTCTTAAAGATTGGCCAATCTTTAGACACTCAGGAGCAGCTTGACTATGCCCAGTTCCTTTCCAACCATAGCAAGGCCTTTGCCTGGACTTACAGCGACATGCCTGGCATCGACCCTACCATTGCTACCCATAACATTGTCACCAAACCAGAGGCTAAGCCTATTAGGCAGAAGCTTCGAAAGATGCATCCTCGCGTTGTGCTTCTTGTCAAAGAGGAGCTTCAGCGCCTTCTTTCTGTCTCCTTCATCCAACCCATCGATTATCCACAGTGGGTCTCTAACATCATCCCAGTTACTAAAGCAACTGGGGGGATTCGGATCTGCACAGACTATTGCGACCTTAACCTAGCCTGTCCCAAAGACGACTTTCCTCTTCCTAACATCGACCAGCTTGTTGATCTCACGGCCGGCCATGAGATGCTATCTCTCATGGATGGGTTTTCAGGATACAATCAAATCCTGATCGCACCGGAAGACCAGCACAAGACTACCTTTATCACCCCATGGGGGACTTTTTGCTATCAAGTCATGCCTTTCGGCCTAAAAAATGCTGGTGCCACTTATCAGCGCGCCATGACTTACATTTTCCATGATCTCCTCCACAAAATCATGGAGGACTATGTGGATGACCTTCTCGACAAGTCCAAGCTCCGCCGCGACCACTTGACCATTCTCACAATCATCTTTTCTCGTCTCCTTCAATACAATGTCCGCCTCAACCCCAAGAAGTGTGTCTTTGGGGTCCTCTCAGGCAAACTTCTCGGCTTCATCGTTTCTTTTCGTGGTATCGAGATAGATCCCGCCAAGATCCGCGCTATTCTCGAAATGCCGCCCCCAACCAATCTCAAGCAGCTTCGCAGTCTCCAAGGGAAGCTCCAGTCCATTCGCCGTTTCATCTCGCAACTTTCAGACCGCTGCCAACCTTTTCATCACCTCCTTAAGAAGGACGTCTCCTTTAAGTGGGATGGGAACTGTCAAGAGGCTTTTGAGGCCCTCAAAGGCTATCTGGTCTCTCCACCAGTCCTCATTCCACCTAAGGACGACCAACCCTTCTACCTTTATATCTCTGCTACCAACCATTCGTTAGGTGCCATGATCGCGCACCGAGACGAGCATCATCGCGAGCAAGCGGTTTACTACATCAGCCAAACACTGGTCGACTATGAAACTCGGTATACTCATACTGAGAAACTCTGTTTGGCATTAGTCTTTTCCACTACCAAGCTCCGCCACTATCTTCTCAACCACAAAACCTTTGTCGTCACTCACACTGACCCTCTCAAGTACATGCACTCCAAGCCATACCAGAATCAACGTATGGCTCGGTGGCTCATGCTGCTTGCTGAGTTTGACTTCGAATTCATCCAACAGAAATCTATCAAGGGGCAAACCATCGCTGACCAACTGGCAGATGCCCCTCTTCCCGACAACCAACCTTCGCACTGCGAGTTCCCTGACGAGTCTATCGCTACCCTTTCCACCGATGACACCGTCTACCAGATGACTATGTTCTTTGACGGCTCCAAATGTCAACTCGGTGGGGGTGCGGGGGTCATCCTCATCCCACTCGACGGGGAGCCTATGCCTCTATCTTTCAAGCTTGACTTTGATTGTACCAATAACATGGCCGAA
Source organism: Torreya grandis (assembly GCA_037957365.1). Taxonomy (NCBI): domain Eukaryota; kingdom Viridiplantae; phylum Streptophyta; class Pinopsida; order Cupressales; family Taxaceae; genus Torreya; species Torreya grandis. The sequence goes on along the minus strand of JARHVA010001217.1, from coordinate 394,467 downwards.
TATGAGGCCTTAATTTTGGGACTTCAGACTGCCCTTTCTCTCCACATCAAGTCTATCAACATCTTTGGCAACTCGCAGCTCATCGTTAATCAGGTTAACGGTTCATATCTCTGTAAAAATGAAGTTTTACAGAGGTATAAGAATCGTGCTGACACTCTTTTGGCATCTTTCGACCATTACCTCTTACAGACTGTTCCACGCTCTACGAACAAGTTTGCCGACACCATGGCTTCTCTTGCTTCGCATATCCCGTCTTCATCATCATCATCCCGCCTTTTTGTCACAGTGCATCGCATACCCTTGCCTTCATACATCCCTCCTCACATCGACCATATCAATACTGTCAATTCTAGCCCACAAGATGACTGGTATAAGCAACTTGTGGACTACTTGTCTCTTTTTGTCACTCCTCCCAACCTCTCTAACAATGCGCGACGAGCTTTCATCAAGCGCACAGCTCGCTATACCATGCTAGGGGGCCTTCTCTATAAGTGAGGCTTCGACGGCCTCCTTCTTCGCTGTCTAACCTCCACTGAAGCTCCTCAAGCCATAAAGCAAGTCCACGACAGGATTTGTGGTGGACACTTCAGTGGAAACTCGGTTGCCAAGCGCCTCCTTCGCCTGGGTTATTATTGGCCCACCCTTCATCAAGACTGTAGCGATTATGTTCGGCGTTGCATCAAGTGTCAGCAGCACTCTAACCTGCTTCATCTTCCCAGCCACGCCTTGCAAGTCACTCAGGATTTTTGGCCTTTCTCTCAGTGGGGCTTGGATCTCATCGGTGAGATCAACCCTCACTCGTCTCTTCATCATCAGTCCATCATCACTGCCACTGAGTATTTCACCAAGTGGGTGGAAGCCATTCCTCTTATCTCCACAAAAGCTGACAAAATTGTCGACTTCATCAGTAGCCACATCATCTGTCACTTCGATGTCCCTCACAAAATCATCACTGACAATGGCAAGTCCTTCAAAAAAAAGACTGTCCAAAAACTATGCGACTCATTTGGCATCAAACTCAGCTTTTCTTCGCCTTACTACCCACAAGCAAATGGGCAGGCCGAGGCTTCCAACAAAATTCTCACCAAAATTCTCATGAAGGTGGTCGACGATACAGGAAGGGATTGGCATGTTCATATCCCCTTCGCTTTGTGGGCCTACCGCACTAGCATCCGAACCTCCATGGGTGCTACCCCCTTTTCTCTCGTGTACGGAACAGAGGCTGTCTTACCTCTCAAAGTACAGATCCCGTCTCTCCGCATCTCCCTGCATGACATTCTCTCCAACGATGACTTTCGTCAGGATCGCTTAGCTCAACTTGAGTTACTTGATGAGCGTCGTCTTGCTGCCCTTAATCATCTCCATGTCTACCAAAGTCGCATAAAGCGGGCCTACGACAAAAATCTGCGAGAACGAGATTTCAACATCGGAGACCTCGTCCTCAAAGAAAATCAGCACGTGACCAATATGGAGCGAAGTAAATGAGGCAAATTCGCCCCCAATTGGCTTGGACCTTTTATCATCACGCACAAGTATGGGTCAGGGACTTATCGTCTGTCTTCCCTCGACGGATGGCTAGAACCTGAGCCTCTTAATGCATTGCATCTTCGACCTTTCTTCTGTTAGTCGCGTACTCGTCTACTTGACATGTAACTTAAGCTCGTCCCTTGAGCAATCCTCGTCCTCTTAATCCTCATCCCTTTCAACCCTATTCCCCTTTAACAAGTCCTCTACAACCCTTTTAGGATGCAGTGATGCTTTGTCCTAATAAAAAGGGGCGTCCTTGAGCTTCTACAGTCTTGTCCGTGACTCTCATTCCTATCAATAAATCCAAATCAAGATGTCAAAACATATCCATGGTCACTAAATCAAGTCAAGTCAAATCAAAAAGACAGACTGATCCCTCGAAGGACAGCTATACTATCATTGCTGTATTACTAGACTGATCCCTTGAAGGACAGCTAGGCCAACTTTTCAAACATTATTAAGCAAAAATATAGACCACTCCCTCGAAGGATGGCTATGACTACTCTGGCAATAAATAGCACTTTTCTTAGAAGCTTCCCGCATCGATCAGCTTCGCAACATGACCATTACATCAAGTGACATCTCTATGCAGGCTTCCCGCATCGATCAGCCTGACACAAAAAAAAAAAAAAAAAAAAAAAAAAAAAAAAAAAAAAAAACGAGTCACGGACATTGGCTTGTAGTTATCTCAGGGTCTCCTACAAAAGGGGCAAGGTTATTCCTACTCTTAAACTGGGTTACCCTATCCCCCTTCTATCACCGGCTCAAGGGACTTCGAGCTCACTTTAATGTCAAAGTGATTCGATTACCGTTCTAACTCAACACTGGTCATCGACGCAATGCATGAACGGGGCTTTTGTTCTAATAACCCCTATCTATGCTTCCTTTCTGGTCCGTGTCAATGAAAGAGCAATTTGCCTTTCACCTTTTCTCTACACTTTGGTCACGCTTTGGCCACGTCTCTTGTCGACTCATCCTTAAACCAAGCCAACTTCAACACTTTTTCACTCCATCATCGACATTTTCAACATGACATCAGGCATCATCCTTGTCCATTTCACATAGTTCCCATGGACACCAATACACATGGAAACTATCGACCAGACCCAATTTATGTTAAGCATAAACCAATACTTGCTGAAGCATAAATAGACCTTTTATTCATTTTTAGCATACATCCATCGCGACTATGGAAACTTGCTAGAGATGAAAGACTCTCGACCACTTCTACAAAATACACCATCTGTAGCATCCTTTTATCCTCATCTTAGCCTCATCATTTCGACACATGACCAATCTCATCATTGACCATTTTGACCCTCTTTGTCTGAACTACATTGGTCTGAGGCCCTAGGACAAGGGCTATGTAGGCAGCACTCAGATACCACATCTTCTGAGGTTAGCTCGACCACCCCCGTTTGTTCATCTCTATGATGGACAAACCTTCTCTTCTTCGACTCTTATCACGCCCAACTTCGTCACCTTTGACCAAGACCCTTTGACCAAGACCTTTGTCCATGACCACTCATTCGACTTTAACCAAGACCCTTTGACCAAGACCTTTGTCCATGACCACTCATTCGACTTTGACCAAGACCCTTTGACCAAGACCTTTGTCCACGACCACTCATTCGACTTTGACCAAGACCAATCAATCCCTCTGACCCTCCCTCCCTTTTAGGGAGAACTACATCAACCTGAGGCCCTATCATCGAGGCTATGTAGGCAGCACTCAGTTGACATGGGGTCTTCTGGGGTTAGCTCGGCCGCATCCTTTCGTCCATCCATCCTCTTGACCAATGACCATTGGCGATCATGCCTATCTCCTTCGACCTCGACCACTTCCAAGACAATGTTGCCTTGGTTGTTTTTGCGTGTATGCTATTCCACGGCTGGTTAGCAGAATTGTCCGCAGACTTTTTTTTGACCCTTCACAAGTATAGGATCGCGAGCCAGTTGATCCCTACTACTTGTGGCCTTTTTCGTGTTTCTGGGAGCACTTCCTGAGCCCTGGATACCTGGGACACGACGACCATTTGGAGTTTCAGCTTAGATTGAGTGACCCGATCAGCAGACGACTAAATGCTGGGGCCTGGTTACTTCAATTTTGGCACTCCTTGACCCTTGACCATGCGACAATTTGACCTGACCCTCTCGTGAAGTGGACTACGTGTAATCATGACTATGGCAGCGTTTTCACTCACTCTTTTCTATCCATTTCTTTGTCAAATCGACACTCGATCTTCGGTTCCCTTCTCTCGACTATCGCTTTGAGGGGGGAACACCTCATCCTTTTTTTGGGGCAACCAACTCCTGTTTTTGTCTTGCAGTTCATCTAGAACAACCAACAAGACAAAAAGGGGCAAATGTAGACACCGCAAACGTGTCTGCACCTTGGTTCTCCCCCTTGGTCCTTTCTCCCTCCTAGTCCTCCTTGGTCCCTAACCCACCTAGGTCTTATTAATTAAAAATTAACATCTTTTAATTAATTGAGGCCCCCTTTTCCACCCTACCCTTGCCTCCTTGGATCCTCCCTTGAATCCCTCCACCTTCCCCTAGCATTTATTAGCCCAAATCTCACCATTATAGCCCCCCTCGTCCATTTTGGCAACCTTGCGACCGTTCTGCCCATGACCCCTCGCTCGGCAGCATGCAAGAATGGGCAGAGGCTATTTTTAGCCTCTGTGCCCATCCTGCAACCACCGACGTCGGCGACCCTTCGGCCGACGTCGGCGAAACTGCCGGCGTCGGCAGCCTTCATTATCCCCTCCTGCGTCCATTACACCCCCTGGACTCTTGAGCTCGCAAACAACTCCTCTCGGCGCTTTGGCTCTTATTTCTCCTCTGTCTTAACCTCGTGCAGTGGCAGCAACAGGTGAAGCAGGCCTTGGATCTATGTTTTCTCCTTGCAGCAACTCTTCAGTGGCTCCAGCAACATCTCCATCTTCTCCTTTCAGCAGGCTAAAGGTAAGTTAGTTCTGGTTTTATTTTATTTTCTTTGGTTTAATCCTCTATTTTCTGTTGTCCTCTATGTCTCTCCCTTTGTCCCTTCCCCTGAGAGGCTGCAAAGCCTTCTCAGGCCCCTTCCTCTGTGTATCCTTCTCTTTTCCTTCCTCTTTGTCCCTTCCTTCCCCTGTATCTCTGCCTGAGACCAATCCCCAGACCACAGACCAAGACCCAGACCCGTCCATCAGTGTCCAACCCGTCCACGGACAGACCACAGACCAAGACTCAGACCAGACCCTGCTCAACCCCAACCGACGCCGGTCACTTCCCCAACCGACGTCGGCAGGATAGCCGACGACGGCAGGTCAGATAACCGACGCCGGCAACATTACCGACCTCGACGACTGTCTTCAGCCTACTCCTTCATTCAGGTAATCATTTTGTTTTCTTCTTTCATTTTTAATCTTTTTATCATTTCTGTATTCTGTCATTCTGTCTTTTATCAGTCACTTATTTTATCAAAACAGTGGGTTGACCTCCCTTAAGGAAGTTTTTACACTTCTGGGAACAAGCCTTTGCTTGGCAACCCACTGCCTATCTGTCTAACATTTTTCTTGTCCTAGTTTCCCTTTTTCTTGCAGGTGTCATTCCTCCACAGCCAAAGAGGAGTGCCCACAAACGTCTGGATTTACGGTGCGCAATCTATAGTCCAGGTACTTTCAAGCCTTGTCCTTCACTTTCTTCTAGTTTCTTTCTTTATAGTCTTAAAAGCAAATTTGAGGTAGAAACATTAAGTCCTCAAACCTTATAAGATCAATGAATCATGATTCATCAGGCTTAGATGATCTGATGGCCCAAAATCACCGATGACCTTTCAACAGAGCTTTAAGAGCCCATATGCTTGACACATGGTGGATGCTTGTCTAATTTATGAGTGATACAGGAAGTAGACCTTAAAAATACCATGGTGGTGCCAAGTGGAATAACCATGAGGCTCGATGAAAATATGTCCAATGACATTCGAGAGCTCAGATCATGATCAACATCCTACATTGGTCCTCATCTTTTAATTGAATAGTGCGAAGCAAAAGGTAATTTTTAAATACCAATGACTAACACTTTGAAGTAAATTATGAAAAATGCCATGAAAGTGATAGATAGACACCAAATAAATGCCATGCAAGCATAAAACTACAAAAATAAAGATCTTGTGTGCTAAAAAATGCAAATGTATAAAGGCAAAGGTCAAAATCAAATCTGAGGCACGTATGAGCCAAAGTCCAAATAAGCCACCACCATTAAAGTTTCAAAATACCTAAAACTTTCATAAAAGGCCTTACGTGAACTTAGATTGATCATAATAAATCTCTAGATAAGTTTAATCATGATTTTAGCATGAAGTAATTAACTCAAAGGCCATTTTAAATCTAATTATGAGAAATTTTCAAGTCTAGTATCCATGGTAGCTTTAAGGCAACAATTTAGGGATGAGAAATAATTGTATCTATGTATAGAAAATGAAGGGAGGGTTTTTCAAAGACATTGACCTAGACACTATGACCTTGAATATCAGTAATAAGAATTGGTTGAAGCTCTTCTAGACCATTGAGGAGATGCAAGCCATCACAAAGGAAGAACAAAGGATTTTCATAGTCAACAAGAGGTATTATGACCTAGTTGTAGTCCAAATGGCTAGTCTCCATTATGCTACTACTAAACCAGAGGTACTCCATTGCATTGACATCATTGATCTAATTTCTATAGATTATAGAATTGAACATGACTAGATCATTCATGAGGGGAGCTCTAGGATAATTACATATATTTCCCCACTAGATTTTGAGAAATACTACAAATTAAGAAACCCCATGTGGACTTGCCCACTATCAAGGAATATAATATTAGGAATGACTTGGACACCATATTTAGGCCTTGGTTGCTCTGAGGGAACCATGTAATCTAGGACCTTGAGGGAAGAATCCTAGTTACCTAATTTAGAGAAGGAATTAGGGTAATTATGATCCTATTGAATAAAATATATGGCATCCCTTCAACCACATATGTCAATAAAAGTTGGGTGTCTTATGTCTACTTCATGGTAGAAAAGGATCTCACTCCTTCAATTGGTGAGATGATCAGTATCTACCTAGGGAGGGAATTTTGAGAAAAAATTGTATACTTTGTGCAGTTAATACAATCAAAGAATTTTGAAAATATTGTTAAAGTTTTTTTGTGTCAATTGTTACATGGCTTTTCTCTCAATCACTAGTCTTAAGTCTTAAAATTTAATAGTTTCTATGAATTTAGAGTTGTATATTTGATTATAGGGTTGTTAATTTGTGCTTATGCTAGATTAGTTTAGTGGTCTTGATTTTTTTTTATTTTATGTTGTCTATATTAGAATGTGCTAATTCTATTTGAGTGTGGTAGAAAATCTTTAAAGTAAATTCAGTTTTTACTTGTACTTATTTGTATCATCCTTGGAGGTTTGCCTAGTGTGTAGTGAGATATGATCTTATGCTATTTTGCACTATATACTAATTAAATACATAATCAATTTTAATTGAAAAATTTTCATAATTTTTGGGGCTAAGATCAATAATCACTTATTGTCTTTCTGCCTTACCCTTCTCTTTTGTTTCTTTTTTAACCAAATCATTTTAGATTATATTTCATTGTAAATATCCATTTAGATTAGTTTGTAGTTTAAGCTTTAATCAAAATTCACTAGTATTAGCATAGATACTTAAACTTTGCAAAGATTTGGTCCATGATGGATCTCAACCATCAATTAATATAAATTTTGTTGAACAATTAAACATTGCTTAGCCACTATTTCACCAGAGATAACATAAATTTCCTAAACCTACTACTCATGATTTAAATTCCAATAATTATGAAATGAAAAGTGTTATTTAAACACTAAGGACACCTATGATACATTTATATGCATAAACAAATAGTTACCCCATGAATATTCCACCTCTTCCTCTAGAAAACAAATCTCTCTTTGGAACTAATTTTTATTTTGTGAAGCAAGTTCTACATTGTCATGATTATTCTATCCTATTACCCCATTATTTTGGCATATTCCTCTTGATAACATTCATCTACTTCTATAATTCATTTATTTCATTTTAGACAAATTTTCTTCCACCTTAAATGCACACTGATAATCTTATTAATCTAAATTCAACTTTCACATTCCACTATCATCTTGATTAGAAATATAAAGACCATTTACAAATAATTATAATTTTTATGGGTCATATTATATATGAATAGATATAATATTGAAATTTTAGATATCATTTTTTAATTATTTACCATATAAATAATTATCCCTTAAAATTGAAAAATTCTTAAAAAACTCAATTGATAATCTAAAGGCAATGACATACCTTCCAGCTTTGACACAATCCTCTCCCAAGTTTTGATTATGTATTTTCCTATTACTTATTTATTAGGTTTAACATGATTCCACTGTAATTATGCATAATACTCATATTGGTACGTGAAAAGTTAACTTTAATTAGGTCTAAATATTCAAAATAATTTTCAATATCAATGATTTTGTTAATGAGCTCCTTAGATCTCATACATCCATTATTCAAAGGGGTTTCTAACTTTTGTTTAACATCCATATTTGAAATCTATCTGATAGATATAATTTTATGTTCATTAACAATATATTATATTTAAATGTCTTGAAAATCCAATCTTTTAGCATTAATCACATATTCAACATGATATCCTCTTCTTTGTGTCACCTCCATTGCATCAAATCTTGTTTAGATTTATCTCATCATCTCTACAAATTATACAACTCTAGGTTCCCTTTGTATTGTTAATTTTCTAACAATATTACCTATGTGTGTCATATATTTATTCAACTACATGTTTCTCTTTCAAAATGTTTAGTGAGTAAAAAATAGTATCACACATAACCTAGTAAGGAAAAACTTTCTCTAATACTAATTGATATAGAAACAAATAAAGGGAAAATTGAGATGATTCATAAACCCCCATATGTGTTATACTTCCTTCACTCTCAAATACATTTGTAGATGTAAGAATAATAATATCATTTAAAATAATATATTTAGTGATGTTTCCTTATGTTAAATAGGCTATGCACATACTATCACACTCTCTCTTCTCCCATGATTAGGAAAAAATATTTAGCTAACATATTTCTGGGGCTAAAACAAACATGAATATATCTCAAACTCTTATATATTAATTCTCACTATGTGTTTCTCTCTCTCTCTCTCTCTCTCTCTATATATATATATATATATATATATATATATATATATTTGGACATGGACTCTTGTCTTATATAACTTGTTTAGAATTTTATGTTATCTATTCCTTGGATAACTTGAAGTGACTCTATCAAAATATCTTCCAAAAATTCTTTTTAATCTTGGTGTATTGACGCTTAAATTATGACACACCCTTTGAACTCAATTTATCTTGGAAAACAACCCACATGACATGTTTTCTCAACATGAATATTTTATTTAGCTATTTATAAAGATTGGAAAATAATTTTTTTTAAATGCAAATGGTTGTGAAATCATCACAGTGGTTTTTTAACCTCCACTTTCATGAAGTGGTGGTTTCAAAATCACTACCTAAATGAAGTAATTTTTTCATCATACTCTATAAAAATGTCATTATTACCAATGAAACATGATTAAAATGATCCCTACTACATTTAACTACATTATGGGAATATTGATAATGTTTTTGAACCATACATTGATCTTCCTCCACATGATTTTTTTTTGAAAGATATGACATGTCAAACAAATCAAAATAAATGTGTAAAAGTGCACATAAAGAACCCAAACTCATGTTTTTGGATGATACAATATAGTTTTTAAACCCAAATTCTCATGCCTTAGTGTGAAATTTAGTTGAGTTAGGAAACCTTTTGAGTAATTATAGCTACATATCCCACATTATTAGAAAAATAGGTAATGTTTTTCTCTTGTGAATGTGAATGAATTACAAACCTAAGTGAGAGAAAGGGATTCACCTCCTCTCCTCGATTAAAAAAATCAACTATATGTTCCTACTATAAACTTCTTTTGGCATAAATTAAGGATGCCAAAATATGTATATGTACTGTAAAATCAATGAGTTATTAATGTGTAGGGTCCTTTATATGTGTAGTAATAAATGTAATCAATGTGTGGCTCCAACTTAAAGAGATTGACACTTGATGGTCACCTGTTAAATGACTAAAGATTAGTTTAAATCTATAGGTATCTCTAGAAATGATACACATTGTCTAAGAATATGATAATGTGATGTTAAAATATCAAGGAATATGAAATTAGGATAAGGAATCATGAACTCATTAAAATTATGAGGGACATAATTGAAAAAACATTGATTGCATACCATTAGGAAAAAAACCTAGTATTGAGACAACACTTATCAAATAATAGATGAATAGGGTTCTAAAGCTGAAAATAGACAAATATATCCTAGATTTAATTATATATAGATGAATAAATGCTAAATATAATCTATTTTTTGTAAAAAAGGTTCCAAAAAATAGTCAAATTTACACAAGTGGACCAAGTGTAGAAATGCATGACAAAGATACAATAGAAAATAATGTTAAACCAAAATTAGGTGTCTAAATAATTACATACTTTGAGATGTTGATGTGCTTTACCATAATTTGGGATTTAAAATACAATAAGATATAAAATTCAAATGTAATTTAGATATTAATATATGGCATCAAACATATATTTGAATGTAAATTAATGAAACTGATTGTAATGATTTGGCAAGTGGTATGTGCTATATATAATAAGGATAATGAAGGGATGAATACCTATATTTTTTTGATGAATATTTTATTATGAATATATTATAGAAATGGGAATTAAATAAAAATAGTTTTGTGATTTATTTATTCTAATAATTATGTTTTTGTTTGTATAAGGTCGATTTTGTTAGATCTAGGCTGGTATCACCAATTAATACTAACCTTTATTGGTCGGTACTAACATTTGTATAAGTGAGGTAGCATGAAAATAAAACTTAATTAATATGTATATTTATTCTCTTTATGTGTGACATAAAACCATGATGATGCGTGTAAATCCAAAAATCATCTACCTACACCTTAAAACCCTAGGTGTGATTTTGAGGGCTAAAAACATGTAAACATTATGAAATTTTAATGGGGTTTAGTTGAAACCAATCACCCATTTTTTGTTATTTACTAATAATTAAATTTAATTTAATTTAAAGAGTGTAATAAATCCACACATAGTTCTCTTTCCTAGTGTGATTGGGCAATTGTGATCCTTTACTATATGCATGTAGCTAATGATTTGGATATGGTTGTTGACAATGATAGGTTTGACTTGGATAAATTTTAATTTAGAATTGGTTTATGATTATTTATATGATATATTTGTAATTTTATAAGAATATTAATTATTTTATTCATGTGTAATAGTGTATATATATGTGTGTTAGATAAGTGCCAAGTCCCTTTTAAATAAGACCTTGACTTGTTTATATATGACTCTAATTTTGAAATTTATCATGCCATCCACACACTATAAAATGGGTAAAATTGAAGGAAATATTTATTTTTAAAAGTGACATTATTTAGGAGATATATGGTTCTAACTAGATTGGGTCAGTATCGATTGATGATACTAATGAAATCTAGTGGATCCAACATGTGTATAAATAGACTAAACTAAGGGTTTGGAGATGTCTATACAAGATATTAAGTAGGTTTTAAATATAAAATGAAGTGTTTTTAGGTGTGTATCAATAAAAAATATTGGTGAACTCATAATATAGCATGAAAGTGTGATATATTTGTGGATTATGACTTTTTCTATGCACTCAAGTAATGCATTGTAAACATGTGTCAAGATTGACATTGTCAAGTACTTAATACCATATTTTAAAATCTAAAAAATTCCCCCTATTATTATAATAATTTAAATGTTAGAGTAAAAGGATAAAAAATATCTTTTATATGAATCTCCAATTGTGCAAGTCACTAAATAGAAAAACATATAATCATGTGTAGTCAATGTTCATAGATTAAAATTTAATCTAAAATTGATTTTTTAATATTTTAATCTATAAAGGTAAGAGTACACTTTTGTGTTGGTGAAAATGATGTTTCAATTGAAAATTTTTGGAGATGATGCATTGGTATTGAATAATTATAAATAATTATGCTTTTTTAATTAAAAAACATGGGGAGTTGGGCGAATGTGCCTCAAATTTGTGTAACTATGTAAGAACCTAGGATGGGAAGAAATTATTTCCTAAACCTCTTGAATTTGTGGAAAATTATTTAATGTACTAAAAAAATAAGTAGATAGGTAATGATATAACCACATGATGGGTTTACTAAAAAAACTAAATAAACAATTGTGTCTTGTAAATTTAACTATATAAATAGCTTAAGTTTTTTCCATGTAAAAAAAGAACACGATCAAAAGGGAATGTTCTCATGCCCATATCATGAAGCTAGGTTGGATTTTATAATTTTACCAAAGTTTACTCTATTTATAATAAATTCATGATTGAAATAATATGAATAATGTTAATTCCCCCATCAGGATTATAGATCTAGTAAGTGTGAACTGGATTGATAACAATTTTCCATTCAATTATAAACCATATGATTGTCCATGTTCATGAACTAGTATCATACCTTATAGTATTAAATTTTTTATATATGATTGAAATATAGTCATGACCACTAAATTTATATTAACTAATATATAATGATATAAATTTCTATTATTGAATTGAAAACATGTATCTCAAATGTATGTGCATGTGAAAACTTGTAATTCTTATTTTTTTAAACCATGTGAATATACACATGCATATGCAACCAAGTCTATATGAATATGTGCTCAATTATCTATAATTTGAGTGTATATTCATGGAATATACCCCATTATATTTAATCATGTCCCAATATCTATTATGTTATTGAAACATTTGATATTCAAAGCATTATAAATATCTAAAATATATAGTTTGGTCTAATTTTATGGTCATAAAGGTTTATGTTTCAATGAAAAATGAACTAAAAATCCCCATTTTGAGATGAGGGATGTGTATTTTAAGCCACTCATATAAAAATAAGAGTTAACTATTAAATTTTATGTATAAAGATAACATCATGTATATCATTTTGAGAATATGTCATCATAGTAATATATATTACAATACAAGAAACTATGCAACACGTGTAATTTAGGGCATACAAGTGTCATATGTAGATAAATTCACAAATTAATCTAACATTAGTAGGATTAATGAATAGGAATACAAAGTAAAAATTCATGATATATATCATGGTACCGATCAATTTTAACAAGTTGATTAAGAGAAAGTATTAGTTTCATACATAAGGCCAAAGGATGCATATGTGAGACATAAATATATCACAAAAAGGAAAAAAATACATAGGAAAGGAGACATAAAGATGCCAAAAAAAAGGGACATTAATTATGTTACATAAAATAATCCCAAGGGATAGGCCCAGTGGACATAAATATGTCATAAAAAATGCTAAAGGGCCACATATAATAGAAAAACATACTGTATAATATAATTAAGAGAGTAACAACATCAATAGAACATATAACAAGGGAAATTTTATAAAACATCCATATCTATAAATATCACATCATATTATAATAAATTATCCATGTACAACTATGTAATATATGATTAACTATAATGAAGTGTGTGAGCAATCTAGGTGCCTCAACATGGTATAAATTGTCATAAAAAGACATAACCTTTACTACTGAAACATGTTGAATAAGATTATGCTTGTATTAACATGGCCATTAGGTAGAGGAAAGTTTAATATGTATATTTTTCTGTAACTTATATTTTATGTATCAAACTCATATTCCATGAAATGCATGTGTGTATGAAAATATTATCCCATATACCAATCATGTGATAAGTAACATATGTAAATAGTGTAATCTAATAATTGTGTCATTCTTAGGTCTTGATTTTTTATTTTTTAAATATTTAAATGTTTTTTAATTTATTATTTATTTTTCATTATATTTTTGGAATATTTGCAGTTTATAAAAACTAACTAGTGATCACATAAATGGGAGGATCATGGTAAGTTCCTATATCAAATAGTGTAAGGGTCCTATTTCATGGATGAAAGGTAACAATTTTGGGTTTGTATGAATAAGATAGTAAGTCATGTGTTGTATAATAGATTTCATGATCATTAATTTTATAATTTAGTGTATCATGGTTGTCTCTATATGATGAAGGAATCTATGTGGTTTTTTTAATAATATGATAATATATCATAATATGTGTTTAGTGTGGAACATGTTGAAATGTCCATGGTGTTAATTGAGTATGTAATGTATGGGAATATGACCTCTTTGGGCCATGAGTAAATCTATGATGTGATCAACACAAAATATCCCAACTATGTTCTTATGAATTAGGTATATGTAAATATACTATATATATGTAACCAATAGCTCTATACATTAATCATGTGTGGTTGTATAAAATATATATGTATAATGATCTTAAATATGTATGATATCTAATTGTTTTTGGTATGAGGGTATAGGAAGAGATGTCATTGGATATAGGGGGTAATCATACTATACACTTGTAACTATTACCACATTGTTTTAGTGTATTTACTTTAGACATTAGTACACTTTATATAGTATTGTATGATGCTTTTGCATCCAAGGGTGTCCTAGTCGCAAAAGAGTATCCATTAAACATAATATGTGTTAGGGGAAGGCCCTCTCCAAGATTTGTAGATAGGGGTAGGGGAAAAACCATTATATACTATAGAAGTATGGTCCCCTCTCTTCCATAGATATAAGGGGTGAGTTTCCTTCATCTCCAAATAAGAGTGGTTGAGAGCTATATAGATAGGGGTATTCCCTATACTATCATGGATCTAGGTGTATGCATATAACGTAAGGGGTGTGCCTCATTATTTACATCTCTCTACTATGTTTCTTGATAGATCTATGGGTTTGTCACTTCTAAATAATTTAGAAAGGGGTGAGTTTGTGGGCACTAATTTAACTAGGGGAGAAGCCCTACCATATGGGTCGATTGATGGCTACATCTATCTCTCACATATCTAAATATAAATATTAGGTTATAATTATAATGAAAATATATCTCTATCTCTATATATATAGTGAATATTATTAATATTTACATAGATAAGGGTAGTTACTATATAGATATATATGGAGCTATATAGATAGTGATGGTCATTGTTATAGTTCAAATAGTTCAAGGGATCATACATGAAGTTATTTCCTAGTATAGATCTAAGCTATAGTCATAATTAAAGGATCAAGTGTAAATTATAGATAGAGAATCCTTCATTAGCTAGGCCATTAGGGGAGTGCCATGTATCCTAACCTATATGGAAAGTAATAAGCCCCATCTGGGTCACCATGAAATATAATGAAAGATATTTACCCTTGTCCTCCCTATAATAATAATGGTCACCACATATGTATAATTTATAATGTTGCCTCTATTATTTAAAGGGATAAGAAGGCCTAGGAGACACCCTCCCCTATGGGAAATAGATAAGGGAGAAGGGAGAAGTCATTTGGTCACCTAATCAACCTTTGATCTCTATCGATAGGATTCATATAGAGTATAGACATTGGCCTCACTTCATACATAGATGGGATTTATAAATATAACTGCATCCCCTCTCTCTTTTCTAATCCATAAACATGTCAAAGATCTTGTTACTCTTTATAACTTATAATGACATTACAAGTATGATAAAGACCACCTAAATAGGTAGTAATGTGTGTCCCAAGGTATTACATTAAATCCAAAAAATAAATTAAATAATCTTTATGTATTATTTAAATCCTATTAGTTGTACCCAAGGGAGTGAAGGAATGTCGTTATGCATACATTCTCACTTGACCCATTCTAAATCACAAAATTATGTATGTGAAGCTAATTGATATAGTCTCATATTAATATTTTAGTAAAATTGAATCTCATCAATAATATTTATGTCATTGAATGTGATCATAGTCAATTATGGTGAAATATCTATGTGTCTAATTAATTAAAACTATTGGGTGATCATACATCATAGGTGGAGGATGCATGTTATATACATATTGTAATTCTAAAGTATCTTTAGTTTATATCATATTATGTTTAGGAAATTGATCATTGAATATATTAATTTTTTGTATTTCCATTGTGCTATGGTATAGATACATCTTTAGGGGATCCCAAGTTAATATGTTTTTTCATTAATAAGATCTTATATCTTATGTCTTAATTTGAAGAATTAATATGTATAATGTCCTAAAATATGATGATAGTAACATTATAAATTTATATCATAATTACATGGTGTAGGAATATTTTGATTAAGTTATTTTATAAGAAGGGGTGTGATAAGGTTACAGTCAAGTAACTTATTTATTAGTACATGAAGAAGTAATGATAATATTGAAAATTACCTCTTCAATGGAGTTATAAATTATAGTTGGTTTGTGGGCTGTGATACTTCATTGAATACAATCTATTACCCATTCTTATTATTCTTTATCTTAAAATTATAATATATTAGTTTTATTTTAAAATTAATTGTTGAAGTATTTGTAATGTATACTTTATCTTGTTCAAAGTTATTATTTTGATTTATTTATCCCTTATAATGTGGCATAGTTGGTCAAAGGATTTGATTCTCTTGAATATAATTAAATAATGCATTGATGCAAGAAATATTTTATTCATTATGTATTGTAATTCTTTTTTTCCATATCATTTCTCATCTTGTCTAATATAGTCTTGTATTGAATTACATAGTCACTAGTTGGTTCACTCTAACCTTGATTGAGTTTAGTAATTCTTGTGTATGATAGATTCTCATCCATGTTTCAGGAAAAATATGATATAAATTGGTATACCATGGGTTTAATTTTATTACCCAAATGAATATTCCTTTATACTTTTTATAAATAACATTGTCAATGTTTTTAATTATATGCATGGCCCAAGAATTATCCATGTAATAATCTAAGGTGTTTTTTGGGATCACATTTACCTTTTCATAATTTAAAATTAGGAGATAAAAAATCATGTTGGTAAAATATACCCTAGTATATCAAGGGATAAGGGGTTATGAATCAAGGCATGTGAATCCATGAAATGACTATCTTGAGATGTACCTTATTCGAACTGCAACACCTTAGCATATATAGTTGTAACAATATGTAGACACTCAAATTTGATCATTATGTTCTTCAAAAAATTTAATATTGAAATCCTTACCTTGAATTTCATATTATTTATTCTATTCAATTGAAATATCTAAGATAAATTTAACCATTCTATTCACCATCCATAAAATACTAATGAACATCATTCAAACATCTATATTTTTCTTATATATTCTAAAAAACAAATTTATAATGTATATTCCCGTCTAGGATAATACTACACTAGGTAGATAGGATCGTAATATGGACTTGTTCATTAATGCACACTTATCCTAAGTAAAATGGTGTTTAGTTTTAAAATTTGAGATGCTCCATGTCAACATTCGTGCACTTTTAATAAATTAAACAAATGAAAATATCTATATAATAATCAAATTCACCCAATACCCTACCTAAAATACCTTACACAAAGCATTACACATTGAGCAAAAAAGCACTAATATTTCAAATTGAAATTATAATATATTGCAATAGTCATATGTTAAGTTTTAAAGTATTTTATTTTAGGTTAAGGTAACTCACTTTAAAACATTAAATTCAATATATGTAGTTGAATTCACATAGAAAATATCAAGATTAACACACTCAATTAATGAGGGAGAACTGAATTGGCTTGAAGCCCTTTTGGGATAATTACATGGGGTTTAATTAGGATATCTTAGCTATTACCCTTACCTAATTCCCCATTTTGTATTTAATATCCATTTGGTTTATTATGAAAGAAAAAGGTTTTTACTTTTTCAAGTCCTTTTCTATTAAATCAACTTACAAATATTATCAATAATGCATATTTGACAACCAAACACACCTAAGAAGAAAATGACCTTTAAATTCAACATAATCATATCCAAATTTAAAGGCTAAGGTCTCGGTTTGGTCCTATCCTCCTGGTGTGATCCTATCCTAATATATTATAAAATTATGATTTTCAGTGTGACATGATTCATAAACCATTTTCATCATTTCCCACTAATGGTTGGCATGCATAGCCAACACAAATTAGGATTGATGTAAGTTCATTTATTTACTTGTAAGTTTACTATTTAAAACTCATTTTAAATTATTTATTTCACATTTATCTTAATTATATTCTATATATCTAAATTATTTGTCAATAGTTTAGTGTTTATTTAATTTCACTAGTAAATAAGAAATAAACATATACAAATTATGGTGAACCTATAATTTTATTCTAACATTTCTTGTTATTTAATTTATTTTTGTCCTAGTATTTCATACAAATTATGTAAATTCCTAAGATGGAAATAAAATAAATGTCAACCTTGGATATAAATCTGACATCATAAATCAATCTTCTTCAACCTTAAATTTAATTTGAAATAAAGCAAATTTTATTGAAACCTTGGAAAACATTTTACACTGAAGAATCTTATTTCTAACTTGGGTTTAAATTTGTTGATCTCCATACATAATAATATTTTGAATTTTATTTTCTCTTTATTTTTTATTTACTCATTGATTTTTTAAGCAACTATGTTAAGGAAGTTGTAAAAATACTTCATGACTATCACTATAGGTTAGGTGGTGATATGTTTTATAAACATCATGGTGTGAGGGATATTTCCCAAATACTCAAGCCATTACATAAAACTAAACATGGAGTCTAGTTTCTCCGTACCTCATGGTATATACTAAACACTTAGGGTCCCTTATTTACACATAAGAAACCTCTTTTAACCATTTGATTTGTTTTTAAATATATAGGAGAATATCACCTATGGAATTTACTCTAATTCTACCCTTAGAGATGGAATAATGGGTTATAGGAACCATTTAGTCTCTATAGTTAGAGATATGAAATATTGGGTTGATGTTAATCTACAAATGAGAAAGTATAAATGAGAGACCACACAATCATTCAAACCCTTTCCTATATCATGTATTATATATTTATTTTTTATTTTATTTTATTCCTAATCATTAACTCATTTTTGCTTACAATATTAATTGATAGAGTTAAGTATTTTATTTATTACATTTATTGTATTCAAATTAATTATATATATCATGGATAGTCAGAGAAAATATGCTAATGATGTTCATCCTAAAAATAAGTTATTCTCTACTCATGTTATGCCTTTTTATTATTATAATGAATGATAAAATAAAAAAAATTATGAAATAAGCATATGTCCATGATTATGATTTTGATGAAATAGATAATTTTGATGAAACTTGGGAACATGAGTCCATAGAAGTAAATTAGCCCATATATTATTCTTTGATTTCAACTCTAAATCTATCTTTAATTAGATTCACATCTAGATGCATCTTCATAGTTGACTTTAGATAACTCTTTAGAGTCACCTCTATATTCCTACTTAAAGTCATCTCTGGATTCATATTTAGAGTTATCTCTAGATTCCTCTAAACAACCCCTCTACATTTATTTTTAGATTCACTTATATATTCCTCTTTGGTTTCATATTAATACCCTTCATATTTATAGATTATTGTTTGGTTTTATCTTTAGACTAGTTTTTTATTACACTTATATATTCTTCTATGGTTTTTTCCTTAGACTCTATTGAGGTCAACATACCCCTATTTTTGAAAAATGAGGACCCTTGTTCAATTTTTCAAATTATTCTATAAATTGACAATAAAATTAATCAAAATGAACTTTTAAATATCATGTTTTG
The DNA here is from genome assembly GCA_037957365.1 of Torreya grandis. Classification (NCBI taxonomy): domain Eukaryota; kingdom Viridiplantae; phylum Streptophyta; class Pinopsida; order Cupressales; family Taxaceae; genus Torreya; species Torreya grandis. The sequence goes on along the minus strand of JARHVA010001217.1, from coordinate 375,020 downwards.
CTTTAGATTTCATTAGCATGTTAGCATAATCTTTATTTGATTTCAAATAATGTTGATAATGTTTGATTCTTGTGTTTCTATGTTACAAGTTTAATGGAGTTCCATTTGAATGAACAACGTTTAGGGTTTTATGATTTAGTGATAATTTGACCATTTTGTTAACCTTTGGTCTTTAGTCAATTGATTAAATCCATGTTTAAATAATCTTAAAAAAATTTAATATAAATTATTTAGTCTGAGGTTTATTTCTAAAGATATTTAAATTTATGTGGGAACATTTTATTATATCTTAGTTAAAAATGTATCCTAAGTTTTAATCATGTTTATTAACACATCTAAAACCTTAGTCTAAAATTTTATACTAAGTATCTATATATATCTTAAGTGCTTATGTCTTTGATTTTATATCTATAGGTATTACTTAAATGTGAAAACACCATGTGAAAATATCTTAGGAGCTTGAAGTAAAGATCAACAATCCATGGGAAAAGCTGGACTTAATAAGTCAAAGGAATTGATCAATAGTGCATGTTAATAATATAATGGAGATATGATGGTGAACATGGAATCAAAGTTTCAAAGGAATCTAATATCAAATGTGAGAATGACAAGTGTCATGATCTTAAATATAGATCAAGTATCTAATATTGAATGAAGGTCAACAAGTCAAGGATCCTAAGGTACAATGCAAGAGTCACAAGTGTCACAATCTCAGCAAGTGATCAAGCAAATCAATGGACTATGTGTCAGCTTGTGTATAAAGATAAAGATAGATGGTCCATGATTGATCATGTATTTAGATAATTGATGGACTGCATTTAATCTTACAGAAGGAAATCAGTGGCCCACATTCTATCATACATTCAAGATCAATGATGTGAGTGGAGTCAATAATTCAAAGAGCCTAGATCGAATGTGATACTACCACATGAAACATGAGCATTAAAGTGATGAAACTATTTGAAAAGTACATAGAGAGCCTATAGAGCTAACAAGGGTCCCACTCTTGAGAGCTTAAATGGGAAATCAATGACCCATAATGAAGTCAAATATAGAAGACTTATTAAGAGATCAATGGTATGAATTAATCGAGCTTCAAGATTGTATGAGGTAATGACATGTGTCTAAAAGTGATAAATGATCACATTTTAAATAAATGAGGATCATGACATGGTAATGAAAAATAGGTATAACATGTCATACTAGAATATCTTGTAGACTTGAGCATGTGAAAGGTATAAATGTGAAATCCAAATGCAATCTAAGTCATCAAAGCTCACATTTCAAACTTATTTTTTGCCATTAGAGCTTTGTGTAAACTTCTAAAAATCCTTAAGAGTGTACATATCCCTAATTTATCCCTAGATTCACTGGTTTAATCTTGAAGAGTTTAATTATTATGTGTAAAAGGATAATTCAATTGGAATTATAGTAATGGTGACTCATAAACATGTTTAAAAGCATGAATTTGAGCTATATTTGACATCAGATGCTGAAGGATAAGTGTTCAAGGACACTATGTTTTTAGTTACTTATTTAAATATAGGTGATAACAATTATTCTAAATTATCTTGGATAATTGAAAATTGGCCAGTGATCACCAAGGAAGAAGAGAAGATCAAGGGTTTGAACAAATGGACCAAGAGCTTGGAGGATCTTTTTAAGGATTTCAAATAGTTGGAAAACAAGATGATGCATATATTGGGTAGCTTGATCAAAGACACAAATATCATTAGTTCCATTGGCTTGATAATAGATGAGGAGTTTACATACATGGATACTCAGTTCATGTAAGAGTTGAAGAGCAAAAGCTAGGGAAAAATAGAGGTAGATAATAAAATAATCTTGGACATGATCTTATATACAAAGGAGAATATTGGTGATGCTAGAAGCATCAAGGAAGCCTTAGATAGATTTGATAAATACATCAAGTATTTGGGAGATCAAGAATAATAACTTTTCATGGATCCCATCATCAACTTAAAGATGATTTATAATCAAGATGTCAAGGCAATGAAGATCCTATAGCAAAGATAAAGGACTATAACAACAAGAGTTTCTCAAAGTCAAATTTGTTGACTTAGCATATTTATTTTGTAACAAAACATGTATATAATTTGAAAAAGGAATATTCTATCTTGTAAAATCATGTGAAAACTTGTAAAGTACATTTATTATAGGTCAGTCCATTTGTAAAGTGTCTAATTCTAGAATGTTGTAGAAGGACAACTATCCTTAACACTTGTTCAATTATTTTTTGATGTGACTTATTGACATATCTCAAGGTCTTCTATAAAAGGGGTATTGTCATTTGTAAAAAAGGGGGAGGGAGTTTTAGAGAAAAAAAACTACTTTATAAATATGGAGAAAATTAATACAAGCAAGGGAATTCTACAAAGATTGTCTCATATTTGTTTGTGTATTTTGTTATCATGTCTACTTCCTCAAGTAACTAGTTTGATGTTCAGATTTGAATGGTTTTTATAGATTCTATATGTGCATATTTGAATGTAAAGTTTTCAATTTATGATTACACTAGATTTATTAAAAGGTATCAGATTAATTTCATTTTTTGTTCTTTTTTAATAGATGTGCTAATGCAATTTTCTTATGGAAATAAATTTTTAAATTGAATCTAGTTTTTTATTTGCATTAACTATCCTTAGATATTTTCCTGGTATATGATAGGATCTGTGTTATTCACTATTTCATGTCATATATTGGTTTGAGTACATGTTTGGATGAAATTTAAGATTTGTCATAATGTTTGGACTGATTATTAGAAACACATTTCTCTTCTACCCTATCCTTCTTTTTGCTCATTTTTTTGATCAATTCACTCTAGTTTAATTTTCATTATAAATATACATGCTAGATTAGACTTTCAACTTTAGGTTTTGATCATAATTAACTATACTTAGTTCATATTACTATCATCTTTCATAAGTAGGCTCTAAGACCACTATTGCTCCCAACAACTAGTTATATTATCAATTTATGAAATAGTTAATTGTTTTTCCACTATTCCACCAAAGATCTCAAGAAGATCACAACCAACTACTCTTTCAATATATTCTTTGAATCTATAAATGGTAAGTGTTTTTTAACACTCTATAAACCCTATGATACACTTTTAGGCATCAACATGTGATGTTTCATTGGTGTTAGAAGGGGCCTTTAGAAAAAAAAATTGTGAATTTGAAGTATCTTAGCTATTCTTAGTGAATTTTGTTCAAAGATCAGTTGATTCTTTGCATATTTATGTTTTTATTGGCTAAATTATGTAAAGATAATTTATATTTATGGTTTAAAACTAGTTTTAGGCTTATTTATCTAAATATAGCTATTCTTTGAAGATTTATGATAAGTTTTTACAAAGGTAGTTCAAGATTTTTGAATTGGATGTGTTTGAGGTTAGTGATAGTAATTTTATTCAAAGATTGGATGATTATTTACAAATTTAGGTTTATTTGATCTTAAAAGTGTAAAGATCACTCATACTCACAATTTTGGAGGTATCTTTAAGCAAATTCAGTTAAAGATCAGTGTTAATTGAAAATATTTGTATGAATTTGTGCAAAATTTGCTTAACAAGTAAATTTGATTGTTATTCTTTGAAAATATAAGGCTAATCATCATATTTTGAATAGTATTTAGAGTTTAAAAGATAGAAATAAAAAATATAAGGATTAAGTTGAAGTATGAGACAAGGTTACCTCTTCTTTCTTTGGAAGTTCATAAGAAAGTAAGAGACGATAAAGGTAAGCATAGGGTTTATAAATCTCAACCTACTTCACTTATTTTTGGTGCTCCTATGTTCAACCCTTATCAAGGTATGACATGGTTAACTGGATCTTACATCAATGTTCTCAATCAGGTATATAATTTACCTAGAAATCTTGAGATGTATTTACCTTCTTTTAGTCCCATGGGTGTAGTTATTGTTGAAGAACATATAATGCCTTGTAAGGCTACTTTGAGATTATTAAATTTTATTCATGAGGATGTTGCTTGTAGATTGTTTCCTTTTACATTTAAAGATGCAACATATTAATGGTTTCTTAATCTTTATAAAATTTACATAACTAGTTGGAATTGATATCAACAATATTTTCATTGATCAATTTGGAAAGATCATCAGTCCTTGTGTCCTTTATCAGTAATTCACTAATGTGAAATTAGATTAGAGTGAAACCATTAGAGATTTTAATGATATATTCTAAAATATGTTTATTATAAATATATCTCAATAGACATGATGAAACTTTAGCTTTAGATATTTATAAGGATACTTTAGATTCCATGACTTCTATTTTTTTCAAAAGACCTATGGGAGTTATAAATATATTGCCTTGGCATATGCTAAAGCTATGAAAATAATTGATCAAATGAAACCCCAAGTTCAATTATCATATTCTATTCCTAATGCCAATCCTAATTTCCCTACATTAAATGTCATTCCAAATGATAATCACAACATGCTTGCTTTGAATCAAAGACTAGTTTTAAACCAATTACTTTAAGTCATGCTCATCCTAGTCAAAACCTAGGATTCTTAAATAAAACTACAAATGGATCTCATCTACAAGATCAAAGAGATATTATGCCAATAGTTGGTAATAATATTGAAGTTCATAATTCAGAGGAACCTAAGAATGAAAATGAATTTGTACCAAAAATGGTTCAAAAATTAAGCATTAATTTTGTGTAGTTACAAAAGCAAGTAGGTAATACTAGGGAAAGCTCTAATAGAAATTATTCCTATCAAAGGTTTAATACACCTATAAATTTTTTTCACAATATCAATAATAATAACTATAATAATGAGTCATCTACCAATAAGAATACTCTTGAAAAAAATATTTATGATGTAGATTTAACTAAATATTGTAGAGTTCGTAACACTTCAAAGCATGGTGAATTAGATTATATATAATTTTTCAATGCTATTTAATTATTTAAAGATGAGTTATATACATTTGAAGGTGGACTTAGCAAAGATGATACTGTAGGTACATCTAGTTCTTCAAAGTAATCTAAATCTGCTACCACAAATATGATGGTGGAGACATTTAATTTTCTATTCCAATATGAGAATGAACCTAAAGATAATGCAATGAAGATTCATGATTTTTAGTAGTATCTAAAGAATACTTATCTACTAAAGAATAAATAACAAAAATAACCTTTAACTATTTCAACTCCAACAAACAACTTTGATACCCCTCTTGATTCTACAATAGATAACAATCTAGAACTTCCAAAGGGATGTACCTCTAAACATAATGTTGATTCATCTAGTTCTTCTACTAGGAGTGGATACAATATAGTTGAGGATATGAAGAAGATTAAAAATAATATGACTATGCATGAATTGACTCAAATTATTTAACAAAGAGATTTATTGTTAGAGTCTTTATCTAGAAAACTTGGTAAATTACAAAAGGTTACAAATACAAATGTAGTAATGTACAAGAACAAGGTAGAGGTTCCACCTTTATTACTAAAAATTATAGTTTTTGGTAAAAACTTACATAATTGTTTGTTATATTTAGGTTCCTTTACAAATATCATGCCAAAAGGTATTTGTAAAAAACTTGGTTTAACTCCAATTAAGTCTGATAGAGAAGTAACTCAATTAGACAAATCAAGATTTAAAGTAATTGGTGAATTATTGAATGTTAATATGTAGCTTTTTTTGGAGCCAAGAGTGTCATAATTCATAGATATTCAAGTAGTGGACATTCCAGATGATTATGAGATGTTACTCAATAGATATTGGACTAAGTATTTAAATGGATACATGTCAATTGACTTTTATCATATGTGGTTTCCATGGAATGAAGTTCCCAATCAAATTTGAATTGAAAGGGAGCCAAAAATGAAACATATGATCACTGAATACAATACAACAAATGAAAGGGTCAACATGGTTAGTTATAATTTAGGAGATTACACTCTTGATACTCCCTAGGTATGTGACTCTATAGACTCTCATTCTATGCTTCGACTGTGGAAATTATATTTTGATTGTGTTAGATGTAAATATGGATCTAGAGAAGGAATTGTTCTAATCAATCCCATTGGAAAGGAATTTAATACTTCTTATAAACTTTAGTTTCCTTGCACTAAAAATTTGGTAGAGTATGAAGCTTTAATTTTAGGATTATAGTTTGCTATCACACATAAGGTCAAATAACTACTAGTGTATGGTGATTTTAAACTAGTAGTCAATCAGGTTAGAATTAAGTACCAATAAAAAATTTCATATCTTATAAAATATAAATTTAAAGTGTGGGACTCGATTGACTACTTTTATGCTTTTAATATTATTTCAATTCCTATAGAAGAGAAAAATCTTGTGGATGATATAGCCTTAGATGTAGACAACTTTATGCCAAACCAAGACTCCCAAAGCCTTAGCATTTAATTGGTTCTACATCCCTTAGTTCCTAAAAATGTTAACCATTTGAAAGTGTTTCATGATGATCAACAAATAATTAAGTTCATGAATAACTCAAAAGTATTTGAGTCTCATATCATTGATGAGGTCAATGAGAATTCTCTTTATGAAGACAAATTTGATGACAATATTATTCAATTGAATGACAACAAAATTCCCAAAGGCATGATTTCCTTATAAAGACTGTTTGATCAAGACAAGTTAGTTTAAACTATCAAAATTCCCAAAGTGAGAGGGAAAGATTATAATGTAGTTAACCTATGAACTCAAGGTCAACCTCAACTTGTGAATATTGGTATAACATTCACAAATGAAGAATCTAGAAAGGCTAAAGAATTATCGACCAAGTACAAAGATGTTATAGCATGGTCTGATGAAGACTTAAATATCTTTGATCCTAAGTTCATTACCCATACCATTTCATCAAAATAAGCTTGTAAACCTTTTAGACAAAAACAAAGACTTGTCAATCCTATTTTAGAACCATTAATCTATAAAGAGGTCAAGAAGATATTATATACAAAAATATTTTTTCCAATTAGACATTATACCTAGGTAGCTAACCTAATACCAATTAAAAATAAGAAAAGATAAATTAGATTATGCATAGACTTTAGAAATTTAAATAAATCTTCATAAAAGGGTAATTATACTTTACCTTCCCTTGACCAAGTCATTCAAAATGTTAGTGGTTATTCTATGATGTATTTTAAGATGGTTTTTTAGGTTGTAATTAAGTACTTGTAAACAAGGAAGACAAAATGAAGACTACATTCAGAACAAAGTGGGGAACTTTTGCCTACAAAATAATGCCTTTGGGACTAATCAATCCAAAAGTTACATTTTAAAGAGATATGGACCATGCCTTTAAAAATATCATACGTAAGTGAATTATCATATATATGGATGATTTAAATATGTTTTTTAAAAATAGGGAAGACTATATTATGCTTTGACAATAGGTATTTGAACATTGTAGAAGCTATGGAATTTCCCTTAATCTTAAAAAAAGCATTTTTTGTGTTATAGAAGGGAAGTTATTAGGACATATTATAACCAAGGATGGGATTTCTATATATCATAATAGATTTAATACCATATCTAAAATAGAACCCCCTAACAATAGAAAAAAATGAAAATCTTTCTTTGGGAAAATCAATTTTGTGAGAAAATTCATTTTTGGTTTTGAAAAAATTGTGAAGCCGCTTAATGACATGCTAAAAAAGATGCCAATGTCATATGGAATGAAGATACAATGAAATATTTCCAAGATATTAAAGAATTAATAGGACAGACATTAGTGTTGATGAGTCCTCATTTCACAAAATATTTTTATCTCTATTCTTTTGCTTCAAAACATACTATAGCTATTGTTCTAACTCAAAAAAATAGATAAATGTGATCATCTAATTGAATTTATTAGCACTAATTTTAATAATTTTTAGTTAAATTATTCTCTAATTAAAAAATAAGAATTTTCTTTCGTTAAGGTAGTTAGAAAGACTAGACATTATATTCTTAGGAATAAAGCGCATGCCATATTATCAGATCTTGCCATTAAACTTATGCTTAGTTAATGTGAATTGGGAGAGAGAAAAGGAAAATAGATGTATATACTCCAAGAGTATGACCTTTAAATAACAAATAAAAAATTGGTAAGGTGTCAAGGATTGATTCAAATGATTTCCAATACTAATCCTAAATTGAATGTCATGTAGGTTGATCAATAATAATTCCACCCAATTGATTGGTATGATACCATAATTAATCTTCTAATCAATGGTTCTCATCCTACAGATATGATCAGAGAGTAAAAAAGAGATTTGAGGCTCAAGGAAACACATTTATTAATCAAGGATGGGGTACTCTTTAGAAATAACTATGAAGGTAAACACTTGATATGTGTTTCAAAAGAAGTAGCTGAGATTTTGAGTACTTTTCATGAAAAAATTAGGAGTCCACACCCCTCTAGAAAAATGATAGCTCCTAAAATCATAAGGGTGGGATATTATTGGCCCACCATATTTAATGATGAACATAAACATATTAGAGAATGCCATCAGTATCAAATTTTCAATACCAAGGAACCAAAAATATTTATGCCATTGAGACCTATCTTAATTAACAAACCTTTTGCTCAACGGGGTTTGGAATTTTTGGGGGTGATAAATCCTAATTATTTAGATGGAAATAATTATGTTCTTACTTCTACTGAATATTGCATAAAATGGATAGAGTTAGTAGAAACTAAACAATGTAGAACTGAAGATGTAATCAAGTTCTTGGAAGAGAACATTTGCATAAGATTTAGGCCACCAGTATCATTAGTTTGTGACAATGGATAAGCCTATATATATATATATGACTAAGAGGGCCTATGAAAATAACATAATACTCAATTTTTCATCAAATCATTTCCCTTAAGGTAATGGAGTCTCAAAATCAACAAACAAAAAATTCATGAAACCTATCAAAAAGTCTACGATGCAACAGCCAAGAACATGACATAAATTGCTTAAATATTTTGTTTGGGTAGATAGAACTAGAGTGAAGTAATCTCTAAAAGCATCACCATTTATTTTGGTGTATGTTCAAAAGGATATATTTCCTATCACTCTCAAACTACTAACCTACAAATTCATGTAAGAATATATGGAAGAAGATCAAGAATATGCAAATTCAAGGTTGCTTGAAATCATTCAAATGGAGGATTATTGGAAATAAACATTTGCCAACTTGAACAAACATCAAACCATAGTCAAACTATGGTTTGACAAGTGTTCAAAGATTAATGTGTTCAGGCAAGGAGACCTAGTTCTCCTATGGGATAAATCATTTGAACCAAAAAGAAAACATGGGAAATTAACTCTTTTATGGATTAGTCCTTATCAAATTGATTAGACAATAGGAGAAAACACATTCAATATCAAAGACTTGCAGGGAGCAGAGTTGAATTTACCAACTAATGGGAAATACCTCAAGCACTATTTCTCTATTGTGCCACCTCATTTCTTCATGGAGTAACTTGTAAGACTAATTATAGTGTAGGTATGCTTAGATTAGTTTCCTTTCTTGTTCCTTATCTACAAATAGTGTTTGTATATATATTTTTATTTATTGTTTTCTTTCTTTTTGTCTATTTTTCTTTTTATGTGTTTGTTTTCCTTATTTTATTCCCTACTTTCAATAATTCTTTTCCAAGATAGTTTTCAAGCTCCAATACACATAGTTGCTCAAAGGAACTTCTCAAATCAAGAATGAAGGTATGAATCTTAAGCATTGATTGATCATGGATTTTGGAAATTTGAGCTTGATGTTATGATTTTGATAAATTGGTGAGGATTGATATCTAAGTTAATTATTCCTTAAAATATTAAACCTTATTATGATCTAAGTTTGATTTTGATAAGTATTACATATGCTTAAGTGAAAGTTTGAATTATTATAGCAAATTTATGTTATCACCTAAAGAATAATATTATCTAGGATGAAGTTTGTAACCAAGGATTATTGTATAAAAATCAAACATTTAAAAAAATTCCTAAAAACTTGGCTAATCATAGTTCCCAACCTTTGTTGTAAAATTAAATAAATTCAAAAAAATTAAGAAATTTATTAAAAATTTGAAAGCTTTCTAAGAAAAGGTGATTTTGGTAACCTCCACCAAAGCTATGGATGCCTAAATGGAAATGGAGCAAGGCCTTGAATGGAGCCAATGATATCTCTATCAAGGTTATGGATGCTTGGCTAGTAGTAGAGCAATTCCCAAGCCTTCTCTTTTCATAAAGCATGATTCATAATGAATATATAAATATGTTGTAATTCAATGTTAATTATTAAGGTAATGAAATCTAGGATTTGTTCTCTAAATTCCATGGTAGTTAGTGGATGAACCAAAGCACACACATAACATGACTGAGTTTTGATGTTTAATCCTAATTCTACATTTGTAAGACTTTTTTTAATCATGAATTTATCTTAATAATGGTACTTGATCATGTGGAATGATTTGTTTGGCTATTAGTTTAAACAAAGAGTATATGAGTTCTAACATTTCGCAATGTTCCCCTAGAATTCGCTATTTGTTGAGGTCAACATACCACCATTTCTAAAAAATGAGGACCCTTGTTCAATTTTTCAAATTATGCTATAGATTGAAATTCAAATTAATCAAAATGTACTATTAAATATCATGTTTTTCTTAAGATTTCATTGAGATGTTAGTATAAGCTTTATTTGATTTCACCTAATGTGGCTAATATTTGATTCTTGTGTTTCCATGTTGCAAGTTTAATGGATTTCCATTTTAATGAACATAGTTTAGGGTTTTATAATTTAGTGTTAATTTGACCCTTTTTTTAACATTTGGTCTTTAATCGATTGATTAAATCCATGTTCAAATAATGTTAAAAAAATTTAGTCTAAGTTTTATTTTCAAAGGGATTTAAATTTATGTGGGAACATTTTATTATGTCTTAGTTCAAAATTTATCCTAAGTTTTAATAGTGATTATTTACATGTCTAAAACCTTAGTCTAAAATTTCATGCTAAATCTCTACATATATCTTGATTTCTTCAATTTATATCTATAGGTACTAATTAAATGTGAAGATACCAAGTGGCAAGATCTTGGGAGCTTCAAGCAAAGATCAATGATTCACGGGTAAAGATGGAGTCAATAAGTCAAAATAATTGATCGATGGTTCATGTTAATAATATAATGGAGATCTAAAGGTGAGCATAGAATAAGAGTGTTAAAGGATTATAAAATAAAATGCAAAAATGATAAGTGTCATGATTTTGAATACATATTAAGGATCTAACTGTGAGAAAAGGTCAACAAGTCAAGGATCCTAGGGTGAAATGTGAGAGTGACAAGTGTCAAAAACTTGAAAAGTGATTAAGAAAAAAAATGGCCCATGTATGAGCATGTAAAGATGAGGATCGATGGTCTATGCCTGATCATACATTTAAAATATTGACATAGGACATTCAATCTTATAGAAGGGAGATCAATGCTTGCATTTTATTATACGTTCAAGATCAATGGTGTGAGTGGAGTCGACTATTCAAAGAGCCCAGATTGAATATGATGTTTACTCATGGTGAATAATCATTCAAGTGATGAAATTATTTGTAAAGTACATAGAGAGCCCATCAAGTTGACAAGTATCTTGATCTCGAGAGCTCAAATGGAAGATCAACAGCCTACGATAAAGTCAAGGCCAGAAGATTTCTTAAGAGATGAATGATGTGAATTTATCAAGATTAAAAAAGGTAATGGCATGTGTCTAAAAGCAATAAATGATCACATTTTAAATAAATGAGTAGTGTGACATGGTAGTGCCACATAGGTAGAACACATCATACTAGAAGATCTTGTGGACTCAAGCATGCGAAAGATATAAATTTGAAATACAAATGTAATATAAGTCATCAAATCTCATATTTCAAACTTGCTTACCACCATTAGAGCTCTACATAAACCTCAAAAAATCCCTAAGAGTGTATACATAACCCTAGTTTTTCCTTGGATTTACTGGTTTAAGCCTAAAGAGTTGAATTATTATGTGAAAAAGGATAATTCAATTGGAATTATAGTAATAACGTCTCATAAACATGTTTTAAATCTAGAAGTCAAGTTATATTTGACATCAGATATTAAAGGATGAGTATTCAAGGACACTAAGTTTGTATTTGCTTCTTTAAATACAAGGGATAAAAATTATTCTGAATTGTTTTGGATAATTAAAAACCAACCAGTGATCACTAAGGAAGAAGAAAAGATCAAGGGTCTAAACAAATGGTTCAAGAGCTTGAAGGATATTTCTAAGGATTTCAAACAATTAGAGAAACAAATGATGCATATATTGGGTAGAATAATCAAAGACCTAACTAACATTAGTCCCATTGGCTTGAGAATAGATGAGGATTTTACACATAGGACTATTTAGTTCATGAAAGAGGTGAAGAGTAAAAGCTAGGGAAAAATAGGGGTAGATAATAAAAGAATCTTGGACATGATCCTATCTATAGAGGAGAATATTGGTGATGTTATAATCATCAAGTAGGCCTTAGATAGAGATAACAAATACATTAAGGATTTTGAAGATCAAAAATAACTTTTCATGGATCCCATCATCAACTTCAAGCTGATTGATGATAAATATGGAAAGGGAATGAAGATCCTAGAGTAAAGATAAAGGACTATAATAACATGAGTTTTTTAAATTCAAATTTTTTGAATTAGAATTTTCCTTTTGTAACAAAACATGTAAAAAGGAATATTCTATCTGTTAAAAGAATGTGCAAACTTGTAAAGTACATTGTTGATAGGTCAATCCATTTGTAAAGTGTCTAATTCTAGAATGTTGTAGAAGGACAATTATCCTTGACAATTATTCAATTATAATTTGATGTGATTGATAGACATACCTCAAGGTATTATATAAAAGGGGTATTGTAATTTGTAAAAAAAGGGGAGTTTTAGAATTAAAAAACTACTTTGTAAATTTGGAGAAAATTAATGCAAGCAAGGGAATTTTACAAAGATTATCTCATATTTGTTTGTGTATTTTATTATCATAGATGCTTCCTTAACTAACTAGTTTGATTTTCATATTTGAATGATTTTTATTGATTTTAGATGTGCATATTTGAATGTAGATTTTTCAATTTGTACTTATACTAGATTCATTGAAAGATAATAGATTTATTTCATTTTCCTTTCTTTTCTTGCAAATGTGCTAATAAAATTTGCTTATGGTAGTAAATCTTTAAATTCATTCTAGTTTCTTATTTTCATTAACTATCCTTAGATATTTTCCTTGTATATGATAGGATCTATACTGTTGGATATTTCTTGTCATATATTGGTTTGAGTGCATGTTTGGATGAAATTTAAGCTTTGTCATAATGTCTGGACTGAATATCAAAAACACCTTTCTCTTCTGCCCTACCCTTCCTTTTGCTCATTTTTTTGATCAATTCACTCTAGTTTAGTTTTAATTGTAAATATGCATGTTAGATGAGACTTTAGAGTTTAGATTTTGATCATAGTTCACTATACTTATTTTAGATTACTATCATCTTTCATAAGTAGGCTTTAATACCATGGTTTCTCCCAATAACCATTTATATTATCATTTTGTGAAATAGTTAATTGCTTTGTTTCTACTCCACCAAATATCTCAGGAAGACCATAACTAGCTACTCATACAATAGATTCTTTGAATATAGGCATCAAGATACTCTTCTTTGATTTCATCTCTTCATTCATCTTCAAATTTATCTATATGTTTCACCATGAATTTACTTTAGATTCCACTTGGGATACTCCTTTATCTTATTCCTTAACTCATTATCTAAACAAAAAAGAAAATTATAAAAATTAATATCTATAGACTCTTAAATTACCACTTACCATTCAAAAAGAGGAAACTTATTTTTGTACACCTAGCTTCTTATTCCATCTTTCTCACATAGTTTATCACATCCAAAATTATAAAATTAATACACATATAATATGTATGAATGAGGATAATGTTGTTAATGAAAAAATTAGTAATTTATCCTTACTTATAAGTGAAAATTAATTATAATAACAATGATTTTATTTATTCTATTATACACATAGTTGATATTGATCCTACATTCCATAATTTTTCCCCTTTGTCAACTAAGGGGGATAAAATTCCTTCCTCTTACCTTAGCACATAAAAATACACAATTGAAATAAATGACATACCTTTTAATACATATTTTGATGTTTCTTCCACTTCAACCTCATTCTTATTTTAATCACCTAAAATGACACTTGAGTGATAAGAGTGTTAATTGAGACCACCCATCCCTAGATTAGCCCTAGACCTATCTCAGGGCCTATTTAGACACTTATCCAACCTTAGTGCGGGCCATATGATTCCTTAAACATCCTTAAAGTATTATTATACCTTTAATTTAACATTTTGTCACCTTGTGCCTCAAGTTATTCCACTTAGACACTAACACCATAATTTGGATGGTAATGCCTCATGGCACTAGTGTCCCAATTTTAGTGTTATTGTCCTTTTCCCTCCTTTTATTACCAATGGATATATTTTAAAATGAAAAACCACATAGGGTCAGCCTAAATTTATTTTAATAATTTTAAAAACACTAAAACAATATACATACATGTCTTTTAGCACTCTAACCACTAGATGGGAATCATATGCAAATTACACAAACAAACTCAGAACAAGTTATCTACAATAAAGGTTATCAATCCCTATTCTATCCTACTTTTGCATACAACCATCTACAATATTACTAAGTTTAGATTACTTAGCTTTCCAATTTCGATCACATTTAAATAACCCAATCTAACATTCATACTAACTTTAGTTGCACCTTCACTAACACTTAGGTGAGTAGAAATGCATTGATCTTGATCCCTCTTCATATTATTGGTATTTATGCAACTCTAAACATAGTGGGTTGTTGAGTAAGTCATCCTATCCAACTAAAAACACACTTTATGAATTTTTCTAACTAGATGTCTTATAAATAAGGATTTGTAGGGTTTGCATATAGAATGAGTCAAAATGGGTCATCTATAGAGATCCAAAACCTATGCACACAGGAATAGTCTTGAAAGACCTAGACATAGGTACACCTAGAAGCTCAAAAATGTTTTTCACAAAGGAAACTAGTACCACATGGTGATAATAGCTAATTAGGGCACTACTATTTAAGAAGAGTTTTGACACTTTGGACCTATTCATGACACTTAGATTGGCCTCTTTCTTAGTTTGTAGGCTCCAAATCTCCCATTTTAGTCATTTTCTAGGTAGGTACTTGTTGATATTATTTATTGTTATTTTTAGAAAGATCAAACTAAATAAATTCTATTAAAAATTAATGGATATATTTATTGCATATTTCTACCTTGATTTACTATACTTAGACCTTTAACGACCTAGGATTTATGTCTAATATGTCCTTAATAGTTAAAGCACTTATCTACACATAATGCCACTCTTATGCCATGATTTCATAATATTAACATAGAGTTATAACATGATGATAACACATATCCTTCTACTAATACTTATTTTAGTGTTATAAATAAAAACAAACCACATAATTCATATATATCCAATGAATTTCCTACACTAAAGGAAGATATTATCTTTCTTCCTTTTAATATTATCAGGACTAGTGTTTTAATGGCTAAAATTAATAATCTAATTCAACCCTTAAATTAGCCTCTTAATAACATCAACATGCCTTCCCACAAAGTCATATCCTTAATGAATGTTTTTGGAGTTTTTCAAAATAAAGTATATCAATTATCCTTAGAGAGTGAACTACATACCACTTGGGTTGGTTCGTATTTTATCCTTTTAGGACTTAGCAAGTGTAAATCCTATGTTTGTTAAACAGATAAGTATATTAAATTAGGGTAATAATATTCAATAAATAAAACCATTGATTTGTTACAAAAATGACTAATTTTAACCTTTCTAAAAGTATCAATAAATAGTTCAAGTAATAACTTATCTGGAAAATGACTGAGATGGATAATATGTAGGATATAAATTGAGGAAAAGGCTAGTTTGAATGTTTCAAATAGGATCTAAGTGTCAAAACCTATCCTTATTAATATCACCCTAACTAGATAGTATCATCATAAATGGATATTTGTTGATATTATCCCTATTCTGGTAGTAGTTTCCCCTAATTAAGACTATCCCAAAAAATTGAGTGCACCTATATCTAGATCCATGAGGTCTATTTTTTCATGTATGAGTTCTAAAATATTGTATATTACCTATTTTGACCTAATTTGTGATCAAACCCTAACCTTCCATGTTTCTAGGGCATCTAGTTAGTATAAGCTAAAAAGTGTGTTTGTAAGTGGGGTAGGATAGACATCCTCAACACCATGCTATGATGAGAGTTACCAACATATTAATACTCTGAAGAGGGATCAAGTTTGATGTAGTTATCCTCACCTAAGTGCTAGTGCAAGTGCAAGTGCAAGTGAAGTTAGTATGAAAGTTGAATTGAGTGATTTGAATGTGATTGAGACTAGAAATCGAGGTAATTTAAGCTTAAGAATGTTGTAGATGGTATTATGAAAAATTAGGGAAGAATAAGGATTGGTAACCTTAATTGTGCACAATATGTTCTGATTTTGCATATGTAATTTGCATGTAAATTCCATCTAGTATTTAAAGGGATAAAAGTCATGTATTTATACCATTATGATGCTTTTGTGGGTTCTAAAAGAGGTCTAAGCCAAATCTAAGAGGTTTTAGATTTGAAAATATACACATTTGTGAAAAAGGGAGAGAAAGGAAATTAACACCATTATCCCTATGATGGTGCTAGCATCTAAGTGACAAAACACTAGGAATGAAGGGCTAGGATGTCAGAATGAGGGTCTGGGATTACTTTAGGGATTAATAGGGACCCTTTGTCTCACACAAAGGATATATAAGTGTGAAAATAGGCTATAAGATAGGTCTAGGGATAAAATAGGGATAATTAGTCTCAATTATTACTCTTAACACTCAAATACCACTTTTAACTGATTAAATTACTGCCCCCTTATTCTATAAATGTATCAAAATGAAATGAATAGGATAAAGGAAAAATAAGCATACCTATACTTATGTAAGAGGTAAAGCCAATGAAGTTGGGTTTGAGTATGTGAATCATGATCCAATGCATGTCCCTCAGTGAAACATGCATAAATCAGTCCTTACTTAAGAGATATCAAAAGTAAAGATAAGACTGAGTAAAGAAATAAAATTTAGTAAAAGGATATGAGAGAGGAAATGAATGAATACACTTCATTGTATATGCAAACTAATATATAAACCTAGTGACAACCTATTTGTGTGTGTATATAGTGATAAATCAATGAATTGCTTGGATTGAGCTGATGTCTTTCTCAATTACCATGTGTGGGTAACTTAATAACTCAATCCATTTTTTAATCCATCATTTCTCACCCCTACTTAGTGTGTCATGACCTATGAATAAATTAGATTAGACTGATGGTGTGTATAACCCTCTTATGTAGGTGTCTCAATAAGTCAAGTAAGCTATGACTCCATCATTGTCCACTCATATAGTAGATGCATCTAAAAATAAAACTTCATGATGTGACTTGAAATGTCTAATTGGGTGTGTCAATTATACAACCATTCAGGTATATTAGGTGACTCTGAGCCACTCAAAAATGACAACCATTGAATATGGCATAAGGCATGAAACTAGTGTGTAACGTGGAATATGATGTCATATTTATACAACATAGAAAATGACATGGAATTTTTCATTCCATATGATCAACTGGTGTGTAAGTGAGAATATGGAAACAATATGCTATGTACATGCCCCCAAATCTATTATCTAAGAATATGGATTCTAGAATGAGTTTTAATAAACTATATCTAAGTATCTAAACTAAATATGGGAATGGTCATGTCGTGCATGATGCCCCAATCTAAGCAAATTGGTATGAATATAAGCTAAAATGGTATGAATCTAAGTAAAACTAAGCAAAATTGATAAATATATAACTAAACCTATGCAAACATATATTGTACCTACTGTACATTTCTAGCCAATCTAAGTTTTTCCTAAATTGAGGGCACTAAACAATATCACCATATCTTGGATAGTAAAAACATGTGGCACTATTGTCCCAATTTGGGTTCTAGTGTAATACTACTATGATTTATGTGAAATTGTATTGATCTTTGTCTCACTATTTTCCCACTATGTTTAACTAATATTTATTTCTATAATCTAATCCTATGTGTTAAAAACTATACTATGAATGGCATAATCTTTGTGACAAACCCCTGTGCATTCCCCCTCTTTTGAGGGGAGTTGTTGAACCTATGAAATAATTATCCTCAAAAGAAAAATCTATTAAAAATGTGTGTTAACTAAAGCATATATGATATATACATAATAATATGATATAATTTACATACATAACATTAGAATATAAGATAATCTAGGCATTAGTATTTAATGTGTGATTTATGTCATGTTTAACATTCATAAGGGTGTCAACATAGTTATAAAAATGCATGTAACATTAAATTTGAGTAATATCTAAGTAGCTAACTATTAGATGAGGCATGATTTCCATCACATCACCTAAGTAGGAAGGGGAGATACATGAGGTCCCTCATGGAATATAAAACTAGAGTGTGTAATAAGTAAGATAAAATTGTCATGGCCATGATTCATATAAGAAAAAATACATACAAAACCCATGAGGCATGTAAATTAGGGAAAGGTGGCATAGAATAAGGGACATGGGTGCATGCCTATAAATCTAAGAAAACAAGACATAAACTGACATGTTCAAATGTCTACATACATAAACAAGTAAGTTGGCTTAGAGACACATAGAAATACATGTTCAAATGTGCACATACACAATACGGAAAAGCAGACACAAGGACATGGGCACATGTCTAAGGCATAGATACTATGAAAATAAGTGGTGTAGATCCAAAGAGTAATAAAATATTCAAATGCCCTTGAATAGAATAACCATAGAGATACAATCAATTCTAAACTAGGAAAGATAGAAATGAAAGTATGCACTAACATGTAATATAAATCTATTTAATATCCAAGAGGTACACATGCTGAGTCTAAAGGAGTATTACCTGATAAAAAAATATAAGTGTAGCATGATCAAAATAAAGATATACCAATGTTAAATCTATTATTTAGAGTTTAGAAATATGTAACTTGATAATCAAAACTATGTATAGGGTATCCCTAAATGAGCAAATGTGTCAAATAAATAACCCATATATCTATGTATATGCCCATAGTGGGTAGATGATTATCAAATCTATATCAGTGCGATAGGATTGAGTCCTTTGGAAATCTTAAATCACTTGACATGATAAAAATTGATTATATGAAGATAGCTAGCATATGTAGTGTTTGGAAAATATAAGAAGAATAAACATGGAAATGCATATAATCTATAATTTTATATTTTCTATGTAAATATTTAAATGTTTTTAAGTTATTTTTGAAATTTTATATTGTTTTTGAAATTTTTAGATATAATTTATGTACAAGCAATAGAAAAATGAAACTATGTACAATGATCAAGAAAGAAAGAAACTATGTACAAGTAGGGAGGAACCATACTATTTAATGAGTCTCATGAGAGACTCACTATCATTATAGCCTGTGTTAAAAATAGGAATGTTAATCTCTTGTGCACTATGATTTCTATGCTAGACTTTAATGGTGTTGCAAAATGAATCTACGTATTCTTCATTATTGAAATCATAATAATCATAATAATCAAGAATGCTAGAGGTTATCACCTCATACTTTGGAGTTGACCTTTCTAAATTGTGCTTTTTTATATTGATTGTGATTTTCCCTTTGAAACTATTCTTAATGTAGACATATGGTATTGTCAAGGTTATTTTTCTATAAAGAATTTTTTGAGAATGCTTATTGGCTTAGCATTATTTTGAATTTACCACTTAATTCTTTTCTCTTTTTATAACATTTCATATATATCTATATTTTTTCCTTGATAAACCATATATATGAATGATTTTCCTTATGATTTTCAATAAATCCCAAACCTTGTTGACCAATATTAGCAATTGTTAGAATAGGAGAAGTGATTCCTTGGGTTTGATTTCCCAAACCTCCACCATGACAATGAAATTATTATATATATTATTGACCAAACCCATACTGATTTGAAATTTGAGCAACATTTTGGACTAGTAGATTTGCATCTCTACTTACTTTACATGTGCTCGTTTGTCATGCACCATTTTTGATTAATTTAATTTCTCAAGAAAAATTTTCATTCCAATATCTTACATGGAATAAAGAATGAGTTAAGAAAATAATTTATTTAATATTTTGGACCCACAGTTATTTTGTATTATCAAGTTGTTCGAATGGGGCCAAATAAATATTAAATATATTTTAATATTAATTGGAATTAGCAAGTTGAATGTCTAAAATGAAACATACCAATTGGGATGTGAATTTTTAGGAGATAATGATGATATTATAGGTAAACTTGCTAATTTTCTCTTGTTTTCTTATCCTCAAGATAAGTGGGTCAAATTCGAGAAAGCTTTGAAAATGGAAACATAGGAGAAAGAAGTAGGATTTAAATGTTTTATGATAAAGAAGATGAAGATATAGTTATTTTACTTTTATAACTCATGTCATATTTTAAAATCAAGGATATTTGGATTTTATCACCAAAACTTTGGGGTGTCATGTGTTTTTATATGCCAATATTTCCTTCTAAGCCATCTTTTGTCATTTTAACAAATTTTTGGTCTTTACAGTTAAATTTTGTATTTGAGGATGAAAACCTTCTGGTGAGGAGATCAATGGATTAAAACCCATTGATTTAAAGATTCAAAAATGTATCCCTTTTGATTTAGATAGGTGATCTCATCTAAATATTGCATTGGAGCTAATTGGTATTGCGTATGTAGATCTTGGTGAGTTGTTTATATATTCTTAGGTGTCTTCTATTGTAGTTTGATTTCTATATTTTTTATGTTGTGTTGGTTTCATTTATAATTTTTATATATAATTATTTTTACTCTATATAAATTTAACAAATGATACATTTCAAATATATGGTAAGTTTGAAGTAATTTGGTGTTAAAATAGCCAAATCTAGGGCATAGGGAACAACCTAGTTGTTGTAGATATGTGGATATTTAAATTTAAATTTTTTAAAGTTGTGTGGTTGGATATATATTTTTTATAATATTATATCATGTCTATAAATCATATTTCAATAATAGGAAAAGATTTAGAAGTTACCGTGTTAAAATTGTCAAATCTCAGTTCTAGTTTGTTGAAGGAAATTATTAATTTCATGAGAGTACCTCTTTATATATTTCCATAGTATTTGGAGAGGGTTTGAAAATTTATTTTATAATTAATATTTTATGTTTAATTATGTATTTTCAATAATTTTTCAAAATATCTCTTTTTAGAGTATGACAGTGGTATCAGAGTCGAGATCTTGCCAACCTGTTGGGGATTATAACCATTGTGTAAGTTTATTAATGTTGCATGTCAATTTATGAGGTTGAATTGTTATAAAGTATCATTTGAATGATATTTTTAATGGTTTCATGTTATTTTTTATTGGTTTCATGTGTGTTATCCACCATTGCATGTTAGTTAAGAAGGATAAATTTTTCATGTTAATGTGAATCATGGGAAGTTTCTCTGAATCTATGTTTAAGATTGTATCAAGATTAAATCAAATTAATAGTCCCCTATCAAGACATTCTAGAGAGTCATCCAAGTTGATTCAGCTTGGGAATTTATATAAAAAAAATTAAGTGGGAAATATGCTTTATGCATCAAGAAAAGATTTGGAGTTTCAACATCAATCAAAATATTTTCGCTTAACAATTTAAAGGAAATAAAAGATTGTTTATCTAATGTTGTCCAATCATATAATGGAAATTTGCAATGAGATATAAATAAATTAATGGTTTATTTGGTCTAGCCCAAGTTTATGAGACATAAAAATGAAGATGTGATCCTTTTAGTTACCTTTTACCTTAGTGAAATCACAAGAATTATAGCTCCTAAAGTCCTTTACAAGGATGACATAATGAAGGAGGTGTTTCAACTAATTGTGATTTTTTTTTGGATTTTAGATGATATGTTAAATCCTTATTTTTATAAGATGGTAAATATTCTATAAACTATTACAAGAGTTGGATTTTGTGTTGTGATGCTAGATCTTGATTTTAAACATTTTATTCTTGAAAATTTTCAACATTTCTTGACTACTATTAGTATGAGTCATGCAAAAAATGTTATAATTTGTATGTAGACCTTTATAAATAATACTCTAAGGGAGAATTATGGTATCTCCTAGCCACTAATATCTATTATATTGGATGGTTTAAGGCAAGAAAATAACATTTCTTCAACTGCACATATGTTAGTTAGAAATGTTGTTAATATATGTGAAGAAAAGTTGAAACCATATATGACAGTGTAGCATAAAGAAGAAGAATGGAAATAGTTAGAGTAAGATTTATAAGCTACATAAATGGAGGATGAAAAGAAGAATATAGAATAATAAGTCTTTAAAACTATATTTTCATAGGGTTCAATAGAGGAGCATGTTGATTTTAGGAATTAAGCCAAGAAGAATGTTTGGGTTAGCCCTAAGTTTGGAGCTTTAAGTTACAAAAATGAAGGAAGGTGTTGAAGATATCTCAACTATGTCTCTTATGGAAAAGGTAATGATCATGTTTATTTTATCCTAAGGTATCAAAATCATTCAAATTTAATGTTTCCTACTATGTCACTACAACACTCTTGTCATCATGGAAAATATTCTAATAAGGAAGATAGGGACAATGATATAATTCATAACATAGAGCATGTAGGTTCATTAATTCAAAATTAATATTTCTTCTACATATGGAACCCAGTTGATAATATTCAAAAAGAATGAAAAAAGGGTAGATAATTTTCCTAAAGTTCAAATTTATTTATGCATAAGGGTATGGGACCCTAGTTCTTTGGATAAAGAACTATAGAGGGAAGACTTTCAAAAAACCTTGAAGCCTAAAATTCTTGATGGGACAAAAAGTGGTGATTTATATGTTAATGGGTTGGAAAAAATTGACATGGTTATGGATGTAGAAGGGTTGTATTCTAATGATGATTTATTACAAATTCAAAAATATAAGGAAATTGAATTTACATTTGAAGGAGAAAATGTAGTGTTTAGAGGTGTCTCTAAAGGAACTTTGAGAGTAGTCTTAGAAAAGAGGACTCCTTAAGGAAAAATTCTTGTGGGCATCAATTTGTATGGTGATGAAGTGCATGTAGACTATTTTTTTCTCTCATGAGAAACATAGTCCTTGTTCTATTATTCAATTGCTTCTAAATAAACAAAGAATGGTGTTTCAAAATTTGTTCTTAGGATCATTATTATAAAGGAGATTTCAGCATCCCATAGAATTTAAAATTAGTTATGAACATACCAATTTTGGCCCATATTTATTAAGGATTTATTTATCTAAAATATTCCATCATATATCTATTTTGAAGGATATTGTGTGCATAAATACATTCAAATGCTTTATTCAACACATAAAATTCAAGGTCTTATCTCATAGTTTGACTTTCCAATTGAGGGTGAATTGAATAATAAATTTTGAATTAGCCTATGTTGATAATATTTTTTTGTCTAAAAAAGACTTTAATATATATTTGGGAGCATTTGGAAATATTTATAGGTGCATTTCATCAGCATGATCTAGTTACCAGAGCATCTACATGGGAGATTGATATCACTTGGGTCAAGTCATGAGTACTGAAGTCATACGTGAGGTTGAAACATAAGAAGGATTGAAGGGGGTTTTTAAGGTATTAAAATCATGTCATGTACTTATAATTTCACATTTATCACAAGAATTTTCTATACTGTATGATTCTTCAAAAAATGAATTTGTTGTGGTTACAATGCAAAGATGGAAACCCATGAAAAATTATAGCATGAAGTTCAAAGATTCAAAAGAGAGATTATATAGGTATGATGAGATATTGTATATCATTTATACTTTTAAAGAGTTTATAAATCATATAGTTTATGGTAAACATGTGATGGAAATAGATTAAATTAGGTGGAAGTTCTTCTGGGTTCAATATAATTGGAGTGATAGGTCACAAAAATGGATAATTGACAATATGGTTGCATATGAATTTTTGAGAATGAATAATTCATGGTATATTATTATCACTCATGGATATTGGAGTTATGAAACCATGATGTACTATATTATAATTACATTTACCACTAACATCTTGAAGATTTGGTTGGATGATCAGTATGTGCTAGTGGATGGACTTAGAGAGTGCATAGTCTCCCATTAGAATGATTTGTTATTTATATATTTGAGATAAAAATTTGGGTGGAGTAATTTATATTGTTTTATGATAAAAATCATTATTCCTAAAATTTAACATTTTTGTTCTAGATCAGATCCTAAATTTGTATTTAATACCTTTTAAATTGAGGTAGGGTATGAAATAATTAGTGTTATTTTCAGTAAGGTGTACCTCCACATTTCAAAGATATTTTGTTGTTATAGATCAGCCAACGAATTTGATGGAAAAATATATCAATATGAGATTTATATCAGTGGGAGAAGTTGCAAGAGTTATAGGATTGAATTTTCACATACTGGTACACATACATAACTAAAAAGGCAAGTTATGGGAGAAAGGATACTAATGAAAAACAAAGGGAGACATATTACATACTAATTGATAGCATAGATAATTTGGTTATACCTTGTTATTTTTACATCAATATCACACAACTCAGATTCACTACTCTAAGATTTTCTAGACTGCTAGGAGAGAGAATGGGAAAAACTACATTTTTTAAGTTTACTAAATCTTTCTGGGAGTATTGGAAAGAATAAACCAAAGTAATATATATCTACAAGCTCAGATTACATGAATACTTCTATTTGGCACATGAAATTGTCACAAAATAATACAAGCCTTCAAGTTTGCACAATATTCTTTGGTAAGAGATGTAACACCTCATGGGTACATGATTTAAACTTTGTGGACAATATGGTATGAATAATCACAATGGAATGGTGATTATTGAGTAGTTTGGGTTGTAATTTCTTGAGGACAAGAATTTTTGGGAAGAGTTGACTTGTCATGTCCCATTTTTGATTAATTTAATTTTGTGGGAAAAATTCTCATTCTAATATTTTCCATGGAATAAATAACAATTTTGGAAAATAATTTATTTAATATTTAATATTTTAGACCCATAGTTATTTTATATTCTCAAGTTGTTTAAATGGATCCAAATAAATATTAAATATATTTTAATATTAATAAGAATTGGCAAGTTGAATGTATAAAAGGAAACTTACCAAATGGGATGTGGATTTTTAAGAGGAGATAATGATGAGCTTCTAGGGAAACTTTCTAATTTTCTCTTTCTTTCTTATCATCAAGATAAGTGGGTCAAATTCAAGAAAGCTTGGAAAATGGAAACAAAGGAGTAATATGCATGATTTAAATGTTTTATGGGTAAGACAATAAATATAAAGCTAGTTTCCTGTAATAACTCAAGTCATATTCTCAAATCAAGGATATTGGGATTTGGGCACCAAACTTTGGGGTCATGTGTATTTATATACCAGGATTTCCTTTTAGGCTATCTTTTGCCATTTCAACAAATTTTTGGACTTTATAGTTCAACTTTGCATCTGAGGATGAAAAAATTTAGGTGAGGATATAATTTTATGAAAACAATTTGATTTCAAGAGTCAAAAGATGTATCCCTTTTGACATATAGAGGTGATCTCATCTAGATATTGCATAGGAGCTCATTGGTATTGTGTATGCAAATTTTGGTGAGTTGTTTGTATATTTTTAGGTGTCTTCTGGTGTAGTTTGATTTTAATTTTTTATGTTGGTTTCATTTATAAGTGCTATATATTATTATTTTTCTACTATAGAAAGTTCCAAAATTCCACCTTTTAGATCTATGGGAAGTTTGAAGTAATTTGGTACCAAAATTACCAAATTTGGGGCATTGAGAGAACCCTGGTTGTTGCAGTTGTGTGGATATTTAAATTTCATATTTTTATAAGTGTGTGATAGATATTTTTATATTTTAATATAATATCACATGTTTATAAATTATTTTCAAATAATAGGAAATTATTCCAAAGTTACTATGTTGAAATTGTCAAATCTTGATTTTAGTTTGTGGAGGAAATTGGTAATTTAATGCAAGTACCTATTTCTATATTTCCATAATATTTGGAGAATGTTTGAAAATTAATGTTATGATTCATATTTTATGTGTAAATTTTTTTAATAATTTTTCAAAATATCTCTTTTTGGGACATGATAGTGTTATCAGAGTTGAGATCTTGCTAGCCTATTGGTGAAGATAACCATTACGTAATTTATTCATGTTGCATGTCAAGTTATGAGGTTGCATTATTAGAAAGAAGCACTTGCATGATAGTTTTAATAGTTTAATGTCAATGCTTAGTGGTTTTATATGTGGTATCCACCATTGCATGTTGATTGAGCAAGGTGAATTTGTCTTGTTAATATGAACCATGGGAAGTTTCTTTGAATCTATATTTAAGAATGTACCTAGAGTAAATTAAAACAAGAGTCCCCTATCAAGACATTTCAGAGAATCATCTAATTTTTTCAAACATGGGAGTTTATAGAAATAAAATGAAGTGGTAAATATTCTTTATGAATTAAGATAAGATCTATATTTTTAACATTAACCAATAAATGTTCTACTTAACAATTCAAAGGAAATAGAAGATTGTTTATCTAAGGTTGGCTAATCAGATTGTGAAATTTTTCAATGGGATATAAATCCATTAATGGTTTGTTTGTTCCAACCCAATTTTATAATCCATCTATATGAAAATGTGATCCTTTTAGTCACCTCTTGCCTTAGTGAAATCACAAGAATTATAGCTCCTGAAGTTCCTTATAAGGATGATATAATGAAGGATGTATTTCAGTTAATTATGGAAAGTTTTTAGGGATTGGATGATATGTTAAATTCTTATTTTGATAAGAGGTTAAATATTTTATAAACTTTTATAAGATTTGGTTTTTGTGTTGTGATGCTAGATCTTGATTGTGAAGATCTTATTCTTAAAATGTTTCAACACTTCCTGGTTGCTATTAGTTTGAATCATGTAAAAAATGTAATAATTTGTATGCAAACCATTATGACTAAGATTCTGAGGGGGAGTGATGATATCTCCTAGCCACTGATATATATTATATTAGATGGTTTAAGGTAAGAACATAACATTTATCCAGCTACACATATGTTAGTTATAAATGTTGTTAATATATGTGATGAAAAATTAAAACCATATATGATAGTGGAGTATAAGGAAGATGAATATAAAGTGTTAGATGAATATTTAGAATCTACAAATGTGGAGGATGAAAATAAGAAAGTGGAATAAGAAGAATTTTAGACTATGTTTTCAGAGGGTTTAGTAGAGGAGCATACTGATTTTGGGAATTAAGCCAAGGAGAATGTTTAGGTTAACCCTAAGTTGAGAGATTTAAGTCACAAAAATGATGGTGTTGAAGATATCTCAACTATGTCTGTTATGGAAAAGGTGGATGAGCATGTTGATTTTAGCCTAAGGTATGAAAATCATTCAAATTTAATGCTTCCTACTATGTCACTATAAGACTCTTATCATCATGGAAATTATTCTAAGAAGGAATATAGGACAAGGATATAATTCATAGCACAAAGCATGTAGGTTCATTAATTCAAAATAAAGATTATTTCTACATATGGGATCCAAATGATATTCTATTTAAAGGGAATATAGAAAGGGTAGATCATTTTCCTAAAGTTTAAATTTATTTATGCATGAGGGTATGTGACCCTATTTCTTTGGATAAAAAACTAAAGAGGGAAGACATTTAAAAAAACCTAAAGCCTAAAATTCTTGATGAGATAGAAAGTGTTGATCTCTATGTTGATGGGTTAGGAAAAATTGACATGGTTATGGATGTAAAAGGGTTGCATTCTAATGATGTGTTATTATAGATTAAAAAATAAAAAGAATTTGAATTTACATCTGAAGGGGAAAATTTAGTGTTTAGAGGTGTCTATGAAGGAACTTTAAGAGTAGTGTCAGAAAAAAGGAGTCGTTATAAGGAACAATTCTTGTGGGTATCAGGTTGTTTGGTGATGAAGTGCATGCAAACTATTTTATTCTTTAGTAAACAACATATTCCTTATTATATTATTCAAATAATTCTAATTTAACAAAGAATGGGTTTTAGAAGTATGTTTTTAGGATCATTATTATAAAGGAGATTTACATATGCCATAAAATTTAAAATTGGTTGTGAACATAGCAGTTTTGGCCCATATTTATTAAGGACTGATTTGTCTAAAAGTTTCCCTCATATATCTATTTTCAAGAAGATTTTGTATATAAATACAATCATATGCTTTATTCAACACACAAAATTCAAGGTCTTATCTCATAGTTTGACTTTCCAATTGAGGGTGAATTAGGTAATAAATTTTGAATTAGTCTATGTTGATAACAGGTTTTGTCTCAAAAAGATGTGTGTATATATTTGGGAGCTATTGAAAAAAATTGAATTATAGTAAAATAATGTCAATCCATATCATTTAAAACCTTTTATAAGGTTTACATACATCCTATGAGGTCTCACATTGTCCTAGATATCTTGTTTAGCCATGTCCTAGTCTTGGTTGAAGTTTTTCCCTCTTGAATTGGCCTAGTCAAAGAAAGTCAACCTTGGTCAAATAGGGTAAAAATTATTCAAAGGATTTAAAGATATTATTTTAGTCCTAATTTGGTTTTTAATATGTTTTAATCCCTTTTTATGCAATTTATTTATATCTCCCACCTTAAATGTGTAAAAAGGAGCTTGTGGGCCCACTCCAGGTTAGATTCAAGGACTTATATGGATGGTAGGTGGCATAGAGTCAGTTCCAAGTAGGGAATAAATGTGGGATAGGTTATAATATGGTTATGATTATTCATATTTCAATCAAGGTCAGTTACAATTAAGAAAGATGAGTTTCTCCTTATTTTGAGGGAGTTTTGGGCACTTGTACGGCTCCCATGATCATGTATGTAGATAAAAACGTGATTTGGGTGTCTATTAACCTCCATAAATCCATTTAAATGATAAAACTTCAAGGATAATCCAAAATTTTACTTTTTTAACTCATTTTCTCTATTGGCATGCAAAGAAGGTTTAACTTCAAATGTTCACCATGGGCCGTACAGGTGGAATCAAGAGGAATGGTATTATGGGTGAATATTAATCTTATTTAAATTCAATTTCATGACAATAATTCTTACATTTATTTATTTTTCTTTATGAACAATTGTTAACACTCTAGGGAGCCTGTTATAGAATTACATTGAAGAGGGGTATACTTATCAATCTGTTTCTAATTTTTGGAGGTCCTTGGAGATATGTGATATTTTTGAGGTGTTTTAGGATGAAATAAATATCTCTCCATGATGTTTTTAGAGATAAAACTTCACATTTTTATTTCTTTTGAAGGAGTTTTCAAATAGTGTTTACTTCTTGTAGATTGCAAGGCTGAGTGCAGGGCCTGAGTTTTCAACATCCAAGAAGCTTCATGGTGGTCATATTTTTGTCAAGGTTAATGAATAAAAATATAATTCATGAAATAATATTTTGGAAGTTACAATTATCATCTTTCCAAAGACAAATTGCTCATTATTTGCCTTGTTTACTGCCTTACAACTTCCAGTCAAGTTATCCTAGTTTAATAGAGGTTATACGGATGAAGAAAAGTTGTGAGTGCATCTTTTAATCCAATTTGTGCCTTAACACTCCCCATGAGTCATATTTATCATGTTATGGAAGCCTAGGATAGTATATAATAATTTCTTATTGCAAGGAGAAGTCATTCTATTTTTGGACTCCGAGTCCCTAAAATGGCCAAACAATGATCCTGAGGTTTTTTTAGAGTAAGATTGGTCATGGTGGAGTAGGTTTTTACCTTATTTATTTCTTTTCCCTTATATACATATGAACCTATTATTACCATTCTAATTTTTAGGGAAAAATGAGAATTGGAAGATAGTTTTTGAAAGCCTCAAAATTGCCAAAAACTCACTAAATTGTGGTAGTGATGTCTATAATAGTTTGAAGGAGATTTTCAACTTGCACTACATAAAGAGTTTCTTGAATTTTCCCAAGTTGGGAAAACATCTCCAAAAATTCCAAGAAGGTGTCCTAATCATTCACAAGGTAGGAGATATGATCACTCCATCAGATGACCTTCTTGACCATCTCCTATCTGTACACATGGTACACATGGCAATGAAATTAAGTTTCATAAAATTGGTGGAGAATGATGAAATAATTCCTAAAGGAAGGAATATAGCCTAGGTTTTAGATAAATAAGACTATATGCAAGCTAAAAAAGCCTTAAAAAGGTCAAACATGGTTCAAATGCCTCCAAAAACAACCTACAGGTTTGGGTACACATCCACCCATAGTCATGGTATGAAGATTGATAATAGTCAAGGTGAGATAGTGTTTAGAGTGCATACAAGAATCAAATGAGTCATGTTATAATTTAGGTTGGTAAATAAATGTTCAATAATATTATACATAACTTTTGGGGTTTATCAACCATATTGATAACTACAACCATGCCAAAATAGGCACCTATAGCCACCTTTTTTGAAAACCAATTCAGTCAAGGATCAATGGAGTGTTGAAACTCAAAGTAAAGCATATAAGTGAGTAGGGTGATATAAAATTATGATGAAAAAATATAAATAAAGGATTTTTATACATTGGATGTCAACAAACCTACAAAAAACATACCTACAACCAAGGCATAAAGTGAACCCTTGTTTACTATCTCAATCCTGACAGGGCAATGATTAGTGATGACAAGGTGCCAAGTTTGACTTCCATGGAAGAGTATGAATATTTTCATGAATTTTAAATGGTCAGGTAACATAAATTTAGTGTAATAAAATTCTTAATATCTTTAAAAATCCATCCAAACACCTTTTCACCCAAGAAAAGTGTCTCAGTCCGTACACTCAGCCTTGGTAAAGATTACATGAAATGAGGCCATTTGAAGCATGGGACAAGTTAATTAAAAGATAAAGTCATATAATTAGTTTTAATAGTTTTTTAAAATAAAAAATTACCCATAAAATTCCTAACCAAGTTCAAAACCATTCATTGAATCTCCAAGTACAATCTAACCCTGCCTACCCTCATAGTCCTACACCTTCAAAAAGTTTGCCTCACAAATTTGGAGAGTTAAGGGGTAAAATTAAGGATTTAATAGCTAAAATTTGGTAAAGTGTATAATTATTAAATATATATGAATATAAAATAATTATTTTTCCAATATAAATAGGAAAAATATCCACTATTTTGTCTTAGAATAAGGTCACTTTTAGTGTGCATGAAGGTGTCAATTTTGAGAAAGTTGATGAAATATTGGACCAAAAGGTTAGGAAGGGAAATTTATTGATTGAATAAGCTAGAGAGGACATAAATAAACCTAAAAAAAATAAAATTTAAGTTATGTAATCACAAATTTTATTCCCATGCATGCCTAGTAGGAATCCTTAAGCCTAAAAGCCAACAAGGGGTCATTTGCATTTTTAAACTGTCAGTGATGATTGCGAATGAATAAAATAATAGGAATTATAAGAGACAATAAAAAATCATGTATTATGTTTATTTTAACCCCTCCTATCCTATACAATCATCAGACTTTATGTTTTGTAGGTAAAAGAGGAGTTTTGGAAGGTAACTCAAGTAGGCAGTTTCTTATGTAAAATTGGTAGTTTTGTGCCACTTCTCAGCTTCCTTGTGATTTTTTTTGAAAAGAGCACCTCCTAACTTGGAAATTTTCACCACATTCCTTTTTCACATGAAAATTTAACTGATTTCCACTTGGTGACACATGTACAAGTGACCCTTGGACTTCTTTCTCTCTCTCCTCTCAAATACTATAAGAGTTGGCCATTTTGGCATTGTTTGTATGCTCCACCAGAGTATGGTGAAGCCCTGATCAATTGTACACCTTCTGATCAATGAAATGACTAAGTTTTTACTTCTCTCATATTTTTTCATAGTGTGCTCTACTTAAATGTGGAATTTTCTTAGTGAAGACTATGGATTCCTTAACATTGTCATTAATTCTCTCACCTATTTGCAGTCTCCTCTTATAGGGCATGTGAAGTGTTCAAGAGATGTTTATGGTTTAATTTAGTAGTATTTTCATTAGTGTCATTAAATACCTCTTGTCTAGTCCTCCTAACCTTACATATCATCTAGAACCCTATAATGTAACATTGATGCAAGAAGACATAGATTTGGGAAAGTGTATGTTTTAGTTGGTTCTTGGGTCTCAAGTGTGAAATGTAAATGGTTGGAAGTCATCAAACTAATTTGGTTCATCACCTTTGGTATAATAGGTTTATTTTTAGTTATCCTAACCCTTTTCATCCCCTTAAGTTGGTAATAATAGGATCAAGAGCTTAAATGATGCATCAAGGGGAGTTAGCCCCTAATCTAGAGATCCACTCCATGATAGGGATACCCACAACCTTGAAGTGGTTCCATTATGCCACTTGAATGAGGATAAGTTATTACCATCTCTTTAATTTTGTGCATTCAAGTGAAAAATAAAATTGGAATGCTCAGTGGGACTATTGAGTCCATTCCTTGAGGATTTTTGGTGTTTTCCTTAGAACATCAACCTTTAGAGGCAATTCCAATAAACATCAATGGTAACTCCACTTACACATCTACTGGTTGAGTAGTCTAGGTACATCAATTGAAGTTGTTTTGTTGTTTAATATGATTTTATGAAGTGAATACTAGATATTGGTGAGTTTGAGCTTGTTTTAACCCAAGTTAAGGAGCTATATCTAGCCTCACCTTTTTCCCTTGGCTATAAGCAAGTTCTTATCTAGCCTTATCATGATACTCATCAAGCATATGCTACCAATGGTCAGGCCCATCAAGTTTTTAGCTCTCCTCCAAGCCCTTCCATTAATAATATCAAAGTAACCCTACTTATTTACCAAGAATACATGTGAGATCTTGAAACTAGATATGGTTGAGGTGAAATCATACCTAATGTTTGTATTGAGAGTGTGAGGAATGCCTTAGAACAAATCAAGAAGGATTGGATACCCATAGAGGGGGATAATTGGCCTAACTTTACCTATGAAATGCTTGATGTTTATGGTTTGATATTAAATCTAGAGGAAAGATTAAGAGTTTATGAAAAAATCGCACCTATCAACCTCAACATTCCCCACATCCACCTTCAATTGTGCCATCCTTGCCTCTTCAAAATTATAGTCCAACCATGTTCCCTAATACTCTAAACCCCTCATATACTTCCCCAAGTTTTCCTTCTTAGAAACCCATCCAAGAAAATAGCCTAAGGAAGGAAAATATCATGGTTGAGTAGGCTCACTTGTTATAAGAAGATTATGAAAGGAAGAGATTTAAATTTAAAGTTTATCTTGAAAGAGAGTGGGAATTGGCTAGTCAAGTCTTGAGGCAGTCCATCATGGCAATGGAAGATAAACCCTCTAATCTTACTCCTTCATTTCCCAATAAAAATATCAAACCTCAAAAAACTCTAAGCTTCGTAGAAATATCATTTACTCCTTCATCAACCTCTCACTCACATGAACGTATCCTTGAGCCCACATTCCCTAATTGGAGAGATGTAATGGTAGCTCATGAGGAAAAGAATAAGTCACATGGAAAAGTTGTTAAGGAATAGATATTTTAATTAATTTCTCACCCTCCCACCCCTCCTCAAGAGACTATTGAATCCATTCTTTGAACTCTTCCAATTGATCAAGTTTGCCTTCCTAATGTGGAGAGTTGTCTTGCTACTTGGGAATCCTCATTGGACAAGTTCCCCATTTTTGATGTGCCTAAGATTAATGTCATTGAGAAGGAGGATGAAATATAAAATTTATATTAGATAGAGGATGAAGAGGTGTTGACTAGTAATATGGAGATATCTGCTTGCAATGGCAAAGGAAAAGTTGAGGGAGAGTTGGTAGAAGAACTCCTTTTGCATCCCATGGTAGAAGATGTCTCTCTTGTGTTTCCATTCCATGACTTAGTCTAGTTAGTTAAGGAGACTTATGGAATTTTTTAAATAAATATGAAAGGAATTAGAAGGTTTCAAACAGCCTACAAGTCCTATGGAACTCATCCCAAGCCATGAAAATCAAGAGGATGTGAATAAAAAAGATAACATGTGGAAAATCTACTTGAAAATGTTTCAAGAATATGAGGATGGTAAGAGGGATGACCTCCAAGTTGAACAAGATCAAAATGAAGGAGAGACGGAACATGTTGAAGAACATCACTTCCAATAATGTTCAGCCCATGATGGAACCATATATGATGATTTTAGACACTTTGAAGGTGATATTGAGTTTATTTTTACATCCATTTAGGAAGCTACCTCCACCCACTTTCAAAGAGAAAATGAATAAGAAACACTTCCACATGGTCATGATATGATCCCCTTTGAAGAATTTGAAGTTTTATGGCCATTGAGAAGGATGATGGAATCCTTTAAAGAGAGGTTGATTCACAACAAGTTGTCCCATGTCTAAGTATGGAAAATTGTCATGGAGAGATAGAAGGACAACATTATGAGACTTGATTCAAGGTTTAAGAGGACCTTATCTATCTAGAAATCTATGGGAGATGACTCCATTAGATGATGTGCAAAGACAAAGAATAAAAAGAAGGCAAGAGTCATCCATTATCTCATCCAAAAATAATCAAGTTTGGCAACCTCACTCATCTAGTAAGGAAGGAGACTTAAGCTACTTACCTTTTGATCTAAGAAGGGAGGTATGATCAAGGTGAATATACATATTTGTTTCCTTTCTATTGTGTTTGTTTCCCTAAGTGCTTAGTGTCACAAATGTGTCTTTGTATTATTGGTTGTTGTGTCTTGTGTGTGTCTTTTCATTTTGTGTTTGAGGTAAATCTATAACTTTTTGGTCTCTTGAAGGTCTGATCCTAATGTTTTCTAAGCACATTCTGACTCCATAAACCCAATGGATTGATAAGGCTACTAGTCCTTAACATAGGCAAGCATGTTACCCCTAAAACTTACCAAATTATTGACCAAATTTGAATTCTAGTCAAATGAGGTCAACCCCTATAATTTTAAACTTTTTTTAAGGTTTACATACATCCTATGAGGTCTCATATTGTCATAGATATCTTGTTGAGCCATGTCCTAGTCTTGGTTGAAGTTTTTCTCTCTTGAATTAGCCTAGTCAAAGAAAGCCAACCATGGTCAAATAGGGAAAAACTTAGTAAAAGGCTTTAAATATTATATTTTAGTCCTAATTTTGTTTCTAATATGTTTTAATCCATTTTTATACAATTTATTTGCATCTTCCACCTTAAATGTGTAAAAAAGAGCTTTTGGGCTAGATTCAAGGACTTGTATGGATGGAGGGTGGCATCAGGTCAGTTAAAAGTAGGTAATAAACATGGTAGAGGTTATAATATCATCAATATTAGTCAAATTGTAGTCAAGGTCAGTTACAATTAATAAAGATGAGTTTCTCCTTGTTTTGAGGGAGTTTTGGGCACTTATACGACTCCCATGATTAGGTATGAAGATAAAAACGTGGGTGGGGTGTATATTCACCTAACCACATCCATTTAAATGATAAAACTTAAAATATAATCCAAAATTTTTCTTATACAACTCATTTTATCATTTTCTCCATTGGCATGCAAAAAAGGTTCAACTTCAAATGCTCACCATGGGCTGTATAGGTAGAATCAAGAGGAATGGTCTTGGGGGTGGATATTAATCTTAGTAAAATTAAATTTCATGGCAATAAGTCTTATATTGATTCATTTTTCTTTATGAACAATTGTTAACACTCCAGGTAGCCTGTTATAAAATTGCATTGAAGAGAGGTATACTTATCAATATATTTTTGAGTTTTAGAGGTCCTTGGATCTGTGTGATATTTTTGAGGTGTTTTAGGCTGAAATAAATATATATACATTATTTTTTCATATCTAAAACTTCACCTTTTCATTATTTGTGAAGGATTTTTCAGATAGTGCTTTCTTCTTATAGATTGCAAGGTTGAGTGCAGGGCTTGAGTTTTTAACATCTAAGAAGCTTCATGGTGGTCATATTTTTATAAATTTTCATGCATAAAAATATCCTACATAAAATAATATTTTGGAAGGTCCAATTAGCATCTTTCCAAAGTTAAATTGCTCATTGTTTGCCTTGTTTATTGCCTTGCCACTTCTAGTCAATTTGTCCTAGTTTAATGGAGGTTGTATGGATGAGGAAAATTTGTGAGTGCATGTTGTAATAAAATTTGTGCCTTAAAACACTACATGAGTCATAATTATCATGTTATGTAAGCCTAAGATAGTATACAAGCATTTCTCATTCCAAGGAGAAGTCATTCTATTTTTGAGCTCTCAATCCCTAAAATGGCCAAATAGTGATCTTGAGGTTTTTGTGGAATAATATTGGTCATGGTGGAGTAGGTTTTTACCTTATTTGTTTATTTTACCTTGTATACATATGCACCTAGTATGACCATGCCAATTTTGAGGGCAAAAGTATAATTTGAAGATATTTTTTGAAAGCCTCAAAATTGCCAAAAACTCACTAAATTGTGGTAGTGATATCGACAACAATTTGAAGGAGATTTTTAACTTGCACTACATAAGGAGGTTTTTTAATTCTACCAAGTTGTGTAAGAATATCCAAACATTAAAATAATGTGTCATGAGAATTCACAAGTTAGGATAAATGATCAATCCATCAGATGACCTTCTTGATCATCCCTTATCTGTACACAGGGTACACATGATAGTGAAAGTAAGTTTTGTGAAATTGGTGGAGAATGATGAAATAAATCATAAAATAAGTAATATAGCCTATTTTTTAGCTAAATAATAATATATTAAATCTCAATAAATTTAAACATGGTTTAAATTCTTGCAAAAGCATCCTACAGGTTTGGGTACACATCCACCCACAGTCATGGTATGGAGATCGATAACATTCAAGGTGAGATAGTGTTTAAAGTGCATACAAGAATCCAATGAGTCACGTGATAATATATGTTGGTAAATATATGGTAAATAATCTTATACACACATTTTGGGGGTTATCAACCATATTTATAACCTATAGCCATGCCAAAATAAACACCTACAACCAACTTTTTTGAAAACTAGTTCAGTCAAGGATCAATCGAATGTTGAAACTCAAAGCAAAGCATATAAGTGAGTAGTGTGATATAATATTATGATTAAGAAATATAAATAAATTAGTTTCATACATTTTATGTCAACAAACCTATAAAAAACATACCTACAGCTAAGGAATAAAGAGAACCCCTGTTTACCATCTCAGTCTTGACAAGGCAATGGTTAGTGATGACAAGGTGACAAGTTTGAATTCCATATAAGAGTATGAAGATTTTCATGAATGGTGAATTTTTATGTAATATAAATTTAGGGTAATAAAATTCATAATATCATTCAAAATCCATCCAAACACCATTTTACCCAAGAAAAGTGTCTCAGTCCGTACACTCAGCATTGGTAAAGATTGCATGAAATGAGGCAATTTGATGCATGGGACAAGGTTTATGAAATATAAAGTGAGATAAGTGGTTTAAATTAGTTTTTTAAATAAAAAATTACCCATAAAATTCCTAACCAAACTGAAAACCATTCATTGAACCTCCAAGTACAATCTAACCCTACCTACCCTCACAGTCTTGCACCTTCAAAAAGTCTACCTTGAAAATATGGAGATTTGAGGAGTCAAATGAAGGGTTTAAGATCTAAAATTTTGTAAATATTAAACTTAGGACCTATATATGACTCTAAAATAATTATTTTTCCAATATAAATAGGTAAAACATCCACTATTTTATCTTAGAATAAGGTCACTTTTAGTGTGCATTAAGGTGCCAGTTTTGAGAAAATTGATGAAATATTGGACCAAATGGTTAGGATAGGAAATTTATTGATTGGATAATATATATATGAAATTAAAAAAACCTAAAAAATTAAACTTAAATTTCTGTAATCATACAAGTTTTTCCAACCTAGGAGGTTTGCATGCATGCCTAGTAGGAATCCTTAGGCCTAAAAGCCCAACTAGGGGTCATTTGCATTTTTAAACTACCAATGATGATTGTGCATGTAAAAAAAAATAGTAATGATATAAAACTAGGCCAATTCATGGATTTTTTTTTAACCCCTCCTATCTTGGACAACCATCAGACTTTAGGTTTTGCAGGGAAAAGAGGAGTTTTGGAAGACAAATCAAGTAGGTAGTTTCTTATGCAAAATTGGTAGTTTTGTGAAAATTTTCACCTTCCTTTTGATTTTTTTTGACAAGTATACTTCATAAATTGTAATTTTTTTCCTCATTCCTGTTTTACATGTAATTTAATTTAATTCCACTTGGTGACACATGTCCAAGTGACCGTTGGACTTCTTTCTCTCTCTCTCTCTCCTTCTCTCAAACTCTATAAGAGTTTACCATTTTCATATTGTTTGTATGATCCACCAAAGTATGGTGAAGCCCTTATAAATTTTACACCTTATGATTAATAAAATTACTAATTTTTTACTTCTCTCATCATTTTTTTTAGTGTGTTCTACTTGAATGTGGAATTTGCTTAGTGAAGACTATGGATTCCTTAGCATTGTCCTTCATTCTCTCACCTATTTGCAGTCTCTTCATGTAGGTCATGTTAAGTTTTCAAGATATGTTTATGATTTAAGTGATTATTTTTTTCATTAGTCTCATTAACTACCTCTTTTCTAGTCCTCTTAACCTTACATATCATCTAGAACCCCATAATGTAACATTGATGCAAGAAGACATAGATTTGGGAAAGTGTATGTTTTAGTTAGTTCTTTGGTCTCAAATGTGAAATAAAAATGGTTGGAAGTCATAAGATGGATTTGGTGCATTAACTTTGGTATAATAGGTTTATTTTCAATTATCTTAACCCTTTTTATCCCCTTAAGTTGTTAGTAGTAGGATTTAGAGCTTAAATGATGCATCAAGGGGAGCTAGCCCCTAATCTAGAGATCCACTCCATGATAGGGATACTCACATCCCTAGAGTGGTTCCATTGTGACACACGAATGATGATAATTTAGTCCCATATCCTCAATTTGGTGTATTAAAGTGAAAATAATATCATTTGGAAATAGTTACAGGTGTAATTCAGTAACATGGTCTATTTGTCAGAGTATCTACATGAGAGATTGATATCACTTACTTGGGTCAAGCCATGAGTACTCAAGGCATACATGAGTTTGAAACATAATAAGAATTAAAGTGTTTTGTTAAGGTATTCAAATAATTCCATGTATTTATCATTACATATTTCTCATAAACATTTTATATAATGTGTGATGCTCCAGAAAAGGAAGTTGTTGTGGTTATAATGCAAAGGTGAAAACCCATGAAAAATTATAGCATGAATTTAAAAGATGCAGAGGAGAGATTATGTTGGTTTTATGATATATTTTACATAATTTATTATTTGAAATAATCTATAAATCATATATTTTTTGTTAAACATGTGATAGAGACAAATTACATTAGATGGAAGTTCTTCTGGGTTCAATATGATTGGAGTGATGGGCCACA
The DNA here is from genome assembly GCA_037957365.1 of Torreya grandis. Taxonomy (NCBI): domain Eukaryota; kingdom Viridiplantae; phylum Streptophyta; class Pinopsida; order Cupressales; family Taxaceae; genus Torreya; species Torreya grandis. The sequence continues at coordinate 335,205 of JARHVA010001217.1, read as the reverse complement.
TAAATGAATAATTGGCAATGTGGTTGCAAATGACTTTTTTTAGAATGATTACTTCATGGTATATTATTATCACTCATGTATATTAGAGGTCTCCAACCATGAAATAATATGTTATAATTACATTTACCTCTAACATCTTGGAGATTTGATTAGATGATCAATATGTGCTAGTGGATGGACTCAGAGAGTGCATAATCTCCTATCAGAATGAACTATTGTTTATAGATTTGAGATATAGGGTTGGTTAGAGTATTTTTTATTATTATATGATACAAAATAATTTTTCCTCAAATGTACCATTATTTTTCTAGATTATATCCTAAACTTAAATTTCATACCCTTTAAATTGAGGCAGAGTATGGAATAATTAGTGTTGTTTTTATGAGGGTGTACCTCCAAATTTAAAATATATTTTGTTGTTATAGATCAACCAATGAAGCTAAGGGTACTATATATTAATCTAAGATTTATATCAATGGTAGAAATTTTAAGAGTTTTAGGATTGAATTTTCACATACTAGTGCACATACACAACTGAAAAGGCAAGTTGTGGGAGAAAGGATATTGGTGCAAAACAAAGGGAGACATATTACATACCAATTGATAGCATGGATTGATTGGTTATAACTTGGTTATTATTACATTAGTATTACTCAACTTAGATTCACTACTCTGATCATTTTTAGACTACTAGGAGAGAGGATGGGTAAAAATACATTTGGTAAGTTTACCAAATATTTGTGGCAGTATTGGAAAGAATACACCAAAGACATGTATATCCAAGAGCTCAGATTACATGGATACTTCTATTTGGCACATGACACTATCACAAAGGAATATTATCCTTTGGGTTTGAAAAGTATTATTTGTTAAGAGATATAACACCTCATAGGTATAGGATTTAGACTCTGTGGACAATACAATATGAATAATCACATTTGCATGGTGATTCTTGAGCATCTTGGGTTATAATTTATTGAGGATAAGAAATTTTGAGAAGGGGGGACTTGTCATGTCCCATTTTTATTTAATTTAATTTTATGGGAAAAATTCCCATTCCAATATTTTCCATGGAATAAGGAACAAGTTGGGAAAATAATTTATTTAAAATTAAATAATTTAGACCCATAATTATTTTATATTCTCAAGTTGTTTAAATGTGGCCAAATAAATATTAAATATATTTTAATATTAATAGGAATTGGAAAGTTTAATGTCTACAAGGAAACCTACCAATTTGGAAGTGTAATTTTAGGAGGAAATAATGATGAAATTCTAGGGAAACTTTCTAATTTTCTCTTTCTTTCTTATCCTCAAGATAAGTGGGTCAAATTCAAGAAAGCTCAGAAAATGGAAACAAGGAGAAAGGGGCAAGATTTAAATGTTTTATGGGAAAGAGTATAAATATAGAGTTAAATAACTTGTATAACTCATGTCATTTTATAAAATCAAGTATATTGGGATTTTGGCACCAAAACTTTGGGGTATCACGTGTATTTATATGTTAGAATTTCCTTCTAGGCTATCTTTTGCCATTTCAACAAATTCTTGGACTTTATAGTTCAACTTTAAATCTAAGGATGAAAAAATTAAAGTGATTAGATATTTGGATGAAAATTTATTGATTGAAAGATTCAAAATATGTATCCCTTCTGATTTAGAGAGGTGATCTCATCCATAGATTGCATTGGACCTAATTGGTATTGTGTATGCAAATTTTGGTGAGTTGTTTGTATATTTTCAGGTGTCTTCTGGTATGGTTTGATTTCCAATTTTTTGATGTTGTGTTTGTTTCATTTATAAGTGTTATACATCAGTATTTTTATTGTATATAAATTTACAAAATTCCACCTTTAAAATCTATGGGAATTTTGAAGTAATTTGGTGCCAAAATTGCTAAATGTGGGGCATTGGGAGTAACCTAGTTTTTGAAGTTGTGTGGATATTTAAATTTCCGATATTTAGAGGTGTGTGGCTGGATATATATTTTTTATAATATAATATCACATTTTTATAAATCATATTTCAATAATAGGAAAATATTTTGAAGTTACTATGTTAAAATTGTCAGATCTCAGTTCTAGTTTGTGGAGAATTTTTTTATTTTCATGTGAGTAAATCTTTATATATTTCCATAGTATTTGGATAGGGTTTTAAAATTAATGTTATGATTCATGCTTTATGTGTATTTATATGTTTTCAATAATTTTTCAAATTATCTCTTTTTGGGACATGACATCATTGTACTTTTTATTGCTCTAATTATGGTTTGTGAACCTTTTGTTGTTCTGAGTTATGCTTTATTAAAGGTGAAAGTAAATTAAATAATTTTAAGTGGTTGTAAACAAGGTAAGGTGAAATAGTTAAATAATGGGGTTCTATGAAACCTAGGGTAAAAAATGGTAATCCTGAGGAACCCTATGTCTATACCACCTCATTTTATATAAGGGAAAGCATAAGCAAAGACACAAACATACATCCACAAAGCAATAAACCAATAAATATCTAATCTATCAAGTAAATAAAGGAAACATTATGGGGATAGAGATGCATACCATTTGGTGGGTATGTCTATTTTACAATCTTCTAATTTGGCTTAACTATAAATTTTAAAGATATGTTATAAATTGAATACTTCAAATGAAAGAATAATATCTAAATATAATTAATAATTTAATCCAAATTCTAGGACACCCCCTTGGTTAAATTGTTTATATTGAGATTTAAATACCATAATCAAGAATAAAACTCAAATATAATAAGCTATCTCAAAATCCTCATTTTACTATCTGAGTTTTTAAATGTGAGCACAAGTAGAGTATACAAATGTGATATATATTTTAGTAATGAAATAGGAAACATAAATGTGTGTGTGCTTATGCATATGAATATGTGTGTGGATAAAATACACAAAAATATCCCTAAACTCTAAGATGATGGTATCAGCCAAACTGATATAATTAGAAGATGTTGACTAATAGAGTACGGTATCAACCAATATGATATAGTGAAAATATTTTTATGCTTTTAGAGTTAATAAGATAACACAAAAGAAATAAAAGTTTTTTAATGAAAAAGATAATATTTGGAATTTGATGATATAAATTAAACTTAAGACAATTTACCCATTTTCACATGCATAATAAATACAGTAAGTTCAAAATAACTAATAGATAAAAGAGATAACTATAAACCTATAATATAGGTATGAGTGTCATTTGTTTTATGATTTTAACTATTTATATCCACCAAATGTTTACATCAAACATGGACATTTGTGTTGATGTAGGTGTTTACCTCCAATGCAAGTGTCCAATCCAAGATACATATAAGAATGGATCCAAATTTGTATTAGGCCTACGTTATCACCTATATGCCTATTTGGTTCCTCAAAATGTGTTCATATGTGCATGAGATCTAGTCAATAAGAAAACCCCTAGTTTATTTGCCTTGGATCTCTTTCAACTTGGTATAAATGGATTATTATCATTCAATCAAATCCTAATAACCATGGTTACTACTAAGTGTTTCCTACATAGACATTACTTTAAAGAGGGACTGATCTGAGCAATACTTCAAGTGATAATTTAGGTGACGGTTCTACCCCAATTGGTGGTAAAACTTCAAGGAGCTGTAACTTTTGCATCATAGCTTCGTTTGACTCTCCGTTTGAACTATTGGAAAGTTAAGAATGAGGAGAATGTTGTGAGATGTCATTAAACTCCACTTGGTGGGTTTTGAACACTTAAAAACATGTGGAAGTGCCCCAAATTTTTATTTTAGTAGTGTAGTCTAAAAATAGTAAGTTTTTAAAAATAGTAATTCTTCGAATTCTATATTATTGTAAATTGTGAAAGTTGAACCACTTAATCTCCCTTGATATTGGTGACCCTCCACATCCTCCTCATACATTCAAAACATGTATAAATGAAGATGTAACTTGAAATTTAAATTAGACATCTCTTCTCAAAGATAGGCATATGTTTGGGTCTACAAATTTGATCAATAAAACATCTCTTCTTAGAGATAACATTATTACAATTATGTTATTCTTGTTTTTTAAATTATATTTCAACCAAAGCTTCTGAGTTTTGGATTATTGGCACTATAGTGCTTTGTCTTTAGAGTTTATGATCTGGAGGATGAGGTTAGATTACAAGAAGCTTGGGTGGGAAATAGAACTAGCAGACTATCCACTTGTTTGATCTAAACAACATCAAATGGTAGACAACACTGAGACATCTGATCCTCTCAAGGAAATGGTGAATGAATCCCTCCAATAATAGTAAGCATATATTCTATAACAATTCACCCAAATTCTCCAACAAATCTACATGCAAAATTTTGGCTCCTCATCTACACCCCCACATCATTTTATTGCCCCAACACCCTTCAAAGTTCAAGTGAATTTTGATATCCCTACATTTGAAGGAAAAATCAATGCTAAAGCATTAGAAAATTGGTTACATCAATTATATTCATAATTTTTGATAAATAAATTCACTGATAAAGAGAAGATGACTTTTGCTCTTTTGAAAGCATCATTGTTTGTCAAAAATTGGTGGGAAGTGTACAAGAAGAGATTCAGTATGGATGATATTGGGCTTGAGGTAGAACCTACTTGGGATGATTTCATATAAGCTATAAAGGAAGAATAATACCCCATTGGAGCATATGATGATCTATATATAGAGTGGAAACAAAATTTTGAAGGTAAGGAATAGTCTATTCAAGATTACACTGAGATTTTTCATTTGCTATCTATGAGATTTGGCATCTAGGAAAGTGACAAACACAAGGTTCTAACATATCATGGTGGACTAAAATGGTATATATGGTGGGAGATGGAACTCCTCAATTTGGAAAGCCTCAGTGAGGCATACAAGTTCACAATGAAGATTGAGTAGAATCATGGAAGAATGAATATGAAGAGTCAACCTTAAAAATGGAAAAGTGACAAAGAAGTGTTAAGCATAGAATATACTGAGAGGGGGGGTGAATCAGTATATTATATATCTTATAAAACTTTCCCTTTATCAAATTCCACTTAATCAAACATTTAAGATATGCAATAAAACTCAAACAATAAACATCACACAAGACAAAGAGAGACACCAGATATAACATGGAAACCCAATGTGGGAAAAACCATGGAGAATCAATCTCAAATATATTCATGAGAACAACCCCACAGGAGCACCATACCCCTTTGCCAAGTACAAACCTCAGCTATAATTCATGAGCACTAACCCACAGGAGCTTCAAACCCTTTTTTGAGCACCAACCCAACACATATTCATGAGCACCAACCCACAGGAGCACCAACCCCTTTGCCGAGCACCAACCCATAGGGGCACCAACCCCTTTGCCAAGCACCAACCCAGCAACAATTCATGAGCACCAACCCACAAGAGCACCAACCCCTTTGTGTATACCACACACCTATCTCTCAATGTTGCTATCTCAACAAATGATAGATCAATACACCATCTCCTTCCTCTCTCTCACCTTTGCTCTTCTAAGATAGATATAACAAATACAAATCATATTCATCTCTCATAATTTCTCTTCTAATCTAGATATTATAATATCAAAATCAACCTCTCACTCACATATTACAAATGGCTACTCAACCCTTTATTTATAGCTTTCCAAATGACCTTTGGCCTTCCCCCTTTGTGACCCTTCAATCCTCATGGAAAATGGCACCAATCTTAGATGACCCTTCATATCCAAGCATTTGAAAAGTCATGTGGTGACCCTTCATGACCAAAAACGTCCTTTCCACTTTTGTCCTTATCTTTGTTGACTTTTCATATTCCTTAAAGTGTCCCTTCATGAGAAATTCACCCTTTGCTCTTTTGTCTTCACTTGGTGACTCTTGGTATTCCCCAAGATGAATCTTTATGGGAAAATACATCCCATCCTTCTTTTGTTTTTACCCCATGGCTCTTCGACTTCTCCATGGGCCCTTCTTTTATCTCATATGCAACCAAAAATATATTCATTAATATTAAATAAATATTAACTCATATTAGCCAAGATATATTTATTACAAACAACATTAAATGCAATGGGGCCTTTATCACCAATAATACTAGACCTTTGACATCAATGACAATATTTCCAACAATCTCTCCCTTTGTCATTGATGGCAACCTCAATCTTGAAACTGCCACATCTTGTCACCTGCACATACCATCATCTAAAAACATACAGTAACTCCCCCTTACTATAGCAACCTATACCTATTCCTTATACCTATTTTTTGCACCTGTACCTATACCTATTATTCTCCCCCTTTGACATCAATGGCAAAGGGCCTACCTGGAGCTAACACTTAGCTCCCCCTCACTTGATGCTGAACATCAATGGCAGGAAGTAATATAAATTACTCCCAACTCCTCTCACTGATCTTTAAATGTATCCTTTGATCATTCCTTTGAGAAGATATCTAACAAAACATATACTTGTTCCTTGTCCTTTGAGCATCCACAATCAACTCATTTGAATCTTTTCTTCTAATCTCACAACCTTCAGCATGAAACCTTAATGTATATCCTTGATCACAAATTTGACTAACACTCAACAGATTATGCTTAAGACCTTTTACATACAAAACATATTTAGTCTTAGTTCTACCATAATCTAAACTCAAAGTACCTTTTCTAGCTATCTTGTCAATGGTTTTATCTATGAACCTCACTGTACCACCATTTATCTTCTTTAGAGAAATGAACTTACTTTTATCACCTATCATATGCCTCAAACATCTGCTATCAATTAACCATGGCTAATCTTTACCTCCCACATGCAGAGCTGTCTGCACCATCATAAAATCTTCATGTTGTTTCTTCTACCATGTACATGTCTAAACCTTCTTTCTGATGAATGGATAATTGACACTCTGATTCTTCTTCTTGATGAATGGAGCTTTGAAACTCTAATCCTTCTTGACTAACTCAAACATGCTTCTATAATACTGAGCTATGTGTCCAAAGTTATTGCACTTGTAGCATACTATGGTCTCTTCATCAAAGCTTGATAGAGGAGCAAAAGAGTTATGGCTTCTGCTTGAATCTACTTGACTTTCCTTCTCCTTATTTCTAAAATTGTTATCTCTTTTTCTACATTCTAATTTCTTGTGACCATATCCATTACAATTAAAATAGTAGCCATAAAAATAATACCTATCTGTATATCTCTGACCTGATTGCCTTTTGTAGCTTTGTTCCTTCCAGCCTTCTCTATTTGGAATGTCCTTTGTATTCTTCACTTCTCCCCTTTTTGTTTCCTCTTGTGTAAGAACTTCAACATAGTTCTTTTTCTTTTCAAAACTGATCCTAGTCTGATCTGAATATGCTTTTTGACTTTCCAATATCTTAGTTAGTATGTTAGTGCTATCTTCAAATTTTGAATCACTGATTACTTTATTAATATCTTTTTTTAAAGAGACAATTTCAATAACATACCTTTCACAATATTTTCTTGTTATTTCCAACTATGCTATGAGATCTTCTTCATTCTTCTTGGCTTCTTCAAAGTTTTCTTGTAGATCTTCAATCATTTCTTTTGACTCTTGTTCATTTTTCTTGATCTGGTGCTTTAATCTTTGATTCTTCTTCTAAACAGCTTCTAACTCTTCTAGGGCACAATTGAGTTCTCCTTCCATATCTACTTTAGCTTCCTCCTCTTCCTCTTCTTGATCATCTTCATGTATAGCCATGAATAGAATCTCTTCTTCTTCTGAATCGCTGACTCCACTATCTTCAACTGAGCTAGGATCCTTAGAATACAGGCTCTTCTTCTCGAATCCCTTCTTGGATTTTTCTTTGAAATTCTTCTTGTATGTAGGTTTTTCTTCTTCTTCATCATTAACCTTATCTGGGCATCTAGCTAAAAAATGTCCAATCTTTTCACAATTAAAACATTTAAAAGGTAATTTTCCTTGATATTTACCTATTCCTCTTTTTGACTTGCGAATGAAAAGTGCTTTGTTGTCATCTTCAACATCACTGGAACTATCACTTGATTCTTGAATCTTAGCTTTTTCCTTATTTGATGTCTTGAAAGCCACTTCTCTCTTTGAGGGTTTATCTTATTCTGTATGCATCTCATATGTTGTGAGAATACCATGAAGCTCATCCATCTTTAGCTTGGCTAAATTCTTCATCTCCTCGATTGCTGAAACTTTTGCATCATATCTCATTGGTAGAGATCTCAAAACCTTTTGCACCACCATTGACTCTTCCAATGTTTCTCCAAGACCTTGAATCTGATTTACTATCTGATCAACTTGCAAAAGATAACTTGTTATATCTTCTTCTTCTTCCATCTTCAAACTTTCAAACTACCTTCTAAAAGTCTGCAACTTAGCTTGCTGAACCTTTCCATCACCTTTGTACATATTCTCAAGTTTTACCCAAGTTTCATGAGCAAATTTACATTGCATAAATTTAACAAATTTAGATTCACATAAACCACATAAAATAGCATTTAAAGCTTTAGCATTACATTCACTTGCCTTCTTTTTTGTTGGAGTAATTGTAGATGTCTGTGGCTCTTCATATTCCGCCACCACTGATTTCCATATGTCGAATATAAGGGCCATCAAATAAACCTTCATTCTCATGCTCCAAAAAGCAAAATTCATCCCATCAAACAAAGGTGCCTTATTTGTAAAAAATCCTTCTTGTGACCTAGCCATCGTGCTTTCCTGATCTACCTTCATGCTGTAAAACTTTTCAAAAAGGAATCTACTCTGATACCAATTGTTAAGCATAGAATATACTAAGAGGGGGGGTGAATTAGTATATTATATATCTTATAAAACTTTCCCTTTATCAAATTCCACTTAATCAAACATTCAAGATATGCAATAAAACTCAAACATTAAACATCACACAAGACAAAGAGACACCAGATATAATGTGGAAACCCAATGTGGAAAAACCACCGAGAATCAATCTCAAATATATTCATGAGAACAACCCTATAGGAGCACCATACCCCTTTGGCAAGTACAAACCTCAGCTATAATTCATGAGCACCAACCCACAAGAGCTTCAAATGCCTTTGTTGAGCACCAACCTAGCACCTATTCGTGAGCACCAACCCACAGGAGCACCAACCCCTTTGCCGAGCACCAACCTAACAACAATTCATGAGCACCAACCCCTTTGCCAAGCACCAACTCAACAACAATTCATGAGCACCAACCCATAGGAACACCAACCCCTTTGTGTATACCACACACCTATCTCTCAATGTTGCTATCTCAACAAATGATAGATCAATACAACATCTCCTTCCTCTCTCTCACCTTTGCTCTTCTAAGCTAGATATAACAAATACAAATCATATTCATATCTCACAATTTCTCTTCTAAGCTAGATATTACAATATCAAAATCAACCTCTCACTCATATTACAAATGGCTACTCAACCCTTTATTAATAGCTTTCCAAATGACCTTTGGCCTTCCCCCTTTGTGACCCTTAAATCTTCATGGAAAATGGCACCAATCTTGGATGACCCTTCATATCCAAGCATTTGAAAAGTCATGTGGTGACCCTTCATGACCAAAAATGTCCTTCCCACTTTTGTCCTTATCTTTTGTGACTTTTCGTATTCCTTAAAGTGTCCCTTCATGAGAAATTTGCCCTTTACTCTTTTGTCTTCACTTGGTGACTCTTGGTATTCCCCAAGATGACTCTTCATGGGAAAATACATCCCATCCTTCTTTTGTCTTTACCCCGTGGCTCTTCGACAGCTCCATGGGCCCTTCTTTTGTCTCATATGCAACCAAAAATATATTCGCTAATATTAAATAAATATTAACTCATATTAGCCAAGATATATTTATTACAAACAACATTAAATGCAATGGGGCCTTTATCACCAATAATACTAGACCTTTGACATCAATGACAATATTTCTAACAAGAAGGCCAAATATGGGGCCAAAATTGGTAGAAAAAGGAAGGGAAGACTGAGAAATGGTGTGATTACCACAAATTTGGAACACACTCTAAAGAAGAAAGTCAAGCCAACAAGTCCCTACTTTCTGAGTCACAATCTTCAACATCTACTACTCTACCTAATACACAACCTATAGTCAAAGAGGATGAAGAAGGGATTGTAGATGTTGAGCCTGATGCCATCATTACTTCATCATAGACCCATGAGGAGAGGCCAAATGATGAGGAAATGTTGTTTCACTCTAAGTTATGGGTTAAAGGTAGTCTTTTGCATTTCATTCTTGATAGCATGAGTCAAAAGAATTTAATCTCTACTAATGTTGTACAAAGATTAAATTTGTCTATGAAGCCTCACCCAAAGCCATATAGTATTGGATGGTTGAGTCTAGGGAAAAACTTATGTGTCACCTACCAATGTCTTCTCTCATATGCAATAAAACCTTTCCAAGATGAGGTTTTATGTGATGTGGTTAATCTGGATGTTTGTGATGTACTCTTTGGTCATCCATTCATGTATGATTGACATGGCATCTATGAAACAAGAAATTGAAGGATCACCCTCACTTTTGGAACATGGTGCTATAGGGTACTAGAGGTACCACCTTCTACATCTGTCTCCCTGATTAGTGCAAAGAAATTCATCCTCATAGTGGTCAAGCCATAGGAATCCAAAAGGGCCAATGTTGCAGACCTAACTGCACAAATAACATAATAGAATCAAATAGATACCAATCTAAAGAAGTTCATGGCCTTCCATCCATAGACCGATGGTTAGACAAAAATGGTGAATAATCAGGCCCTGCATAATTCCATAAAGCATAGTCCATTACAAGTATGCATCGAGAAACAAATCCAAATAAAACTTCCACACTTGATGAAAAATATTGATGCAATGGGAACCATTTCTTCTCAAGGAGGGAGGAAGGATCCAAGTAATATTTCAAGTGATGGTTCTACCCCAATTGGTGGCAGAAATTTTGGGTGCCATAACTTATGCACCATAGCTCCGTTTGACTCCCCATTTGAATCATTGAGAATATAATAATGAGGGGAATGTAATGAGATGGAATAGAGCTCTTATATTTGGGTTTTGACCCCCCAAATACAAATGAAATTTCCCCAAATTTTAGTTTTAATAGTGCAGTCTAAAAATAGTAAGTTTCTAAAAATAGTAATTCCTCCAATTCAGTATTATTGTAAATCATGGAAGTCAAACCACTTCATCTCCCTTGAGATTGGTGACATTCCACATCATATTCATACCTTGAAAAGATGTATAAATGAATATTTAACTTGAAATGGAAATTAGACATCTCTTCTTAGAGATAGGCATATGTTTGGGTCTGCAAATTTGATCAATAAAACATCTCTTCTCAGAGATAGAATTATTACAATTGTGTTGTTCTTGTTTCTTGAATTATCTTTCAACCATAGCTTCTAAATTTTGGATCGGTGGTATCAGAGTGGTTTGTATTTAGAGTGTATGATCCTAAGAATGAGGTTAGATTATAAGAAGTTTGGATGGGAAATATAACTAGCAGAATATCCACCTATTTGCTCCAAATAACCTCAAATGGTAGACAACACTGAGACATCCAATCCTTTCAAGGAAATTATTAATGAATCTACCAAATAGTTGCAAGAATATATTCTATAATAATTCACCCAAATTCTCCAACAAATCTCCATGCAAAATTTTGGCTCCTCATCTACACCCCTACATCATTTTAGTGCCGCAACACCCTTCAAGGTTTAGGTGAATTTTGATATCCCTAAATTTGAAGGAAAAATCAATGCTGATGTAGTGGAAAATTAGTTGGATTAATTGTCTTCATATTTTTTGATAAATAAATTTGTTGATAAAGAGAAGATCACTTTTGCTCTTTTGAAAGCATCATTGCATGTCAAAAATTGATGTGAAGTGTACGAGAAGAGATTTAGTATAGATTATATTGGCCTTGAGGTGGAATCTACTTGGGATTATTTCATAGAAGTTGTAAAGGAAGAACACTACCCCATTATATCATATGATGATCTATATATAGAGTGGCAACAACTTTGCCAAGGTAAGGAGTTATCTATTCAAGATTATGCTAACATTTTTAATTCACTATTTATGAGATTGGGCATCCAAGAAAGTGAGAAACATAAGGTTCTCAAATATCATGGTGGACTAAAATGGTATATATGGGGGGAGATGGAACTCTTCAATTTAGAAACACTCAGTGAGGCACACAAGTTCATGGTGAAGATTAAGTAGAAGCATGGAAGAATGAATATGAAGAGTCAACCTTAAAAATAGAAAAGTGATAAAGAAGGTCAAACACAGGGCCAAAATTAGAAGCAAAAGGAAGGGAAGACTGATAAATTGTGTGATTACCACAAATCTAGAACACACTCCAAAGAAGAATGTCAAGCCATCAAGTCCCTACTTTTTGAACCAGAATAATCAACATCTACTGCTCTAACTAATACATAACCTAATTTTGAAGAGGATGAAGAAGAGATTGTAGATGATAAGCCTAATTCCATCATTGATTCATCATAGACCCACGAGGAGAGGCTAGATGATAAGGAAATGTTGTTTCACTCTAAGTTATGGGTGAAAGGTAAGCCTTTGCATTTCATTCTTGATAGTGAGAGTCAAAAGAATTTAATCTCTACTAATGTTTTTAAAAGCCTAAATTTGTCCATGAAACCTCACCCAAAGCCATACAGTATTGTATTGTTGGCTCCAAGGAGAAACCTTCATGTCACCCACCAATGTCTTTTCTCATATGCAATAAAACCTTTCCAAGATGAGGTCTTATGTAGTGTGGTCAATCTAGATGTTTGTGTTATACTCTATGGTAAGCCATTCATGTATGATCAACATGGAATATATGAATAAATAACTTGAAGGATCACCCTCAATCTTGGAACATAGAACTACAGGGTACCATAGGTACCACCTTCTACATCTGTCTCCTTGATTACTGCCAATAAATTCATCCTCATGTTGGTCAAACCACAAAAATCCAAAAGGGCTGATGTTACAGCCCTAACTACACAAACAACACAATAGAAGCAAATAGATACCAAGCTTAAGAATTTCTTGTCCTTCCATCCACAACTTGATGGTCAGATAGAAATGGTGAACAATCAGGTCCTACACAGTTCCACAAAGCATAGCTCCACAAAGCACAGTCTATTATAAGTATGCATCGAGAGTCAAATCTAAATAAAACTTCCACACTTGATGAAAAATATTGATGCAATGGGGACAATTTATTCTCAAGGAGGGATGAATGATTTGAGTAATATTTCAAGTGACAATTCAGGTGATGGTTCTACCCCAATTGGTGGCATAACTTTTGGGAGCCATAACTTTTGCACTATAGCTCTGTTTGACTCCCAATTTAAATCATTAGAAAGATAAGAATGAGGGGAAAATCATGAGATGGCATAAATATTTGATTAGTTGGTTTTGACCCCAAAAAACAAATGGAAGTTTCCCAAATTTTAATTTTAGTAGTGCAATCTAAAAATAGTAATTCCTCAAATTCTGTATTATTGTAAATTGTGGAAGTCAAACCACTTAATCTCCCTCAAGATTGGTGACCTTCCACATCCTCCTCATACCTTGAAAACATGTATAAATTAATATGTAACCTAAAATGGAAATGAGATATCTCTTCTCAGAGATACACATATGTTTGGGTCTACAAATTTGATCAATAAAACATCTCTTCTTAGAGATAGCATTATTAGAATTGTGTTGTTCTTGTTTCTTGATTTATATTTCAACCAAAGCTTATGAGTTTTGGATTAGTAATATAAGAGTAGTTTGTCTTTAGAGCGTATGATCCTAAGGATGAGGTTAGATTATAAGAAGCTTGGGTGGGAAATAGAACCAGTAGACTATCCACCTATTCACTCTAAACAACCTCAAATGGTAGACAACACTGAGACATCTGATCCTTTCAATGAAATTTTGAATGAATCCCTCTAATACTATATGCTACAAAAATTCATCCAAATTCTCCAAAAAATCTCCATGGGAAATTTTGGCTCCTCATTTGCACTCCCACATCATTTTAGTGCCCCAACACGCTTCAAAGTTTTGGTGAATTTTGATATCCCTACATTTAAAGTCAAAATCAATGCTGATGTAGTAGAAAATTGGTTGGATCAATTATCTTCATATTTTTTGTTAAATAAATTCACTGATAAAGAGAAGATCACTTTTTCCCTTTTTAAAGCATCATTGCCTATAAAAAATTAGTGGGAAGTGTACAAGAAGAGATTCAATACAAATGATATTGGCCTTGAGGTGGAACCTAATTAGGATGATTTCATAGAATCTGTAAAGGAAGAATACTACCCCATTGGAGCATATGATGATCTATATATAGAGTGGCAACAACTTTACCAAGGTAGAGAATAGTCTGTTCAAGATTACACTAACATTTTTCATTCACTATCTATGAGATTGATCATCCAAGAAAGTGAGAAATAAAAGGTTCTCAAATATCATGGCAGAATAAAATGGTATATATGGGGGGAGATGGAACTCTTCAATTTGGAAACCCTTGATGAGGCATACAAGTTTGTATTGAAGATTGAGTAGAAGCATGAAAGAATGACTATGAAGAGTCAGCCTTCAAAATGGAAAAGTGACAAAGAAGGTCAAACACAGGGCCAAAATTGGAAGCAAAAGGAAGGGAAGATTGAGAAATGGTGTGATTACCATAAATCTAGAACACACTCCAAAGAATAATTTCAAGCCATCAAGTCCCTACTTTTTAAGTCAAAATCATCAAAATCTACTGTTCTACCTAATACATAACCTATAGTTGAAGAGGATGAAGAAGATATTGTATATATTGAGCCTGATGCCATCATTGCTTCATCATACTCCCACAAGGAGAGGCTAGATGACAAGGAAATGTTGTTTCACTCTAAGTTATGGGTGAAAGGTAAGACTTTGAATTTAATTCTTGATAGTGGGAGTCAAAAGAATTTATTCTCTACTAATGTTGTGAAAATCCTAAATTTGTCCATGAATCCTCACCCAAAGCCATATATTATTGGATTGTTGAGTCTAGGGAGAAACCTCCATGTCACCCACCAATGTCTTCTCTCATATGCAATAAAACCTTTCCAAGATGATGTCTTATGTGATGTGGTCTATCTGGATGTTTGTGATGTACTCTTTAGTCATCCATTCATGTATGATTGACATAGAATCTATGAATCAAGAAATCAAAGGATCACCCTCACTCTTGGAACACAATGCTATAGGGTACCAAACGTACCACCTTATACATTATTCTCCTTGATTAGTGCCAAGAAATTTGTTCTCATGGTGGTCAAACCACATGAATCCAAAAGGGCTGATGTTGTAGCCCTAACTACACAAACAACATAATAGAAGGAAATAGATATCAACCTGAAGAAGTTCACAACCTTCCATCAATAGAATGATGGTCAGACAAAAATGGTGAACAATCAGGCGCTGCACAATTCCACAAAGCATCGTCGATTACAAGTATGCATCAAGAATTAAATACAAATACAAATTCCACACTTGATGAAAAATATTGATGTAATTGGGACC
The DNA here is from genome assembly GCA_037957365.1 of Torreya grandis. NCBI lineage: Eukaryota > Viridiplantae > Streptophyta > Pinopsida > Cupressales > Taxaceae > Torreya > Torreya grandis. The sequence goes on along the minus strand of JARHVA010001217.1, from coordinate 319,626 downwards.
ATTTATTCTCAAGGAGGGAGGAACGATCTGAGAAATATTTTAGGTGACAATTTAGGCAACGGTTCTACCCCCATTAGTAATAAAACTTTTGGGAACCATAACTTTTGCACCATAGCTCTATTTGACTCCCTGTTTGAAGCATTGAAAAGATAAGATAAGGGGAACATTGTGAGATGGAATGGATATATTCTTGGTGGGTTTTATCCCTTGAAAAACAAATGTAAGTTCCCCAAATTTTATTTTTAGTAGTGCAGTCTAAAAATAGTAATTCCTTGAATTATGTATTATTGTAAATCATGGAAGTTGAACCACTTAAACTCCCTCAAGATTGGTTAAATTCCACACCCTAATCATACCTTAAAAACATGTATAAATTAATATGTAACCTGAAGTGGAAATTAGACATCTCTTCTTAGAGATAGGCATATGTTTGGGTCTACAAATTAGATCGATAAAACATCTCTTCTTAGAGATAGCATTATTACAATTGTATTGTTCTTTTTTCTTGAATTATATTTCAACCAAAGCTTCTAAGTTTTGGATCAAGGAATTATAATCATATGTATTTCTCTAACTTAGGCATGTGTGTGTAATAATAATAAGGAAAGTATATGCTCTTCCTCCTACAATAATCCTTGGTATAAATAATGCAAGAGTATGGTGATATTTTAAGTGTTTTAGATATTCAATTCAGTACTATAATTAAACTTGATAACTAGTAATGTTATATATTTTCTAATTATAAATTGATTTTATCAAATTTTTGGGTTGTGTAATAGGACTACAACCTTTGTATATATAGGGATATTTTGATTTCAAATAATGACTTAATGGTGTGTAAAATTTTGATAATAAGATGAATAAATGGGACTAAAAAATGGTCTAAAAAGTGAAATATGAAGAAAAGGATTAAAATATAGGATTCAACACTTGCATCAAGGTTATATACTGTTGAGGCCAACATACCCCAACTTTTGAAAAATAGGGACCCTTATTTCAAAATTTTGAAAATTTGTGCTTTGAGTTCAATATTCCCCTTGATAAGTTTACCATTATCATATTAACACATTATATTTATTTGAATATTATCCACACCAGTGGTTTGTTTGACATGTTTAAATATTATCCTTATTTTATTTTGTCTAATGTTACTAATGTTGCTTTTCATGTTTCCAAGTTATAGGTTTAAGGGAGTCTCAATATTGTGAATAATGTCTAGGGTTTTGGGATTTAACAATAAATTAACCCTTTGATTAATCATTGGTCTTTATCTATTTAATTGGATTCATGTTTTAGCATCTAAAAACCCTTAGCCTAATTCTTTTATTCAAAGTATTTTGAATTGATTTCAAATTTACGTGGGTTCTTATTATTTAAAATTGTGTGAGAAAACTTTATATTTTCTCAAGACTTAGTTTATATTTTATCCTAAGGTTTTAATAATTTTTATTAACATGAATAAAACCTTAGTCTAGAGTTTTATGTTAAGTTATATTTATATATCCTAAGACCCCTGAAGTCTATTATCCACCTAGATTAATTAAACCTAGGACACTTTATTATGTTTTTAAAACTTAGCTTAAAATTTTTATCCTAGATTTTTAATTGTATGTATTAATACAATTAAAATCTTAGTCCAAAACTCTTATCCTAAGTTCTTTACATTACCTAAACACTTGTTTATTTTATTTCCCACAAATATGTACTAATTACATTCAAATTCATGGATTAAGATCCAATAGAGTGGATTAAAATGAGCATCGAGAATCTAATGATGTGGGACATAGTCAAATTATCAAAGATCCTACAAAGGAACCCATAAGTGCCAAGTGTCATGATCTTAGTATCTTAGTCCAAATATCAAAGGTATACATTTAGCCTAACCACAACAATTGGATCATAATTAACTATGTGTATTGATCCATGTAAATAATATCTAATAGTGCATAGGTAAATAATATATAGTAGTGCATAGAGAAGTCAACAAGTTAAACATCCTATAGGAAGTAGAGAAGACAATGACATTTGACCTCCTAGATTGAGATTAACAATGCATATTGAAGTGTATATAAAAGATCCAATGGTGCAAGATGAAGTTGAATTTTTGAAGAGTCCATAATACATTTGGTAATAAATGTGTTGAAATCATAATGAACCAAATAGAGATCAGTCAATGGAGTTTTATCTCTTATATCATGATCCAAAGTGAGTGAGGGATGGGCTTTTCAATGAGCCTAGATCCAATGAGAAGCTACCACATGGTCAAAAGGCATTGAGCTATGGCATGCATTTTCAAGATGCTTAGAGAGCCCACAAAACGACCAAGTGGTATGATCTTAGATTCCCATGACAAATATCAATATTCTATAATAAGTTAAAGCTAAAGGACTTGGTAGAAGATCAATGGAGCCTATTCAATCAAGATCTATGATTACACAAGGTGTTGATAGATGTTTGAAAAAGACAAATCATCACATTTATAAATTAATAAATAGAATGACACGATGGAGCCACATAAGCAAGGTTAGTTAGTTTAAAAGATTTAGTGGACTCACATACATGGAATGTATAAATGAGCAATCAAAGAAAAATATAAGTCATGAAACTCATAAGTTAAAAGTTAATTGCCTCTATTCAAGCTCTTTACAAACCTTCAAGAAATCCCCAAGTGTATGAAAGCCCTATTTTTCCCAATTTTCATTGTAATTGAGCCAAGGAAAATTGACTCATTGCTTACATAGAAGGAATTCAATCAAGAGTTGAATTGCAGTCCACTAGTGAACAATTTGACAAAATTCATAGTAATGGAATCTCAAAAAAGTGTTTCAAAAGATGTCATACTTTACTTGAAAATATATGCTAAAGATCACATTTTAAAAAACACCTATTTTGATGCTTCTACCTTAAATATAGGGGACAAAAATTGGTCAAAATTATTCTGAATGATAGAAAATCAATCAGCCATCACATGGGAAGAGGATAAAATTCTCTCAGCCAAGAGACTATATGATGATATAGTTGTAATTCAAATACCCAAACTTCATTATGTGGTAGCAAATCTTGAGATACTCCAATGTATGTACATTCTTTCTCCTATTTTAAAAGAAACCAAGATAGATAAGGGGATGATATTTAATGATCTCAATCATAGTAAAATTTCTTATATTTCTACTATAGCATTTGAGTCATTACAAAATACTTAAACCACAAATAGACCTTACCTTAATCAATTCTGAGGCCAAAAACAATGATTTGAAGGACACCTTAGCCATGTATTTATACTAGAGAAACCAAGTCTTTTCACACTCTAGTAAAAACATTCCTATTAGCCAATTCAAACCTAAGATTAGGATGATAATGACTATATTAAATAGATTATGTGGGGATGAGACCACAATTTATGTCAATCCAATCTAGGTGCCCATAGTATATTTCATGGTTTAAAAGGCAATTGTCCCCCTTCTAGGTGAAATAATTCGCATATCATTGAGTAGGTAGCTTTTTACAATTAAGAACAAGAAAACCTAGTTTTTCATGATGTCATACCTCTTAGATGTTCTTTGTGCAACAACCAAGATCCCAAACTAGAGGAAATGGTCACATGTTAGAACCCAAACTATTTCACAATATTAATCTAAGATTCACATTTAGAAATACATAGATCAAATTCAATTTATATGTGACTACATCTACCTACCTTAAGTAAAGACATAACTAGAACTCTAATGTCAAGAGTTATCCCACTAATTAAGAAATACATTGAGGTTATGGGGGATATCTAGTTATATATAGAATATATAGTCATAAGAATTAAAGGGACATAAAATTCTCCCCTCAAGATCCATGTTTATGTCCCTAAAAAAATAAATGATCAAGAGGTGGCATACCAGCTATTTCATGGTGTAGATGGTCTTTTTAAGACTAGAAGAAAGGGAATACTTTATAATTTCTACATAATAATTGGAAATACCATGTTCAAGTAGTGGGACACTATTAAAGCTACATCAAATCACATGACATATTTCAATCTATAGATTTATGAGATCAAACAATGGGATCCTTATTAGAAAGTTAAGGAACATTTGAAAAGTAAAGGAATGCTAAATGTAATCTATGATCACAATCATAGTGTCTTTGACCCCATTAATACCAAGGTATCATCTATTTTGAAGTGACCATGAGATTAAAGTAACATAACCTAAAGACTAAGTCAAGATTAAAAAGAAATAAAAAAATGGATGAAATATAGAAATAAGGACCTAGAAAATATTATCTTATTAATGGTAAATATTCTAAACCCCCATTATTTTATGCACAAATAAGAGTTCAAGTGGAGCACAAGCATAAGGAGAGGCCAAATTCAAGTGATATAGCTTTTAGCTCATCAATTCATGAAGACCCCAAGGTAGAAGAACTAGAAACACATCAAGAAGAGATCCATATGATAGACATAGACCATTAAGAATTTGTTGAGGATGTTTTGAAGATGTTTTATATGACATACATAAACTCAGATGAGGAAGAGAAGATAAGTTTTGAGGAATCTAAGGATGACAAAGGTAAATCTTTGGACACAGTAGTTTTTGACACCCTAAAGAGGAAAGCAGACACTGAGATGGCCATTATTCCCATAGCAAAAAAATCCAAAGTGACTTTCAATAATCCTATAAGTAAAGTATATATATTCAATGAGGATAATTTTCTATATGGACCACCAATCCCAAAATGGTTCTTGTATGAACTTGGACTAGAAAGGCCACCTATAATGCATCATCCATAGGCCTTGGTCAAGGCCACTAATATTCTTATGTAATTAGAAATGAAGCCATGGATAGTTATATTTCAAAAGGGAATGAAAAAATATTGGCTACTCTACGTCAATCAATTCAAGCATAAATAGAAGTCCCTATCCTATAGGTGTCTTAATCTAAAGTTAGTGTCAAATTTGACCCAAGACTGATGGTTTATTAAGAGTAACTGAGAAAATATTATGGTAGGTGGTGAGGAGATCACATAAAAAAAGGTATACCCATTGAAAAGTTTGACATAAAAAAATCACATAGGTTTGAAGAAGATCCCATATTTTAAGAGGATCCCTTGGAATTAACCCAAGCATAGACATAACAACTATAAGAAACTTTTAAGGGTATGCAACAACAAAATAAAAACTTTTAAGAACAATTATATTGTCTATTTTAGAAGCTATGATCAACATGTTTGAAGCCACTTTATATGATATGTTCAATTCTTTAAAATCAATAAGGTCCAGTCAAGGTGTGGTGAACCAATAGAGTATTATGGTCATGAATCTAGTTCATCAATGGTAGAATTCAACCAACAAGGTAAAATATTTGATCAATATTTTAATAAAAGATCAAATCCCTAGTTTAAAAAAAGTTATCTTGGCTCATCTAAATATGGCCATGGTATTATTGATAGACAAGGTCAAAAGATAGAGCAAACGATCCAAGAGCCTAGAAGACATTTCTAAGGATGGAAAATAGTTAAAAAGTAGAATGGAGTGATTTAAAATTTTTGGGGAATAATGGAGTTTTATTCCTATTTTAATTAAGGGTATAGATTAATAAATCAATAAATAATATTTCAATAATTATATTCCTAATTTGTATATTTTATCTATCTTTTTAGTCTTTCTAAATATAGCAACAAATAAGGAGAAATAATGACTTAGCTAGAGATAGGCTGAGATAGCTGAGATAGGGTCTAAAAATGGTTATATAGGACTAGGAAAATGTCTCAAATCAAAATATATCTTTCATTTGATGAAAGGATAGAAGCACTAAAACTAAGACACTTCAGGGTTTGATGTTATTATCCATTCCTATCATTGTTGTCCAAACTAGTCACAGAGACCTAAGTTTTTTGGGTTCTTTATGTTATTCCTATGTGAGCCTACTTGTGTAATATTGAGTTCTTAATGTATATATATCTCTCTATAGATATGATTTAATCTTTAAACCCTAACCCTCTATCATGCTTGATAAATGGGATTTGAATCACTTAAAAAAGGAGGTTAGTGTGTGTAAGATGCACTGAACATATGATCCACACCCCTTGTGTGGGATCACTACCTACATACCAATACTACAAAGAGGGATCAATCCATATGTAGTTCTCTCACTTAATTTACTTTGTATAATAGTGTAATGTAGATATAAAATCCCAAATTGAGAGTGATTAAGGTGGCTAAAAACTAGTATGAGAGTTTGAATATGTTTGTAGTTGTATTGGTGACTCTATGAATAAAATCGGGATGTTTGTCTTAGTAGTTTTCTTGTATTATTTATTGATTTGTAAGATTTGTCACATCCCTTATAAATGAACTTTGGATGAAATTTTATAGGGAACTATTGGTCATGGGTTAGATGTATTCATGCTAGGACAACATAATGAAGAATAATCAGATGAAAATGATCATTTGGGCTCAAATTAAAAATGGATAGGAGCACCAAAAATGGGACATCTTAGGGTCCAATGTTATAGTCCATGTATGGCACTCATATCCTATAATTTCAAGACTTAAGGGATTGATATTGGCCTAGGAAATAGAGTTTGGTTGAGCTGGAATGATCATTTAGAAGGTTATGGATTAAGAATGAGCAAAATGATGTCTATAACGGTCACAAGAGCATGCAAGAAGGACCTATGGATTGGATGTCATAAGCCACACTCAAAATACCAGTTTGGACATTTTATATGACTACATTTACCCCCCCTTTATAATAGTGATGTAACAAAGTGAAATAATAGGATAAAGGAAAAGTAGAAAGTGTACCTAAACCTATTTCAAGGGTGAATTCATGAAGATATGTGATGCCAAGTGTGCATAGAGAGATCACATCGTGAAGCACAAATCTAAAAAATAAAACTAAGAGTAGATTAGTTCTTATTAGACACACTATGTCTAAAATAAGAATGTATAAAAGCTAGGTAAAACAGAGAGGAAGAGAAAGGAAAAAATACACCTCACCAAGTATGTGAATTAAAACAAAAACTATTATGATGTTGAGTGATGTTGGGTATGTGTTTAATCAAGAGTAATATCATGAATAGAGTTGAGTGATCAATTCCTGAAGAGTGGCTTAAGAATGTAAAGGCTAGCCTTTTGGCTCCATCATTTCCCACTAAGTGAAGCTATGTGATCCTACATATGTTGATCAATGTTTGGATTGTGTGTCTAATCCCTTTGAGTAGGTGGGTCAAGAATACAAAGGCTAGCTAGTCCTTTGGGTCCATCATTGCCCATTAAGTAAAGATATGAACTAATATCAGTATGAATGTGTATCATATTAAATGGATCTTGAAGACCATGAATGCTATAAAATATAAAAATGTGGCATGCGTAGCTGAATGTGTTCTAAAAACTAGGATAATATTGGCCACTTTGAGAGGTGGAGATTAGGCTTGTATGAAAGCCACTCCAAAATTGGGAACTAGGCTTATATAGAAGCCACTCAAGAATTATGCCAACCACCTATAGATAGAATAAGGAATTTAACTACTAAGAATACCTAGGTAATGCAATGAATTAGAAAGAAGATAAGGCAAATGTGTCATGTACATTTTCCCAAATCATTGATGTTTGTAGCATGGATTCTAATATGACAGTTATACCAACTACCCAATTTAAAAATAGAAGTGAGAGACATCATGTCATGTATGATTCCCCCTATATCTAAATTATTTAAGAAAAACTACACTAAAACTACCCAATCTAAACTAAACTATAGCTAACAAACCTATAAGTAAACTTGCCTTTCTATCTATTTCTAGAAAATCTAGGTTTTTGTTGTTTGATAAGAGCACTAAAAATATGACACTTTGGTGTTCAACATTGTAGTCTAATTTTGGCACTCTTGTATTTTGTTGTTTCTAATCACTATTCTATAATCATCACCATTTTCTTTGTATACTCTACTTAGTTTGAATTCTTAATGATGTTCTGAGTGTTTTGAAAATTGATTTTTTGACTGGTATAAAGCTTTGATCTCTATGACAAAACCCCTAATTTGTTGCCCCCTCTTTTGAGGGTAGGAATGAATAACTTGAAATGACTAACCTTAGAAGAAAAATCCCTACAAGTGTGTTATGTTACAAAATATATGATATAATGATGATAATCAAAATGATGTCACAAGATATAACATAGTTTGTATTGGAGATTGTTAGATCAACATGGGTTGCCTAGATATATGTAAAAATGTAATAGCATGTGTAGTATACTAAATTGAAAGTATAAATATAGTTATTTTTTAGTTTTTCAAGGAGGGATGAAACATGATGTCCATACTAGCATCCAAGAAAGTAAGATAATACATGATGTGGATCATGGCATTAAAAACATTTAGAGAAGCAAACAAGCATGCAAGGCAAGAATTAAGAGGCATAAAAAAGTGGCCAAGGGGACAAGAAAATAAGAGACATGGTCACATATCACTCAATATATAAATCAAACATACAATTCATGTTAAAATTCCCACATATAAATACAATTAAAAATAATGAATATTGGCAGGAGGGCCATAAACACATAGAAGAGTACAAGCAAAGGACATAGGAAAATGCCCTAAGGCACATAAAAAATAGAAGTAAATAACATTGGAAAATGTTATAAGGCACACACAAGATATAAAATAGGAAATGAGAAATGAAATTACATAAAACTACTCAAAGAAAGAAAGGAAGGCATGTCAATGTTGAAATACAATCGCATCTAACTAATCAAAGCAAGAAGTGAAAGTATGCAAAACATGGATTATAAGACTAGGTAGATTCTAAGAAATACGTAAGTGCTATATACTAGTGAGTGATAATAGAATAATCTATGTAAGTCAGTAAGTAATGTACATTAATATGATAACTAGAGTGTGGTGTAGGAATGACATAACTTGTATGGTGTAGTCATGTAGAAGATGCCCCTAGTGGGTAGATATATCAATGTATGTCTCGAATATAGAAATAGGATGCCCCCTTAATGGGTATAGTAAATTAATCAAGTATCTAGGTGTCACTATACACACTTAAAGAATATAAAGTGAAGCATGGTAATGTAGATAAATTGACAAACAATAGCATAAAATAATAAAATGTAAGTCTAGCATGGTAGTAGAAATGTAAAGCATGTATAATGCATATAATTGAAATATTTTTGGTGTTTTGAGTTATTTTAATGTTTTTTTTTTTAATTTGAATGTGTTTTTATTTTGACATATTTTAATGTTTTTGTATTTTTGAAATAAGCTATGTACAAACAAGTATAAAGAAACTATGTACAAGAAATATAAAAGAAGATATGTATAATTAATTTGAAAAATTGAAAGGAAACTATGTAAAAGCATATGAATAAAGCAATATGCACACAAATGACATAAAAGATTAGGCTAGTGGGGGTAAAGTTTCAAGGATGGAGCCCTCTAGGGATGAAGATGGAAGAAGGGATCATGACCATCATCAAATTCCTCAAGATCATCATCATAAGTATCATCATATGCCATAGACTCTGTATATATGGTGGATATCTCCTCAAGTGTCAGTAAGATATGTGATCTTTGTGTAGGTAGAGATCTATCACTCCTAATGGTTTCATCTTATTGAAGGTAAACTAAAGGTTACTCTAGTTGTAAATATGTTGATTCTCTTTTGAGATGTTTAGCTCTAGTAGTAGACAACATAGATGGAAGTGGTAAAGCTAGTGTTGGTGGTGATGTAATATTAATAATACCTTGAACCTATAGTTTATCCAATATCTATTGTAAATTTATACATGATTTAGTGTCATGTCATGTGATTCCATGAAAGAGAAAAAATAGATAACCATCTTACCATGATAACCTACTAATATATTTATGTCATACTATAGGTAGTGTGATTACTCCATGATCAAGTAACATCTATAGCATAATTTGCAGTTGATGTTGTGTGCTACCCACCTGAATCTAAATGACTAGCTCTATATCCATAAAGGTAACCATGTTAACTATATGTGCCAGGTGATATGTCTATGTCCATAAATGTATAATATATCTTGAGAGTGTGGTATGAGATGCTAAGAGTGATGTAGGATGTGTGATGAGGGATCTAGAGTCATATCGGTAATCTCCTAGGTTAACTAGTGTAAAGCTTAATCCACACAAATAGTCATCTATGAGTGTAGGTGTTATATCATCATCTAAACTACATTATGAATTTACATCAACATCATGTATATATGGCAACTCAAAATTTATCATAAGAGGTAATAATGATATGGAGTCTCATCAACTATAGTAGTATAATATGACAATGTTATGAGAGTATTTGTAAATGATGAAGTAACTATGACTATCAAAGGATCTATATCCATAGAATCAATTGGTACTACTATAAATTCTATTAGTGATTGTGTAATTGTAATAGGTGTAGGAATTGTGATTGATGGAGTATCTATAATGGTTGAAGATGCTATAATTGGTTAAGTATTTAGAGTTGAAGAAATAATTATAAGTGTAGGAGTGCAAGATGTGCTAGTCTCTCTTACCTCATATGTATGTATCTAGGCAAGAGAAATATGATGAGGTGGTTCTTGAACTATTATGTGAGGTGTCCCATCTGGCTAAATAGTTGAAGATGACTTTATATTTATATAATATCTAAATGGTTGGTTATCTGTTAGGCACATGTATAAGTATCCTTCATAGAGAAACTTAATACATTGATGAAGAGTAGAAATAGCTACCCCCAGAGTTTGTATCCAAGGTCATCAAAGTAAAAGGTTATAATGAAGAGGACCTAACATGACTTGGAACTATGTAGAGAGGGTTTTGGGCCCTACCATTATATCCAAAGAAATGGTGCCTAATGTTTGTCATGGTATATCATCAAACCCTCTAATTTTCTTTTATGACTTTTGTATATATGAAATATCTACTCCCATGGTTTATTAAATATGTAATATTACATATATTAATTTTGGAACCACTATCAACTAAAACTCTCTTAACTACACTGGTTTTGACTTGAGCTTGTATGAATAATGGTAAATTTAGATCAATAACTATCTGAGAAGGCATGTCATCATGATTAAAAGAAATAACATATTATATATTTTTAATGTGTTGAACACTGATGAAAAATAATAATGCTCTGAATTGATAGGCATAGAAGTTTGAGTGAGTGCATGATAAAGAATGTCCTTAAACACATTAGCTTTTTGAATTAGTTCTAACATGGAAATCTTAGCTGGTGTGTTTCTCAACTGATCAATAATATCGTGTTCCCTATGTAGGTGGGTTGGGCTTGGGATGAGAAGGAATATGAGGGTTGTGGGGTTCTTGACTAGGTGGAGAAGGTATAGTGGCATGTTGAGTAATATCTCTACACACATTGTTTACTAGATGTATAAGACTAGTAGTAGCTATAGGAGGAAAGTGAAGATAATTGATAGGTTGAGGTGGTGGAGGGATAAATGGTGTCAAATGGTCTCTTTGGAAATGGGTAGTGACCTAGGGAAAAGTAAAATGGACCATGCAACATGACTCAACATGGGATAGAGGATCTAGGGGAGGTGAAGCAAGAGGTATATTAACATGTTTAGTAATGAATATCTTATTATCATCTCATATTATATAAAATTAAACATGAAATGAAAAGAATGTAGCTTTGAATTAACATATATTAGACTTCATCATTCATGTACATGATAGGACCAAGTATGGAATCCTTTTATTTATAATAAATGCTTTAAAATGATTGAAATCCATTTTAGATTTTTATGTGAAATCTAATTTATATGTAAGGTGATACCTCAAAAGCAAAGGGACTTAGTATATGCAACTAGGGTTTGAAAGAAATGATTTTTAAAAAAATTACTAAGGTAAATTTTTAAAAATTAAATGGAAATTTTGATTTATGTGTAAGGTGACACCTCAAGAAGCAAAGAGACCTAGTAATTTCAACTAGGGTTTGAAAGAAATAATTTTCTAAAATTACTATGGTAAATTTTAAAAATTAAATGGAAATTCTGATTTAAATATGCAAGAAAAAAATTTAAAAATTTTTGGAAAAATTAGCAAGGAATTTTCCCTAGGGTTTCTAGGATTTTTGTGTGCAAATGAAGTAAGTCAGGCTCACAAAATGATTTAATTTTTTTAGGGAATAGTATATTTTAATTCCTATTTTAGTTAAGGGTTTGGATTAATAAATTAGTAAATAATATTATAATAATTACAATCCTGATTTGTATAATTTGTCTTTTTTATCTGTCTAAAAATAGTAATAAATAAGGAGAAATAATGACTTAGCTAGAAATAGGCTGAGACAACTAAGATAGGGTCTAAAATTGGTGTGTAGGATTGGGACAGTGTCATAAATCAAATCTGGTTTTCATTTGGTGAAAGAATAGGAACACCAAAAATAAGACACTTTAGAGTTTGACACTATTATCCACTCCTATCACTGTTATCCAAACTGGTCATAGAGACTTGATTTTTCTAGGTTCTTTGTGTTGTTTCTGTATGAGCCAACCTATTAAATATTGAGTGTTAAATGTCAATAGATCTCACTTTAGAGATGATTTAATCTTAAAACCCTAACCCTCCATCATGCTTGATAAATAAGATGTGAATCACTCAAAAAAGTGGGGTTAGTGTGTGTAAGATGCACTAAACATGTGATCCACACCCCTCGTGTGGTCACACTTCCTACATCTCATTACTCTGAAGAGGGATCAAGCCATATATATTTCTCCCACCTAATTTTCTTTGTGTAATAATTTAATATAAATTTAAAATGCCAAATTGAGAGTGCTTGAGGTGGCTAGGGACTGGTATGAGAGTTTGAATATGTTTGTAGCTATGTTGGGTGACTGTATGTAGAGAATAGGTAAGTTTTCCATAGTGGTTTGCTTGTATTCTTGATTACTTTATAAGATTTGTCACCTCTTTTGTAAATGAACTTTGGATGGGATTTTATAGGGAACTATTGGTCATGGGCTAGATGTATTTGTGCTAGGCTGACATAATGAAGAATAGGAATAAGATGAAAATGACCATTTGGGCTCAAATTAAAAAGGGATATGAGTATCAAAAATGGGACACTCTAGGGTCAGGTTCTATAGTCCAGGTATGGCACTCTTGTCCTATAGGATCAAGACCTAGGGTATTAGTAATGGATTAGGAAATAGAGTTTGGCTGAGCTAGAATGACCATTTGGAAGGCTATGAATGACTAAAAATGAGAAAAAAGGTGTCTATATTGGTCACAAGAGTATACAAGGACCTATGGATTGGATGTCACAAGCCACACTCAAACTACACTCATCCTAATTAGTCTAATAATTGATGATGAGTTCAAGCATACAGCCACCCAAGTCATGCATGAAGTGAAAAATAAGAGCCAAGGAAAGATATGAGTTGACAATAGTAAGATCTTGGACATGATCTTAACTATAGAAGAGAATATTACAAAGGCTAGGAACATCAAGGAAGCTTTAAAAGGGGATGATAAAGATCTTAGAAGCATAGAAGATGAAGAGTATGAACTTTTCATGGATCCCATTTTCAAGGTAAAGCTAATTTATGATCAAAATGATAAATCAATGCAAATCCTACAGTAGAAACAAGGGACTGTAGCAGTAAAAGGATCTCAAAGTTAAATGTGTTGACTAGAGTATACTATTTTTTGTAACTAAAATTGTATATCATTCTAAAAAGGGAATATTATTTTGTAAAATCATGTACAACTTTGTAAATCACATTGCTTATAGGTAAGTTCATTTAGGAAATGTCATAGTTTAGAAGGTTGTATAAGGATAGGTATCTTTAACACTTGTACAACTATCATTTGTTAAGATTGATTGGCGTACCTCAATTTTATATATAAGGGGTAATATCAATTGTAAAAAAGGAGGGAGTTTTGAGTAAGATTTTTTTTTCTAATTTTGAATCAATTAATGCAAGTAGATAATTCTTTAAATATTGTCTCATTTTTTTGTGTGAATTGTTATTAAGGCTCATCTCTCATTTGTTTGGTTTAAATTTCAGATTTGAATGGTTGTTATGAATTCTAGATGTGCACTTTTAAATGCAAAACTGTCAATTTGTGTTAATTCTAGATTGATTGAAGGTTCTTAGGTTTACTTTATTTTCTTTGATCTTCTTGTAGATGTGTGAATTCTATTTACTTGCAAGGTTAAATCTTTAAACTAATTCTAGTTCTTATCACATTATTTTTACTTAGCTGTTTGCCTAATATGTGTTAGGATTTGAGATTATGTTATTTCATGTTATACATAGGTTTTAAGTGCATATTTGGATGATATTTGAATTTTATCATTATCTCTAGAATGAATATCATGAATCTTAATATGTTCCTTCTCTACTTTACCCTTCCTTTTGCTTATTTTTTGACCAATTCACTTTAGATTAGTTTTCATTGTAAATATTCATATTAGCTTAGACTTTAGACTTAGCTATTTTAGCATAATTCACTTCACTTAGTCTATATAAATTTCATTTTCACAAGATAGATATTAGACCATGGTTAGTCCCTATTGGTTGAATATTTTGTTGATCAGTGTACTGATAAACAAAATAGGTCTGATCAGCCAAAGTAGGAAGATTAGTCATCCAAATGTGTAGGTTTACCATATCAGAAGGACACTGATCTCTCCTCTCATCAAGGGGAGGTTCCCTATAGGTATATATATATATATATATGTATGTATATATATATATATGTATATATATATGTATATATATATGTATGTATATATATATATATATGTATATATATATGTATATATATATATGTATATATATGTGTATATATATATATGTATATGTATATGAACAAAAAATAATACTCAAGGGTAGCACAAACCATTCATCTCTCTTTCTTCAGAGATGATGCATGCAAATCAAAGGAAAAACTCAAGTGAAATAACAGATAGCACTCCTCTTCTTTCAGAAGTACTATTTAGCAAACCACAAGAATACTCTTGGTAGTAAATGCAAAATGTAGCAAAGGATGTAATAACCAACAAATCGAGATGTAGCACAAAGTCTTCACCTGAATTGCTCAAGAGTAAGATATAAAGGATAATGAGGGCACAAAGTATTCCCAAAGTCCTTTACACATAAATGAAAAGAAAACACACTGAAAGGAAATTATGGGGGCACAAAGTCTCTCCATAGTTGACTCTTCAAGACACCTTCCTGACTAATTTCACTAAATCTGCTTGTTAAATTAAAAGAATAGAAAATATATCAAGGAAAAAGACATAAGAATAGTTTCCTCAATAACAAAGATATTACATCACAAAGTTTGAAAATTCATTTGATTTCTTATTCCAATAACAAAATATGATCAACAAACTGAGCTCAAAGTCTCAAAAGTGCCTTTCAATTTGGGCAGAGTTTTGTTCTGATTGTAAAAAAAGAGATATTTACAATAGAAGAGAGTCCCTTATATAGCCTCTTCAAGGACTCAGGAACACTAACACATCATGTTGTGTTGGAATCTATTAAGAAGATAGGCTAGAACTTAGGGGCATTTACCCATTTGATTTTATCAATGCAAAGAAACAAGTCATGCTATTGAACGTTTGTAACTTTCAATGTCCACCTGGCAATCTGATCCAACCTTCATCATTCCTCCTTTTCTGGTTAATTAAATTGGGTCTTGGATTCAATTTGCTATTTTGTTCCTTCCTCAATTTCTACTGGTCTTGGCCTTGAAGTCTGTGAATGAATTTGGGTCTATAGAGTCAAAGGATCAATGGCTATTCTATGAGATTTAAAATTGACGTTCATGCACCCATCACTATGTTTTCAACGGCTAGTTCACTGTGTTGAATTTGACATCTTTGGGTGTGTCACCCCTTGGTCCTTCAAATTTTATATTTGGAACTTTCTTGGAAAGAATCTTCCCTATTGGGCCTTAAGAAATGATCCACTTTGGGTCGAGAAGAGCTCCCCACAAGGTATCTACCCTTTGGGTAGTCTTTGAATGACCTTTAGGCTTCTTGTTTTACATCTTCCCGAAGGGAAGGTGACCCTTCAAATTTAGGGAAGTGTCCTTCTATTCGGTAGTCAGGAGTCCCCTGTAAGGGCACCTACCCTTTGGGGTCCTTCTGCACCCTTTCATGGGTTTCCTACAAGCATTTTCTCTAGACAAATTCTTGTAGGCAAAAAGTCTACGGAAAATGTTCCTATCACTTTTGCCTTGGTTATTTCTTTGGGCTTTCTACCTGAAGCTTCTCTGAATTCTTTTAGGCTTTTTGTCAAAAGGAATTCCTTTGGACAAAAAGTCTGAAGGAATTATTTCTTGCCTTAGTCAAAATCTGAAAGAATTACCTTTGTGGCCTTATTTGAAAATGACCCTTTCGAAGGGTAATTTTGTCATCTAAGTGCCCTCCACAAGGGCACTTTATCCTTCAAGAGGCTCTTTGAATGGCCTTCACATTTTAACTTCTCCTTTGAACTGTTTGACTAAACCACTCTATTGAACCACTTCATTGAACCATGGCAATGAACTGCTTGGTTGAACCAAACATTGAACCAAGCCGACGAACCAAGCTTTGAAGCAAAATGGTTCAAGCTGATGGTTTAATTAAATGAACCAAGCCTTTGAACCAAGAAAATGAACTAAGTCATTAAACCATGTGTTTGAACCCACCTTTGAACTAAAAGATGTTGAACCAACCGTTAAACCAAGCTTTGGTTCAACGGTTCAAATAAAGCCTTGAATCTATTGACGAACCATTTGATTGAACCAAAGGATGAACCAAAGCGTTGAAACAAAGTGGATGAACCAAATGAGTGCAACAAAGCATTGAATCACTTGGTTGAACCAAGCCATTGAACTATTCCTTTGATTGAACCTGATGTTGAACCAAGATGGTTCAACCTTTTGAATTTTGAACTTGTTGAACCTTTGAACCAAAGTGGTTCAATGGTTCAAGATTTCTTTGCTTAGATGCTTACCGATGAAGATTTTTGATTGAACCAAGGTACTAAAAAAATCCTAAAAAATGACTAAGTGTTAGAAATTGATTCTTTTGATTGAACCCACCTGCAAAAGTCTTTGAACCTATAGAAATGAACCTGCCTGCAGAGTCTATAGAAAACAAATTTGTAGTTTTCTCTAACCTTGAAAGAGTCCATAGAAATCAACCTATGAAGCCCATTGAACTTGGCCTATAGAGTATGTATATTTATCTTCTTGCTGATTCCATAGATTCAATCCTGCAGAGTCCGTAGATTCTAGCCTATAGAGTTCATAGATTCTAGCCTGTCGAGTCCATATATTCTAGCCTGTAGAGTCTGTAGATTTTGAGAAGCTTGAAAAATGAGAAATTTGAATGCCTAGGAAATTTTTTGAAAAGGGAAGAGACAATTTTGGTCTGTAGGACCAAAATAGTTCAAATGTTGTCCCAAAAATGAGTGATATTTTTTTGGGGACAACAGCTGGCTCTAGTTGGGGAACTTCTGTCAATTGCAAAAAGAATTAAAAAGAGTAGATTCTAGAATCTTCAGTGTCTTCATGTGTACCATTGGGTTATGGAGTCATGCTACCTAGAAATGGAAGGCATCAAAAATGGAAATAGACAAAATAAAATAGAATTAAAAATTGTACAAATATACATTTATATAGATGCAATGATCTGATACTTCAAGAGTTGAAGTGTTTCAAATGCTGCCCATTGTGAGGTAGAGAAAAGAGTGCGCCATCTTGATATTTCAATAAAAATCTATTTTCACCAATGTGCTGATGAATTATAAATGGGCCTCTCCAAAGGGAGTCAAAATTTCCATGCATCCCCTTTGGTTCTCTCATTTTGTCCCACAGTAGGACTTGATCCCCAATTTGGAAATCATGATTTTTGGCCTTCTGGTCAAAGAGTTTCTTTACCAGACTTTGATGAGCAGAAATTCTATCCACCACCATGGTTCTCTGTTCCTCCAGCTCAGTTAGGCACATGATTATTTTATCAAGAGAGCTTTCATATGTTTGATCTTCAATTGCCTTTGCCAATTTCAAGGCCAACAATTCTAAGGTGATTAGTATCTCAGCATTGATACTGTAAAGAGTTGAAAAGGAGACATACCAATTGCCCTCTTTGGTGTGATTATGTCTACCCATAGAGCATCAACCAATGATTTATGCCATGTCCTTTGATTGTCTTCTGCTAGCTTCTTGATAATAGTTACCAAGTTCTTATTACTAGATTCAACTTCTCAATTCCCTTGTGGAAAATAATTAGAAGAGTGAGAGAGTATAATTCCATAATGGAAATAGAATTGTGTAATCTCTTGAGAGGTGAAACAAGCTACATTATCAGTAACAATTTTGATTGGAATTCCAAACTTGGAAATGATATTCTCTTTGAGGAAGTTGCATACAACTTTTGAAGTAACATGCTTAGTTGGGATTGCTTCTACCCACTTGGTGAAATAGTCAGTTACTGTAAGGACATAATCATGTCCAACACTTAAAGATGGGTTTATAGTCACAATAACATCAAATCCCTATTACTGGAAAGGTTCTTCTATGAACATTGGCTTGAGAGGCATAGCAGCTAACTTGGGTTTTCCAACAAATTGCTAATAGAGTTCACATTTTCTCATCCACTTATGTGCATCTTGGAAAAGAGTTGGCCAGTAATACCTGGCTCGTAGAATCTTGTGAGAAGTCATAGGAGGAGAAAAATGTCCTCCATAGGCCAGATTGTGGAAAGATTTTAGAAGTTGGCTTTGTTGCTCTTTGTCTACATAGTGAAGGAATACTCCATCTATGATTCTCTTGTACAATCCGTTGTCCCAAAGGACAAAACTGACAACTTTCAACTTGATAGTCCTTTTTTATTTGTAAGACAAATGAGCAGGATATTCACCATAAGTAAGGAAATGAGTGATACCTGAATACCACTCATTGGTAGTGGAAACAAAAAGGACTGTTGGAGTCTCTTTCACTTTAGTTTCTTCATGTTGTGTGTCTTTTGGCTTATTATCAGTAATTAATTGACATAGGCCTTTACCCCTGACCAGCTTTGTTAGCTTGATGTCTAGATCAAAATCTTGAATCTTTGTAATCCAATTACCTCTTTTCATGCCAAACTCTTGCTATGTTAATATAGAGTTGACTGTAGTGTCAGGAACTAAGGTAGTAGTGTGTGAATTTAGAATATAGAAGTGGAAATGTTTGACTACTTTCACCAATGCATAAGCATGCTTCTCTACATTTGAATACTTCATCTCATGGGTTTTGAGAGGGAAACTCATGAAAGAGATAGGAGATTCCATACCTTCCTTGTCTTGTTAAACAAGAATTATTAAAAGAGTGTGTTCAAATGCATAGCTATATATGATGAAATCTTTGTTGTAATTCGAACAAACCAAGGTAGGGGCATGAGTAATGGTGGTCTTGATATCTTGAAATATTGACTTGCCTTCTTTAGTCTAGCTGAAGATGGTCTTCCCTTTCATCATGTTCACAATGTGTCTAGTCTTCTCAACAAATTTGGGGATGAATCTCCGTAAGAAATTCACCTTTCTAAAAAAAGAATGAACAACATTTTTGCTTGTAGGAAAATTAATCTCTTGAATAGACTTGAATCTGTCTGAGTCAATCTTTATGCCTTCTTTTGACACAATGTGTCCAAGGAGTTTCCCCTCTGTTACTCCAAAAATAGACTTCTTGGGATTCAAAGAAATACCATTCTGGTGGTAGCATTCTAGAACTTGTTGTAAGTGGCATACATGATCAGATCGACGCTTTGAAAAGACAGTCAAGTCATCAAGGTATACCACTATGAATTTACCAATTTCATCTTTGAAAGCCAGATCCATTGCTCTCTAAAAGGTAGCACCAACATTTATCAAGCCAAAATGCATTCTCTTATATGCAAATGTATCCCAAGGTGTGGTGAATGCAGTCTTGTGTTGGTCTAATTTACCAACTTCAACTTGATTATATCCTAAGAGGCCATCTAGCATTGATAACATCTCTGAACCTATCACTGTTTGAAGCACTTGATCCATGATTGGTAAAGGATAATTATCTTTCAAAGATGCTTGATTTAGATTCATGAAATCTACACAAATGCAAATTTCACCATTTTTCTTCCTTACAGGCACCATTTTTTCAATCCATGTGGAATGATGGATTGGGAAGATGATTCTAGCATTTAACATTTTTTGTATCTCAGATAGAATAGTACCTAATATTTTTGGATTATATTGTCTAGATTTTTTCTTGTAGGGCATTGAGTTGGCCTTGAGAGGAATGTCATGGCGGATTTCATCTGGTTTGAGAGACTTCAAGTCTTCATAAGAATATGCTAAGACATCCATGTATTGATAGAGTAAAGAGATGAACTTGAATCTTTCTTTAGGGGTGCAACACTTACCAATGTTAACCATCTTGGGATTTTCTTAAGTGGTCAGATTCACTTGATCAAATCCTTGAGAGAAACTTGAGACTTTTTGATATTGTTTGATGAATCTATCATGCTTGTCAAATAGCTTCTAAGAGAAACTAGGCCTTTGGGAATTTTATTTCCTTTTAGCTGTAAGAATTCTTCATTAATATCTGAACTAGATTCAGAGGCTGATTCATTCTTCTAAGGTTCACTGCCTTCAAAACATAGTTGTTCAAAATTATCTTTTCATTCCAAGAAAGTAATGATTTGATGATCATCATTGAATACTTGCCAATAATCAATATTGTCAAGAACACTTGGTCTATAAACTAGCTCAATAATATACCTATCTTCTTTGAAATCTGAATGAGGAACTAAGAGAGTTCCTAATAAAGCAAGTGCATTAGCTCTATCATTAGACTCTTTGGGTATAGTAGAAATGTTTAAAGCATCAAAGCTTTCAATTTAGTCCCAAACCAAATTATGGTAGTGGTGTAATATCTCATTCTTGGTTTGGTAAAGATTTCTTACTTGACAAACCACTAATTTAGCATCCCCTTTGGCATGAAGAAACTTGATGCCTTTTTCTTGAGCAGCCTTCATTCCAAGCAGTAGATATTCATATTAGGTTGTATTATTAGTGTTACTAAATTGTAGTTTGTAAGATGAAGGAAATATATCTCCTTGAGGAGATATCAACACAATCCCAGCTCTCGAACTGGTAGAGGAATAACTACCATCAAATTCCAAAGTCTATATCTCATCTGATACTAATTTTTCTTTAGACTTTCCTTCATCAGAGATGGAGGATCTTTCTTCATTTGTATAGCAGCCTACTAGTTCTTCTGTTGTTTTAGTTAAACTAATTTCTGAGTTGACCCTTTCAAGAATTATATCAGGTGTTTTATATACTTCATCTATGGATAGAAAATAGTTACCCATACCTATGGATTCAAAAAGAATTTGAGTTTTAGGGGCTGATGTCTGGGTGACCACATATTTTGCTTCCTTTTCAAGGAGCAACCTCTTCATTACACCTTCTATAGGGATCCTTACCTCAGATAGATCCATGCTTAGTTCTCCTCCCACATCTTTACATAAATTTCATCCAAGCAAAATGCCATAGGATGCTGGGATGCTAGCCACCAAGATAGTCATCTTGATTCTCTTGTCCAGAAAGGCTGCAAATGCAAATTGGGCATCTTTGATTTTCCCCAACAATGGTACTTGCTTGTTCTCCATAGAAAAACATCTCCCAAATGTCTTGGTCAATGTGAGACCAAGAGACTTAGCTAATTTAGTAGGCATGACATTATCAGATGTACCTGAGTCTATAATATAGTTTTTGATTAATTAAGGTGTCAAACCAAGGGCCGAAACCTATACAGTCAAAAAAGATAGGAAGGATGGCAAATAAAAGATGCTAGCACTGAACCAATGGCATAGCTAAGAAATAAAGTTAGAAGCAAAATAAAACACTAGAAAGACTAGAGTTAGAAAGGACAAAACTACATAACTATAGAATTAACAAGATCTTTAAGATTCTCATTGTCTGCATTGTCAGCATTCCCTGGATTACCCACCGCTTCCAACATAGTCATATTCAGCAGAATTTTATTTTGAAGGCCTTTGGTGAAGACCTTTTCTAGCTTTTGAATGCAGACCTTCAAGGCCCCAATATCTATTTTCCAATCATTTTCATTCTTCAAACCCTCACCATCTTCTTCTACATGCATCTTCTCCTTATTATTAGCAATTCCCCTAGAATCAACACCATGCTCTTTAGTGACCTTAAAAACCCGAGAAGCCTATTTCCCACCAGTGTCCTCCAAAATTTCTTGAATTTATAGCTCTTCATACACCAATTACCACCTTGAGCTTTGAACAAGTAACAAGCCCTCAGTTTCATTTGCACTGAATGCAGATGTGAAGGCTCATTTTAGAAAATGGCCCACCATAGTGATGTCTACTTTCATGCTTGAAAATAATTCCCCCTTGGTTTTCATGATGCGACTCTCACACCTCCACCTCATGATACGAGGAATTAATCATGACAATCAAGGAAGTACTAAGTTTATCATTTTCCATGATCTGTAATGGCCTTTTCCATGTGGACCACCTTCAAAAGCTATCTTCATCATCAATGTGTATCATTCATGCTCAGTCATCTCCTTCTAAATGATTTGTCTAATGTTTGGGGGTATATGAGCCCCTTGTCACCATACCATCCATCCTGAGAATTGCTAACCAAGGTTGGCACAAACATTAATGACCCTTTTACCTTCTCTGTAGGTGTGGGTAATCTCAACTTCAAAAAACTTTTGTAAAAGAAATTGGATGTCCGTAATGATGTCTTTTAGATGGATATCAATGTTAGGTGCTTTATTAATGACATCTATGACCAACTTAGAATCTCCCTAAATATTCAAATTTCTAATTCTTAGGGATATAACTAACTTTAATCCCTAAAGTAAGGCCATAGCTTCAACAAAGTTATTGCTCTAGCAACCCATGCCACCAGCATAGACAACAGACATCCCTCCTTTTTAATTTCTTATTATTCCTCCTCCACTTGCTTTACCACTCAAATTAGATGCCCCATCAAAATTGAGTTTCATCCAATTGGGTTTAGGTGGTATCCATTTAGTATGAAGTTTCTGAAGAATTTTGGAATTATCATGCCCAGGGATAAGGTTTAAAACCTTCCATTTGGCAGAAATTTGACTTTCAAATTCAAATAGGGGTTTCTCTAAAACACTAATATGAGCTATTGTAACACTTTCCAAGATGGTCCTAGCAAAGGAGTTAAACACTTGAGAAACAAGTTCTAGCAGTGTCCCTAAAAATTCTATGATTTTGCTCTTTCCATAAAGTCTAGCTCAAGCATGTCAGAGCTTGCTTCCATAATTCCTTAATCCAGGGATGTGTGAAGGTTGAGTTCTATCTAAGAATTACCTTTTTAAGGTTAGAATTACAAACCCATTCAATGCCAAAGTTGTTAAGTATTGTGCCCCATAAATCTCAAGTAAACTCACAGTGTATGAATAAGTGTGAAACTGATTCCTCTCTAGAACCACATAGAAAACATCTGTTGACCAAAGTAAACCCCCTCTTTTGAAGGTTGTCCTAAGTAAAGATTTTGTTATGGGTAGCAACCCACCAAAACAAGTTAATATTTGGAATTATTTTATGATTCCAAACCTTTTTCCATACCTCCTTATTCTGAGCTTTAGGTGTAAGTAGATGATAGGTAGATTTGATAGAGAACCATCCATTCTTATCCAACCACCAGTATTATTCACCCTGTTAAGGGAAGAGTGGGATTCTGATCTCCTAAACACATTATTGGATCTCCCAAGTTCTTGAGATAAGCTTAGGCTTGTGCCCATAACAATCCAAAAGGTTTTTCTAGCTCCTTATCCCATTGTTATTTTCCATATAATCACTAACCCTATCACCAAAGAATTGAGTAGTCAGGTCTATAATTTCTCCATAGTTTCCTTGGGAGATGAGAGGCTTGTCCCTTAACTAATTATCCTCCTAGAATTTAATCTACCAGCCATTTCTAAGCTTCTACCTAATTCCCTGTTTAAGAAGACTTCTACTTTTTAGCATTTTATTCCATATCACAGACCCCTAGGGTAACCCTGCCTATTGAAGAAACTTGGAATCATCAATGCTATGCATGTATTTGGAAAACATTATTTCCCCCCACTCACTATTGTTGTGAATTAGATTCCAACTAACTTTTGAGAGGAGGGTTTTAATCATTTTCCTGATGGATCTTATATTAAGTCCACCATGAGATTTTGGGAGACACTTTTCCCCATTTGACTAAAGACATTCTCTGTTTGTCTTCCACTCCCATCCATAAAAATTTCCTTTGGATCTATTCTAGATTTTTAGTAAAATATGTAGGAATTTTAAAAAGAGACATGAAGTAAGTAAGAATACCTTGCAAGGATGCCTAAAGAAGTTGTAGCTTACCTACACTACTAAGTAGTTTCCCCTTCCACCCAAGAAGTTTCCTCTGTGTACGTTCCACAATACCATTCCAAAAACTTGAAGATACCTCTTTGATTGAGAATGGGAGACCTAGCTAGGTAGCTGGTAGGCTAGCCTCATCACAATCTAAGATATTAATGATTATATGTCTAAGTTCATTGGGAGTGTTGAAGAAGTACATATTGCTTTTCTAGAAATTTATTCTTTGTCTCGAGTCTCTGGCATAATCATTAAGTATATTCTTCCATATTCTAGCTTCGATCACTGATGAGATGACAAATAAGATGGTATCATCCACAAAATATTGTATAACCATAGGATGAAGGGTACTATCTTTTTTGAAACTATATCAGCTTGTATGTATCTTCCCAGTGCCTCAGCCATAATGATGAATAGGTACGGGGAGAGAGGGTCTCCTTGGCGAATTCCTCTCAAGGAGAAAAATCCTCTAGGAACACCATTAACTAGCACTAAGAATTTAGCTTAAGAGACTGAATTCCATAATAAGCAAGACAATTTATCATTAAACCCAAATTTTCTAATCACTTGGAATAGAAAAGTCCATGAGACTCTATCATAAGCTTTGGATTTATCAAGCTTGAGGGCCATCCTAGGGATTCTACTCTTATCCATGGAGTGGATAGTCTCATGTGTGGTGATCACATCATCAAGAATTTGTCTACCTGGGATGAAACCTTTTTGAGTAGGAGAAATAATTTTGTCAAGCAAGAGTTGAATTTTCAAAACCAGTAGTTTAGTACATATCTTATACATAGTGTTGCAGAAGCTAATGGGTCTAAAATCAGTGAGGTGTAAAGGTTGAGATTTTTTAGGAACAAGTATAATGAAGGTATTATTGACTTGTTTCAAAAGTTTTCAAGATATGAAAAAAATCACAAACTACAGTTGTGAGGTCCGCTCCAACAATCTCCCAATATTCTTGAAAGAATATAGGAGGAAAGCAATTAGGACCCGGGGCTTTAAAAGCACCCATGGAGAATAAAAAAACATGTAATTCTTCATCAGATATAGGCTTTAACATTTCCATATTGTCTTCTTCTATTATCAAATAGTGGATTTTATCAATGAATTGACTCATAGATCTATCAATTCTATCATTATTGTTTTCTTCCGTAAGTAGATTCTGAAATAACACCCTGGCTTACTCCCTTATTTCGTTATCATTAGTAATAATGTCTCCATTATCTAGGACAAGCTTAGTTATTGAGTTGTATTTTCTATGTTTCATAGCTGAGAGATGAAAAAAACTAGTGTTCCTATCACCCTCTTTAAGCCATTGAACACGAGATTTTTGTTTCTAGAAAACCTCTTCCCTTTCCATCAGATTCTTCCATTCTAAAGACAAACTGTTCTCTTCTTCTAAGGTGCCATCAGAATCATCCCCTTGATCAATTAGTTTCTGAATAGCCTTGAGTTTCCCATTATATTTTTCTTCTACTGGAAAACCTGCCCAAAACTGTATCTATTCTAGCCATAAACTTCTTGTTTAATGTTCTGGAGTTTCTTGACTATTCTAAACATGGGAGTACCTTGAATGGGAATATTCCACCATTGAGCCACCATTTATCTAAAACCTTTGTGTTTAATCCACATAGATTCAAAATGGAATGGAGGAGGTCTGTGATGTCCCTGATATCTCCAATTGAGGATAATCAGGTAGTGGTTAGACATGGTTTTAGGTAGACCCTGCGCCTACATATTCTGATAATCATTCCAGTTTCTTGATATAAAAAATCTATCTAATTTAACCTAAATCATTTGAACTCCTCTTCTTCTATTGGTCTAAGTAAAATTTTGGTTTTGCAGCTCTATGTCCAATAATCCCCAATCATTGATGAATTCAACAAAGTCAAACATGTTGTCCGAGTAATCAATAATTCCACCCTATTTTTTAGAAGGGTATAAAGGTGTGTTAAAATCTCTAGCTATCATCCATTTAGAATTCTAAGGATTGTTCCTATAGCTACTCAGATCTATCCATAATTTTTGTCTCAAAACTCTGTTATTCGGTGCATAAACATTTACCAATGTCCAGTTCAAGGAATTCATGGAAAAATTGGTAATGAAAAAGTGCTTATTATGGGCCATAAGAGATCTTTGGATTTTATCACTATTCCACATAGTGACAATCCCTCCTAAAGCCCCTTTAGTAGGACTAATACAAAAAGCTGCATTAGGCCATATATAGTCAGCAATTTTTGCAAAATTCTCCTCTTTCATCTTGACTTCTTGGAGTAATCTAATATCTAGTTTATTATCTAAAATGCAATTTTTAACCTCAAACTAATTTGAGGGACTGTTAAAGCCCCTCAAATTCCATGATAATATTCTCATTTAGAGAGTTTGGAGGGTTGGGAATTTAGTGTTTTCTATTTTCCACTGGTAATCTCCCTAGCAATATCTCTTTGTCTTGTTTCCCTTAGGATTGGCCTTTCTTGTTTGGGCTCAGTACCAACATCTGCATATTTTTTACCTTTCCAGATATTTTTGTTTGGGGTAACCTATTCTTCCTATTCATTTTTACCATCTTGTCCTACTACCTTTGTTGCCAAGTAGTTTCCTACCTGGCCTCCATCTTCCATATCACAAAAAAAGTCTATATTTGACTGTGGATCTGGTACTCGTTGAGTGTGACTTTTAGGTGTTACTTCTTCCTAGCCAATCTTTGAAACTATGTCATATTCATTGACTTACTTTAGCAAAAGGTCCCCTCTTGCCCCTTCCTTAAACATATTAGTCTATTTTTCTAAAGGGTAGACTGTGTTAAATGTGGCCTTGTGACTATCATCAGATACTATATTCTCCTTTGGGACCTCTTTTCCCTTACTACTGATGATATCCTCTTTTCTCTTCTCCTCCTATCCTTCTGTATCCTTCTGACTATCATCTAATCCTATATTTTCCTTTTCGATAACTTCACCTTCACTGCTAGGGGTAGCCTCCTTTTCCTTCCCCTCTTCTCCTTTTCCTGTATTGTTAAGAATTTCCACATTATTCTCTATTTCCTATTTGCTATTCTATTACTCCTCCTCTACATTTTGGGAATCCTCTTTCATCCCACTTTGTGAAAGAATGAGCAAGAGATACACAGGATCCATAGGATCAATCCACAAGAAAGAACCCACAATAAATAACCTGCAAATATTTCTAGAGAATAAATAAATTTCTCACACCTAAAAAATAGGTGATAATCCACAAATTTCTCTGAATTCTCTCATTAATCTCACATCAATTTCCCATATAATGCAAATTATTTATAATACAAATAGTTTATTTCATGTTAACAAACTATTTGTAATGATTACAAAATAGAGAAAATAAACTATTTGTTTTCTCATACTACGAACAAATATATTGTTGAGAAATTCTCAACAATAAAATAAATTAACCGAGGTAAATAAATTTTACCCTCGGCAATAAATAACT
The DNA here is from genome assembly GCA_037957365.1 of Torreya grandis. Lineage (NCBI taxonomy): Eukaryota > Viridiplantae > Streptophyta > Pinopsida > Cupressales > Taxaceae > Torreya > Torreya grandis. The sequence goes on along the minus strand of JARHVA010001217.1, from coordinate 291,756 downwards.
TACCCTATTAACCCTGGGTAAGCTTAAATATGCATTATTCCAACACCCTCCCTTAAGTAAAACATAGGGAGAATGACAAACAAGGATGGGTCCTGGCTACTAGGCCTGATAAGGTACCCATGTACAAACCAATCAAAATATATGAAAAATAAAGGAAGGAAGGACTTCATGGGAAATCCCCCCCAAGGACAACTTCCTTCACCCCAAGCATCACTCGCAATTGAAGATAATGAGGAGAAGCCAAAGGTTTAGTGAAGATGCCTGCAATTTGCTCAGCTGTAGGCACAAACTCCAAAGAAAGAACTCCATTTTGAATAAGATGTCAAATGAAGTGCATGTGAATCTCAATGTGTTTTGTCCGCTGATGCTCAATAAGATTGCATGAAATAGTAATCACACTTTGGTTATCACACCAAAGAGTAGTAGGAACCTAATGTGTGAAGCCAAACTCTCCAAGCAACTGTCGAAGCTAAAATATCTCCTGACTAGCTTTGACAACACCTCGATACTCAGCCTCAGTAGAGGACAATGCAATAGCAGTCTGCTTTTTGCATGCCTAAGCAACTAGACCTAAACCAAGTGTGAAATCAAATCCACAAGTGGACTTGTGAGTGTCAACATCACCAGCCCAATTAGAGTCAGTGTATCCAACAAGCTGTGTAGAACTTTGTGGTGTGTAATGTATACCAAAGTGAGTGGTGCCCTGAATGTAGCGCAAAATATGCTTGTCTACTTGCCAATGACTCTCATGAGGCTCATGTGAGAACCAAGAGACAAGGTTCATAACAAATGTGATGTTGGGATGGGTATGAGTTAGGTATAAAAGACTACCTACAAGTTGACGATACAAAGTGGAATCAACAAGAGGAGTCATACAAGTGGCAGACAACACAATACTTGACTGATATGGAGTGGGTGCAAGCTTACAATCAACCATGCCAAATCGATGAAGAATATTTGTTGCATACTTTTGCTATCCAATAGAAATGCCCTTAGAAGACTGAAAAACTTGAAGACCAAGAAAATAATGTAGAAGTCCTAGATCTGTCATATCAAACCTATCTGCCAACTTGTCCTTGATGTCATGTATCAAGGAATCTGAACTGCTAGTGAGGATGAGATCATCAACATACAAAACCAAATGACAAGCTCCTGACCTTACTTCAGGATGTATACATTATGATCTGACTCACAATGAATAAAACTAGAACTCAAAAGAAAACTATCCATCTTCTCGTACCAAGCTTGAGGAGCTTATTTTAGGCCATAAAGAGAATGATGGAGTCTACAAACCAATGATGAGTCCTGCAAAAATCCTAGAGGCTGCTCCATATATATCTCCTCATGGAGATCACCATGCAAGAAAGCACTCTTCACATCCATTTGAAAAATAGACCAAGAATGTGAAGCAGCAAGAGAGAGTACAAGCCGAATAGAATCCATCTTAGCTATAGGGGAAAAGGTCTCAGAGTAATCAACCCCTTCAACATGTGAAAAACCCTTAGCTACTAATCTATATTTTTACTTATCTACTGATCCATCTGTAGCATATTTGGTCCTATAGACCCATTTACATTTTACAAGTTTTCTTCCCTTAGGAAGAGGGACACGATCCCAAGTATCATTCTTCATCAATGAAGAATACTCATCATACATAGCAACATCCCACTCAAGTATACCATTAGCCTTAGAAAACAACACTGGATCATTTGTGCAAGCTTGTCCCAAAAGAGCAACACCAGATGTCTATGAGCGAGTGTGACGAGAATCAGATGGATCACCAACAAAAGAACCAGCTACCTGTAGAGTGCTCTTTGCCCATTTAGGCAAAGGTGGTGAAGAAGATGGCTGTGGTGGCTGAATAAATGAAACATCATCATCATCAATAATAGAAAGCAAATCCTCACTATCCTTAGTAGAAGAAGGAGGGGGAGAAGAAGAACTAGATGTACACTCCTGTGAAGTGGGTAGCTCATCAACATGAACATCCCATTGAAACAACACATCATGTGTGACAGGATCAAAAAGATGGTAGGATTTTACGTATTCACAATAACCAACAAAAATGAGTGGTTGGATTTTCTTCTCCAATGCTTTACATTTGTCATCAAGAATGAATGCCCATGCTTGACTCCCAAAGATGCAAAAATCTGAAATATTAGGCTTGATCCCAGACCAAGCTTCTTTAGGTGTCATATTTTGCACAGCTTTGTGAGGCATATGGTTTTGAATGTAATTTGCACAATTTACAGCTTCAACCCAATATTGTGGACCCAAATTTTTAGAGTGAATCATACAATTAGCCATCTCTTTCAATGTTTGATTCTTCCTCTCTGCTACACCATTTTGTTGAGGAGTGTGTGGTATAGTGAACTGATGTTGTATTCCATGCTCAATAAAAAAATCATAAAAAGCATTATTGTCATATTCCCCCCCATTGTCAATGCGTATCTTCTTAAGAGGAAGAGATGATTGTTTTTCAGCAAAGGCTTTGAAAGCCTTAAAAGTCTCAAAAACTTCACTTTTCAACTTGAGAAAATATACCCAAGTTTTACGAGTGAAATCATCAATGAATGTGATTGCATATTTAGCCCCTGAAAAAGAACGAGTTGGAAAAGTCATCAAATCACTATGAACCAACTCTAAGGGTGCAATTTCACGTGTGGCCTTGCCAACTAGAAATGGATCTTGATGTTGTTTACCAACTAGACAACCAAGACACACCCCATCAATACATGAAACCTTAGGAAGGCCTTTTACAAGATGTTTTGTACTCATTTGTTGCATATATCCATAACTCAAATGTCCTAATCTCTCATGCCATAATTTGTTGAGATTATTACCATGTGCTATAAGTGAAGAACCAAAAGACATAAAAGACTCAAACTTATCAAAAGTATAGAGTCTTGCAGTATGGCCTGCTGTACCTATAGCAACTATCTCACTAGGATCATTACATTCTCTTATTACAATATCATGTGAAGTAAACTCCATAGTTTTACCAGTACCAGAATTACATATTTGATATACAGAGAGAAGATTAGAAGAGATTTGGGGTACAAGCAATACATTGTTAAAGCATCCATCCTATTTATCAACAGTACCAAATCCCAAAACTTCAATCTATGAGGAGTTACCCATAACAATATGTGATGTACTGTAATCTGTAAGAGAAGACAATAGATCCTTAGAATGTGTGAGATGGTGAGAAGCACCTGAGTTAAAAATCCACTGAACCTGACATGAAGATATAGCCCTTGTTGAAAGTGCTTTCCCTTTTCCTGCAAAAGTAGAAGGAGATGGAGATGGAATGGAAATTTTGTGTTATCTGACCACTGCCTCTAATGCTTCCATCTTCTTAAAACATCTAATTTCATCATGATTAGGACCACCACAAAAATTACATGGACCAAATGTTTTCTTCTTTTGCTTAAAGGACTTTTTGGTCTTAGTAGATTTAGAATGATGAGGTGATTGGGTGGTGGACTCTAGAGGGTTATTTGAAGGTGCTTGCTTTTTAGACTTAGGTGAATGTTTTCCTTTAGAAGAATTAGCAACTAGAGCATGACTAGGACCAAGTAGAGCATCTAAGGCCATTAATTTTGTTTGCTCCCTAGTCAATCTTTCACAAAAAACTTTAAATGAAGTCCATTTGAATTCATCACCTAATGTATCCATCATAGTATAAAAAGCAAAGAAAAAAACACTATATGGTCCTTTCAACTTTGAAAAAATCATGAAAATGCACTCCTGATCACTTTTATCCTTGTCACTAGCTTTCAATTGTGACCTTATAAATTTGAATTTTGTGAAGAATTCATCTATTGAAGGGAAATCTGATGGAGAGAGAGTACTCAATTTTGCATCTAATTGCAAAATTTTAAACTCATTAACTTTGCCAAATAGGTTTTTAAATTTTTCCCATACCTCTTTTGGCATAGTAGCATCTGCAATGTGAAATTAAAGATTATCTAAGACGTTGAGGCAAATCAATCCAAGAGCCTCATCTTTCTTACAACCATATGCATATTTGTCTTTTTTAGTGGTGAATGTTGTAGGTGTCGTTTCAGAAAAAATTCTCCATAAGCCCTTTGATTGAAGGATTTTTTGCATTTTTGGCTTCCAAACATGGTAATTTTTAGAATTTAGAGGTTCAAACAATCAAGATTCCATTCTCAAGGAAGATGATGAAGTTGACAAGAACAATCTAGACATTTTTTTTTCCTCAAAAAAAACACCCCTCCCGTTACAATTTAACGTCTCCCGATGAAAAAAAATTTAGCCTTGGCTTATACAAAATTAAAAAATGGATTTTATGAAAAAAAAATATAGGGGGATTTGACCCCAAGACATCCTCCCTACAAATTTTTAACAAAATATCTCTAACTGCTTTAGTAAAGTCAAATTTGAACTTTCAAAGCTAGAGACTTGCATTTAAACCACTAAAAATTAAAATAATTAATTAAAAAAAATCCAAAAATGACTCACACATGTGAGATATCAGCTGAATAATCTTTTTATTTATAAAAAATGAACTATTTTTCTAGCGAGGCGTGGTGGTCAGGGAAATATTTGAGAAAATTTGTAAACACAGCCAAGGAAAAACACCTCTCAGCAACTGCAGAATGGCTCCACTGGATCTACCCAAAGGACTGTATAGACTACTCCAAATCCATCCTTCTTAACATTAAATGAAAGCCTATGAAGTCTTCTTTCACATGGAATTTTCATATTTTGATTTTATGCAGCATAAAGCATTCAAAAATAAGAAATCCGTACAGCTATGCAGTAGACAAAAAAATAGTTTTTAATTTCCTATTGTTGGCTTCCAAAATGTTGTACGGCGTGATCCAAATTCATCAAAAATTATATGGATAGAAATATATAATAGTCAGATTTCATTAACAGGTCACATATTAAAAAGAAGTCAACCGTATGATTTGCCACATCAGAAAAATGAACAGGTACTGCAGTCTACCAACATGAACCAGTCAGCAGAATTTTGAAGGAAAGAGCTATATCTCCAAAATTAAATACAAAAATTCAAATTTTAATGGATTTCTGACATTATTTCCTATGCTCCCATAAAAAAAATCTGATTTTGGAAATTTGTATGGTCATTTAATGAGCATAAAGTACAGAATTTTCCAAAAAAAACTAGTAAATAAGAACCAGAATTTGAGAGAATTAAAAATATCTGTAACACATCAATAAAATAATATTTTTGAATGTGTTAAAAGATGAAAAATTTTAGGGAAGAGGATCTTCAACTGGAACTCCAAGCTCTGATACCATGAAAGAATGAGCAGGAGATACACAGGATCCATAGGATCAATCCAGGAGAAAGAACCCACAACAAATAACCTACAAATATTTCCAGAGAATAAATAAATTTCTCACACCTAAAAAATAGGTGATAATCCAAAAAATTCTCTGAATTCTCTCATTAATCTCACGTCAATTTCTCATATAATGCAAAGTATTTATAATACAAATAGTTTGTTTCATGTTAACAAACTATTTGTAATGATTACAAAATAGAGAAAACAAACTATTTGTTTTCTCATACTATGAACAAATATATTGTTGAGAAATTCTCAACAATAAAATAAATTAACTGAGGTAAATAAATTTTACCCTCGATAATAAATAACTTACCCTATTAACCCTAGGTAAGCTTAAATATGCATTATTCCAACACTTTGCTTCACTTTGCATTGTGTCATTAGATGTCCCTTCCTCTTACATATTTGACAAAAAGTGGTAGCATTCTCATAAGTAATTAGCTGAGTCTAGGTTCCATATTTAGAGTTTAGCTCAATGGACATAGGGAGAGTCTTATTTATTTCAACATTAACATAGAGTCTAACATACACACATCTGGACTTAGTTTTGGTTATATGATTTGAGGTGACATATTGACCAATAGAATTGCCAATGGCTGTGAAGATTTTTTCATCCCAAAATTCCAAAGGGAATCCTGGTAATCTTACCCAAGTAGGTGATGTCTTATTGAGGTCCAAGTTAGGATCAAATCCTAGTTTCCATGAGCATAAGGCTAGAGAATGTGGTCTAATCAGCCAGGGACCTCCAACAAGGGTAGCGATCATGTCCTCCCTATTTGTAAATCTAAAAAGGAATAGAGCTCTAGCCATAGTTGTGATTGAAACACTACCTTTGACTTTCCACCTAGACATAATCCATCTTCTAAGCATTTCGGTATTAGGACGAAAAGAAAAAAACTTACCAACCAGCGTAAGGTCCATGGATGCCACTATTTCCTCCACTAGATCATCTGGGATACTCAACACCTTGCCCTTTGAGAGAATAGGGAGGCTTGACATGCCTTTTGATGGACACGTCTTTTCACCTATGAGTGCCTTCTTCCATCCATTGGATGGACTATCCCCTAATAATCTTCTTGGATAGATCCCCAGAGGTACTGCTACATGCAGTGACCTCCATTAGATCTGTGGTCCTGCTTGTCATGCTCAAGGGGCCCAACTAGGTGGGAAAAAACTAGTTTCAAATATTGTCCACACGCTTTGCTCCTCTACTCCTCTGCTCCCATGTATGTAATGATGAATATTGTTAAGGGTTCAAAGTTTTTATTGCCATATGTGCACTAGTAGTGGTAGGGAGAAAAGAGAGAGAAGGGGATGGTTGGGGGTAGGTGGTCTATAATATAGTTACTCAGCTTGTGACCATTAATTAATAGGGAAACATAGAAAGGTTCTATTTTTCTAGGAGCAGCTAGAGGAGTAATGACTAGATTATTTGGAATAGGCAGGTTCTTTAGAGAATCAGGAGTTACCTTTTTAACCTTTTGTCCTACAGGGATGGTTTGGTTCTTAACATATTGGATCAACTTATCCAATTGATCAAGATTAGACTACAAATATTCAAATTCAAACATTTGTATTTTTGTCTTTTTGACATGATCGATTATGTCAAATGGCTGAATTGAGCTAGGTATAGAGAAAGGTACTTCAACTTTCTAAGTTTTAGGAGGGATGGGAGGTGGGCTGGTTTGTGAATTTGAATTAGAAGGGGAAGGTAAAATTGATGTCTTTTCCTTTTGGGTGATTATCATATCCTTTGACTAAAAAGGTAGAATGGTTCCACGCTTAGCAATCATGACTACTAGTTGTGGTTGCTCTTCTATCTTCCCTTTATTAGCTTACTAGACTGATTGGTTCTTGGATCTAGTAAACACTACATATGATCCATCAAAAGCTTCTCTTTTGTTTTTGGGTTCATCCTGATAGTTTAGGAAACCAATGTGGGAGTCGCCAACTGATTCTTCTTGATTTTCTTCAAGGAGATCAACATCATTTTCTTGATTTAATTCAGGCTGGAAAGAGAACTCTGATTTTGCTTCAAGATATCCCATTGCTAAATTGGTTGGAGGAGCTTTCAGGGTAAGTTTTTCTTATGGGGGAGGAAGGTGATTTTGTTGCCCTTGATTCTTGGCAGCATTGCCTTGATATGACTAATTTGGGAATGTCCTTCTATATGAAGGAGAAGAAGACATTCCTTGAGCCATTTGCTTTTTGAGAGCAAGTAATTCATTTGCCAATTTCTGCACCATTAGATCTATGGTGCTTGTAGATGAATATTTAGAAGATGATGAAGCTCTATTTTTATTTGGATCTCTTCTTATCTTCCCTGCTAAGATGAGATAATCTTCTACTTCAGTGCCCAAATGTTGAGCTACAACAAGATCTATTTGACCAGCACGTCTCAAGAGAAAACTTACTTCAGTGAATTGAGAATTAATGAAAAAGCATTTGAGATTCTCAGCTGTAGGTCCAAAAATTATAGGAATTATATTTCTCAATTTATCAAATTTGGCTATGAAGTCTCTCATAGGCTCATAAGGCCTTAATCTATGTAAGTTGAGCCAAAAGTGCATGTGCATCTTCTACAGGTTTAAATTTGGCTTCAAACTTATCTTTGAGAGTATTCCAATTAGTCATTGACCAAGCCTATAGATGATAAAACCAACCTATAGTAGTACCTTGTAATGTTTCTACAAATAACCTGATTGCTACATCTTCAAATTCTACTCCAATTACTCCACAGGCTATGTTGAAGGCTGCAATGTGTTCATCAGGATGAACTTTCCCATCACCATAGAATTTGGGGAAATTCTTTCTTAAACTATGTGGAAGCTCAAGTAGGGGTGGAGTAAGATTGAGAGGACCAAAAGCATTACCCCAAGGGCCTTGAACTGCCATTGTAGGATTATGAAAAGGAGGGATAACAAATCTCAGAGGGGTAATTATTGGCAAATCCTTATCAATAGTAGAAGTAGATACTTCATCTGGCAATGGAGATCTAACTTTAGTAGGAGGAAAGCTCTTGGTTCGTTGGAGACGAGATGGTGAAGGAAATAGATCAAAATCACTTTGTTGTACCAAACTGAATATAGGGTCAATGATACCTTTAGCCCTTTGGTTTCATGTATACCTTGAATCTACCAGATTGTGAAACAAAAATAGAAAAAAATGACCTTGCTTCAGTTTGAAGCTTGAGGCTTTAAACTGTGCATTATTTCCCAGTTGGTTTGGAGGTGAATGGATAGATTATAAATGGATAATGGGTATATATCCCCAGTAGAGTCACCAAAAAATGTTGGTTAAATATTTTGTCGATCAGTGTACTGATAAACAAAATAGGTCTGATCAACCAAAGTAGGAAGATTAGTCATCCAAATGTGTAGGTTTACCACATCAGGACACTAATCTCTCCTCTCATCAAGGGGAGGTTCCCTATAGGTATGCTATATATATATATATATATATATTAACAAAAAATAATACTCACGGGTAGGACAAACCATTCATCTCTCTTTCTTCAGAGATGATGCATGCAAATCAAAGGAAAAACTCAAGGGAAATAATAGACAACACTCCTCTTCTTTTAGAAGTACTATTCAACAAACCACAAGAATACTCCTAATAGTAAATGCAAAATGTAGCAAAAGATGTAATAACCAGCAAATCGAGATGCAGCACAAAGTCTTCACCTGAATTACTCAAGAGTAAGATACGAAGGACAATGAGGGCACCAAGTCTTCCCAAAGTCCTTTACATAGAAATGAAAAGAAAACACATTGAAAGGCAATTATGGGGGCACAAAGTCTCTCCACAATTGACTCTTCAGGACACCTTCCTGACTAATTTCACTAATTTTGCTTGTTGAATTAAAAGAATAGAAAATATATAAAGGAAAAAGACATAAGAATAGTTTCCTCAATAACAAATATATTATAGCACAAATTCTAAAAAATCACTTTCTTTCTTATTCCAATAACAAAATATGATCAATAAACTAAGCTCAAAGTCTCAAAAGTGCCTTTCAATTTGGGCAGAGTTTCGTTCTGATTGTCAAAGAAAAGAGATATTTACAATAGAAGATAGTCCCTTATATGGCCTCTTCAAAGGACTCGGGAATAATAACACATCATGTTGTGTTGGAATCTATTAGGAAGATAGGCTGGAACTTAGGGGAATTTACCCATTTGATTTTATCAATGCAGAGAAACAAGTCACGCTATTGAAAGTTTTCAACTTTCAATGTCCACCTGGTGATCTAATCCTACCTTCATCATTCCTCCTTTTCTAGTTAACTAAATCGGGTCCTGGATTCAATTTGTTGTTCTATTCCTTCCTCACATTCTGCTAGTCTTAGCCTTGAAGTCTGTGAATGCATTCGGGTCTATAGATTCAAAGGATCAACAACTATTTTATGAGATTTAAAATTGACGTTCGTGTGCCCATCACTATGTTTTCAAGGGCTAGTTCACTGTGTTGAATTTGATGTCTTTGAGCACATCACCCCTTGGTCCTTCTTTAGATTTTCTATTTGGCACTTTATTGGAAAGAATCTACCCTATCGAGCCTTAAGAAATGATCCGCTTTGGTTTGGGAAGAGCTCCCTGCAAGGTATCTGCCCTTTGGGTGGTCTTTGAATGGCCTTTGGGCTTCTTGTTTTACATCTTCTCGAAGGGAAGGTGACCCTTCAGCTTCAGGGAAGTGTCCTATTCAGTAACTGGGAGTCCCTAGCAAGGGAACCTACCCTTTAGGGTCCTTTAGTGCCCTTTCATGGGTTTCCTACAGGCATTTTCCCCAGACAAATTCCTATGGACAAAAAGTCCATAGAAATTTCCTGTCGACAAAAAGTTCATGGAAAATGTTCTTATCACTTTTGCCTTGGTTATTTCTTTGAGCTTTCTGCCTACAGCTTCTTTGAATTCTTTTGGGCTTTTTGTCTAAAGGAATTCCTTCGAAGAAAAAGTTTGAAGGAATTGTTTCTTGCCTTAGTCAAAATCTAAAAGAATTACCTTTGCAGCCTTCTTTGAAAATGACCCTTCCAAAAGGTACTTTTATCATCCAAGTGCTCTCTGCAAGGGAACTTCATCCTTCAGGAGGATCTTTAAATGGCCTTCACATTTGAACTACCCATTTGAACCATCTGAGTGAACCGCTTCGTCAAACCACTTCATTGAACCACGACAATGAACTGCTTGGTTAAACCAAACGTTGAACCAAGCCAACGAACCAAGCTTTGAACCAAAACGGTTCAAGTGGATGGTTCAAGCTGATGGTTCAATTGAATGAACCAAGCATTTGAACCAAGTGGATGAACTAAGTTTTTGAACCATGTGTTTGAACCCACCTTTGAAACAAAAGACGTTGAACCAACCATTGAACCAAGCTTTGGTTCAACAGGTCAAACAAAGCCTTGAACCGATTGACAAACAATTTGATTGAACCAAAGGATGAACCAAAGTGTGCAAACAAAGTGGATGAACCAAATGAGTGCAACAAAGCATTGAAACACTTGGTTGAACCAATCCATTGAACCATTCCTTTGATTGAACCCGTCGTTGAACCAAGATGGTTCAACCTTTTGAATTTTGAACTTGTTGAACCTTTGAACCAAAGTGGTTCAATGGTTCAAGCTTTCTTTGCTTAAATGCTTGCCGATGAAGATTTTTGATTGAACCAAGGTACTGAAATAGTCCCAAAAAATGACCAAGTGTTATAAATTGATTATTTTGATTGAACCCACCTACAAAAGTCTTTTAACCTGTAGAAATGACCCTGCTTGTAGAGTCTGTAGAAAATAAGTTTGTAGTTTTTTCTAATCTTCAAAGAGTCCATAAAAATCAACCTATGAAGCCCATTGAACTTGGCCTATAGAGTCCATAGATTTCTCTTCCTACTGATTCTATAGATTCAAGGCTACAAAGTCCATAGATTCTAGCCTGCAGAGTCCATAGATTCTAGCTTCCAGAGTCCGTAGATTCTAGCCTGCAGAGTCCGTAGATTCTAGCTTGTAGAGTTCATAAATTCTGAGAAGCTTAAAAAATGAGAAATTTGAATGCCCAAGAGAAATTTTGAAAAGGGAAGAGATAATTTTGGTTTTTAGGACCAAAATATTTCAAATGTTGTCCCAAAAATCAGTGATATTTTTTGGGGGACAACAGTCCCAATAACTAAACATTATAAATTCTATGAAATAGTTCACTTGTTTTATCATTATTGCACCAAAGATATCAAGGATATCACAACCTATAACTCATGTATTGGATTATATGAATTATAAAATGAGTAGTGTTTCTTAAACACTCAGAAGCACCTATGATACAATTTTAGGCATCAACAAGGATGCATTTCACTAATGCTATAAGGAGGGCCTTGAGTTCATCTTTGTGAATTTGTAGTGTCTTTGCTAATTTTGGTGAATTTTGTTCAAATATAAATGATTTATTTTCATATTTTTGTTGTTATTAGCTTAATTGTATAAATACCATTGATATTCATGGTTTTAGACCAATCTTTAGGCTTATTTAGCCAAAGATAGGTATTCTTTGAAGATGCATAGTAAATATTTTCAAAGGTAGCTTATGTTGGGTAAATCTTCCTTGTTTGAAATTACTGATGACAAATTTGCTCAAAGATTGATTGATTCATTGGAAATTTAGGTTTATTTTAACTTAGACATGTAAAGATCATTAATATTATCAAGTTTAGATATATCTTTGAGCTTATTTAGTCAAAGATAGTTGTCTTTTGAAGATATATAAATTTGTGTAAAGCTTACCTAACTTAAGAATCTTAAATTTATAAATCTACTCATAGGTAAGGATTGGATTTTTATTCAAAATAATTAAGATAAATATCATTAATATTTGCAAAATATAAGGTTTATAAGTTGTATTTTGAATAGGACTCAAGGTTTACAAGCTAGAAATGCCAAGAGTCAGGACTACGTCAAAGTTTGAATGAAGATTACTTATCCTTTAATTATAAGATCATAGGAAAGTAAGAAAAGACAAAGGTAAGTGAAGGGTTTATAAATCTAATCCTAATTCACCTGTTTGTGGTGCTCTTATGTTTAATCATTATCAAGGTATGGCTTGGTTAGGTGGATCTTCCATTAATGTGCCTAGTTAGGTACATGATTTGCCTAAGAACCCTAAGAAACATTTTCCAGGATTCAATTCTAATGGTGTTTTCATAGTGAAAGAACATATTAAATCTTTCAAATCTACTTTAATATTGTTAAATGTAGTTCATGAAGATGTAACATGTAGATTGTTTCCATTTACTTTAAAAGATGTTCCATACAAGTGGTTTCTCAACCTTTGTGAGATCTATATCACCAGTTGGAATGATTTTAATAGGATTTCATTGATCAATTTGGTAAATCATTAGTCCTTGCATTTTATATCAAAAATTCATCACTATTAAAAGATATTCTAGTGAGACCATCATAGCCTTTAATGCTAGATTCCATAAGATGTTTAGAAGATCCATAGCTCCTTATAGACCTAATGAGGCTTTGGATTTATAAATTTATAAGGATTATTTGGACCCCATGACTTCTATGTTTCTTAAAAGGTTTATTGGAGTTATAAACTCATTAGCCCTAGCCTATGCTGAAGCTATAATAACCAATGGTCAAATGCAACCTCAAGGTCAACTTAAATATGACATCCCCAATATTAATCCTATTTTTTGGCACTTAATGTCAATCATAATGTGCATACTTTAAATTAGAAACTAGTCTTGATCCAATTGCCCTTAAGCCATGCTCATCCTAGCCAAAATATAGGATTCTTGAATAATGATACAAATGGATTTCATCCATAGGAACAAAGAGCTTTGATGCCAAAAACTAGTAATAGTAATCAAGTTCACAACTTAGATGCACAAAATAATGAGAATGAATGCATACTCAAAATGGTTCAAAAGATAAGTACTAACATCCTTCAATTATAGAAGTAAGTAGGCAATCCTAGGGAAAACTCCAATATGAATTATTCATATCAAAGGTTTTATAGACCTAACAACTAGTTTCAAAATTATAATAGTACCACTAATGAGTCATCATCAAGTAAGAATAATCCTAAGGTTAATATTTATGATTTTTGTCTAACTAAATATTTTAGGGTTCAAAATACTTCAAATCATGGTGAGTTAGATTGTATTGAATTATATAATGATTTTGAGTTGTTCCAAGATAAACTAAATACATTTGAAGGTGGACCTAATAGAGATAATTATATAGGTACATCTAATTATTCAAAGTCAACTAAGTCTACTGATACAACCCTGATGGTGGAAACATTTGACTTCCCATTCCAAGAGGAAAATGAGATTGAAGAAACCCCATAAGAAGTTCATGCTTTCCAACAGTACATAAAGAATACCTATACTCTCAAAAATATGGAACATAAGCACCTTTGACTACATCAACTCCACTAAATAACTTAGACACTCCTCCAAATCCTACAACTAACAACAATCCCAAGGATCAAAAGGGAGGTAATTTTAAGCCTAATATTAATTCATCTAGTACTTAAATTAGTGGTGGGTATAATATATTTTAGAACATGAAAAGGACTAAGGATAACATCACATTGCATGAACTGACTTAAATCATCGAGCAGAGAGACTTGTTAATTGAATATCTATCCAAGAAACTTGGTAATTCACTTGAGGATGCAAATGTTAGTGTTGTTATGTATAAGAAGAAAAATGTTCCAGTTTTATTTCTAATAGTCAAAAATTTTGGTAAAAGTTAACATAACTATTTTCTACATTTAGATGCATCTGCTAATATCATGCCTAAAGGTATCTATGAGCAACTTAGTTTGACTCCAATTAAATCAAATAGGCTTGTTACTCAATTAGATAAATCTAGGGTAAAAGTAATTAGAGAACTATTAAATGTTCAAATACAGCTTGCAATTGAACTAAGGATACAATAGTTTATATACATCCAATTGGTGGATATTCTTGATGTTTATGGGATGCTACTCAATAGGGATTGGACAAAGTCTTTGAATGGTTACATGTCCACTAATTGTTCCCATTTGTGAATTCCTTGGAAGGGAGTTCCACATCATATTCAAATTGAAAGAGAGCCCAAGATGAAACATATGATCACTAAGTACAATGTTGTAAATGAAAGGGTCAACATGGTGAATTTTGAGTTAAGAGTTTATACTCTTGACACTTATAAGGTATGTGACTCTAAAGATAATTATTTTTTGATGGTGCAAGGTGTAAATATGGTTCTAAATTAGGAATTATTCTAATTAATCCCCTTGGTAAAGAATTTAGTACTTCTTACAAACTTTAGTTTTCATGCACTAATAACTTGGCAATGTATGAGGCTCTAATCTTAGGTTTACAATTTTCCATCAAGCACAAGGTCAAAGAACTACTAGTGTATGGTGACTCAGAACTTGTAGTTAATTAATTTAGAAGTAAATATTAATGCAAATTGTCTTACCATAAGAAATATAAGTTTAAAGTTTGGGAATTGATATATTCCTTTGATGATTTAAATATTATCTCAATTCCTAGATGAAGAAACAAGCTTGCTGATGAGATAGCCTCATCTACAGCCAATCTCATGCTAGGTCAAGACTCTGAACTAGGAAACCTTAGTGTTGAGCTAGTCCCATATCCTTTAGTCCCTGATAATATCAACCATTTTTAAGTATTCAATTTGATAAATAGATTTTATACTTCATAAAAAGTTTGGGGGTAATTGAGTCCCACATCATTCATGAGGTCAATGAAAATGATCTTGATGAAGGCAACCTTGATGATGGAATTATGCAATCAAGTGACAATAAAATTACCTAAGGCATGATTGCCTTAGAAATATTATTTAACATAGATATACTAGCTTAAACTATCAAGGATCCCAAGGTAAATGGAAAAGATACAAAGTAGTTAACCTAGGAATATAAGGCCAACCCCAACTTGTGAATATTGGTACTATTGATGTGGGTTTTATGCACACTATAGTTGAATGAGGTAACCTATAACATTTTAAGATATTTATGGAGGTAAAATTCACTCCAAGGCATGAGTTACAAGTATGTGGTATATCTCAAGTTGTTGATGGAATATGGGTAGAACATGCAGGTTGTTAACAAGGTTTTTGGGATGGAGGTGTGGCCTTCTAATAGAGTGAGTTTTTACATGAGTTAGATGGTGGATGGTGTCAAATATAAAGTGGGTAGATATAAATAATAAATTAAAAAATGAAGGTAAGGTAGGGTAGAAAATAAGACTCTATGGTTCTTGGGAATTACTCCCCTAGTTGGTTTTTAAATAGACCAATGCTTTTCCAAACCTATGTCTATTGCTTACAGCAATAACACACATGTAGTTAGACATAGATAAGAAGTATAAGGGAATAGAGATGTAAGAATTTTATACACCTCAAACAAAGGTTGCTCATTTTAGGGTAGATATTTCACACCCTTGATCAGGAGATTATGTCCTAGGTGAGTGAATTATCTGAGGTAGCTATTGCACACACACAAAAACTACACCAAAGAAAGCATAAATACACATTCATAAATATTATTCAAATAATTTGAATAAATTTATTGATATATATAATTATATTTCAATATCTATTTCACATCTTAAGATCAATATATCAATCAATAAATCAATAATCTACTCATAGATATAACATACTAAAGATTTATTGAATCATACAACCATAGAAATAATAATCAATTACATAGAATTAGAAAGAAAATACTCAAGATACTTTATCGATGATCAAAATTACTCACTGATCTATATTAAAAATTTTTCTAACTCTCCCTAATGATTGGGGTTAAAATTTTATATATAAACTTGGGGAAGGGGTCACCTCATCCTCTAAGTTCATGTAAGTGGTTAAAAGTGTCAGTTTGAACATGTAGTTCTAGAAACTATCTAGAAGATAACTAGGAGATAAAAATTAATAAATTGAAATTTTTAAAGTCATGTAATGTGTGCATGTACACAAAAGACAAAGTAAATTCCTTATAATTATCTACTAAAAAATCAAAATACATAGACTATTACAAAATTATCCATGCATAAGACTCAACCTATCAAGGCTTACTCATTTGAAGTGCTGCTTGAACTTTGGTTGGAGTGGATGTTGATATGGCTGATAAATATTTAGTTTTACCACTAAATGATTGGTTTTTATTCACCTTTTTATCTTCATATACTTTATGGGATGCTCTATGCTACTTTCATATGATATCCAAATTTAGTAGCAAAGGTCGATGAATTCTCTTCATATATCTAAGGAGATTGGAATGCTCATCCTTAGTTATTTGAAATTTATTCCTAAATATATCAACTTTAATGACCTTATTTATAGCATTGATCAAATCTTATTCAATTTCCTTAATTGATAAACCTTTAAATCTCTACTTGAATTCATGAGCTTCCTTCTAGATAATCTTGTCAAAATTGAGCCTATTAATTTACTTACCAGTGGAGTCTTTCACCTTTGATAACTTCAACTCATGCAAAATATAAAGGACCTAAACCTCATATGCTTGGTATTTAGGGAATAAATCCACAATGCTTTGTAACAAATATTTTACTTCCTCCTACCTAATGACTACTAGGCTCAAGGCATTAAATGCCTCTAGTGTAATCATTAAATTGAGATGACTATAAAGCAAATAGCCTATCTAGACCATTAACATATTTAGTTTGCCACTATAATCTCTTAGAGAGTTGTATAATAGATTACCTTGGATCACATGATGGACTATCTTTTCCCCCATTAAATCCATAGATTCCATTACATTGTAACATTTTGAAGCCTCCCCTTGGACTTCAACTTCAATACCAACTAAGACGTGCACTATTTTGGCCTTTTTCTTTTAGATAATCCACTTCCTTCTCTATCACTTAAACCTCTGCTTCTATCTCTTACCAAGATATCTATGTACCCTCATGGATGACAACTACAACATCCTTATGCACCTAAGCCAAGTCTTTTAGATTTTTTTCATACAAGGGTTGCCCTAGCTATATGTTCTACCTTTTGTTAAGGGAGAACACCTCTTACCTCTCCTCTAAGATGATTTGGGTTCCCTTGTCATCTTATAACTTCCTCTTTTTGACCCTTTGGATGCTTCTGATTGGAGGATTAAACAATGTGGAAACAAATGGGATTCTTGTGATCTTAAAATTTGGTAGTTGAGAAACTTTACTCCTCAAATCTACTACCCAAGGAGGAATATCAAGCTGAGATGCATCAGAAGTTGTGGTAACAACATATTCCTCTATTTACTCTTAGTATTTTTTATGCTTCTTAGAGGCCTTGGTGAGGACATCTATGAGGGAAGTCCATATGAATTTAGACCAATCCACTCATCCAAACTAAGGGAGTGGATGGACTGTGACCATCTAAGTCTTGGAATTTCTCCTCATACCAATGCTTATCATAATGGTCTCCTCCATGAAAGTGGTAGTTGGAAGTTTAAGGGTGATTTAGGTGTATTTAATGTGGAGTTAGGAGGTGGCCAAAGTTGTCTTTACCTTCCTAAACACCTTATTTTTCTTAAGGTCTCTAACCATGGAGGTGCTAGTAGGAAAAAAATGGATTGGTGTGGTAAATGGGATGGAGGTGGAGATAGAAAGTGAAATAGTAGTAGTGGAGGTGGAACGAATGGATGTGGGGACTTCCATAGAGGTAGCCTAGTTTAAAATGCATATAGAAGATAAAGGAAAACTGACAAAAGTTTGGGTAACTTGAAGAGAGATCCACCAAATTTCCTTGAAGGCTTATAGCCTTGGCTATTTCTAGCTTAGATTGATCATCAGAGTCATCTTCAATGTCCTTAATAATCACCAAGTCTCCCTTGGCTAGTTTTGAATGTGAAGCCTAAGTGGACAAGACTTTTGATGCCTCTATTGTGGGACTACTTGTCAGAGTCATAGGCTTTCTTTTGTAGACCAATGGGTCCTTGCCTAAGTGGGGGAGTCTAGTGGTGATGATACTCTAGAGTTGATACCCTAATTGATATAAAAATTGAAACTTGGGTATAAATTGTAGCATGATCCTCTTATATTCATCATTCCTCATAAAAGTCAAGATTGATGGGGTATCTTACCTGCACTCCCCTAGTTACACTAGGCTCAGGTAGCCCAAGATCCTTCTTCACTAATTTTAATTTCAAATTTAGAGGGAGTCCCTAGAAGGAGGAGGTAGCCTAGTCCTTTGATTGCTCTGAGGATTCACCTCTCCAAAAATCTACATGTTGCCACCCCTTAAAGAGTGTCCTCCTACTATCTAACTCCTGGTAGATATAGAATGCTTACTTTGGATTATCCTCAAATAATCCTCCTAAAATTCAAAAAATTATGCTCATTATAATATATCCTCATTTGTATTAGCATTCAAAAATATGAAATTATAGTCATAGGGCTCATGAATATATGTAATGTTGAATCCATGGATGTGTGTTTAGATCTTCTTATGTGGATCCCAGTCTCTGTGTGTAAGTGTCAAGAAAGGTTAGCTCCTAATTTTTCCACCTGCATCCCCGAGATGCTTTCTCATTATGTATGTCATCTTTCCAAAAAATGAAATGCCATATATTTTCAAAATTTTGCATAAACATATGCAAAGGACTCCATATTAAGATCATGTTTCAAAAAAAGGTGGGTCCCCATTTCCTTCTATGGAAAAGGGGGATGTTAGGTATAATAGGTACAACCTATACTAATGATGAATTAATAAAATCTAAAGATTTGTTACCCAAGTATAAAAATATTATAGCATGGTCATATGAGGACTTAAAGATATTTGATACTAGTATCATAACCCATACCATACCACTAAAAGAATTCTACAAGATTTTTAGGTAAAATCAAAGTATAGTTAACCTTGTGTTGGAACCCCAGATATACAAAGAGGTCAACAAATTATTGGATGCAAAGATGGTTTTTCCCATTAGACATTCCACTTAGGTAGTTAACTTAGTACTAGTTAGGAATAAGAATGGGGAAATATAATTGTGTGTAGACTTTAGAAATCTAAATAGAGCTTTTAAAAAGGATAATTGTCCTTTAATTTCACTTGACCAATTTATTCAAATTGTTAGTGGTTCTGCAATGATGTCTTTTCTTGATGGTTTTTTAGGTTATAGCCAAGTGCTTGTGAACAAATAATATAGATTAAAGACCATATTCAAAACTAAGTGGGGCATTTTTGCCTATAAAAAGGATGCTTTTTAGGCTAATAAATGTAGGTACAACCTTATATAAATCTATGAATCATGTTTTCCAAGGGCTGATAGGTAAGTGCATTATCATTTATATGGATGACCTAAGTGTGTTTTCTAAGAACAAAAAGGATCACATCATAAACTTGTAATAGGTATTTGAAATGTGTAGAAGGCATGGAATTTATCTCAACCCCAAGAAAAGAATTTTTTGTGTCATTAAAGGAAAATTGTTAGGACAAGTTATAACTAGAGAGGGGATTTATATATACCCTAATAGACTAGATGCTATATCCAAGATATAACCCCCTAATATTAGAAAATAATTGAAATCTTTCTCAGGGAAAATCAACTTTGTAAGAAAGTTTATTTTTGGATTTTTAGAAATAGTGAAACCATTAAATGACATGTTGAAGAAACATGCCAAGATCACATGGAATGAAGAAACCAAAGAAGCCTTTGAGGAAATAAAAGAAGCAATAGTGTAGGCACTAATGTGGATAAGTCCTAATTTTTCAAAATATTTTTGGTTTTATTCTTTTCTTTCGAACATATAATTACAGATGTTCTAACTTAGAAAATATATGGATGTGATCATCCTATTGCATTCATGAACACTAATTTTGAAAATGTTGAGTTAAAATATTCTCTAATTGACAAGCAAGTATGTGATTTATTTAAGGAAATAAAGAAATTCAAGCATTATATTCTCAAGAATAAGGTGCATGCAATACTACCAAACCCTACCACTAATCTCACACTTATCAAATGTGAATTAGGGTAAAGAAGAGGTGAATTTATGTCCATACTTTAAGAATATGATCTAGAAATTAAGATTTTCAAACTGGTAATGTGTCAAGGATTAACTCAGTCAATTACTAATACCAACCCCAAATTAAGTGTCATACAGGTAGAGTAACAAAGTTTTCAACCCAATGTTTTCTATGATTCAATTATTCATCTACTAATTAATGGATCTTGTCTTATAAGATTAACTAGGGAGCAAAGGAGATATCTAAGTCTCAAGGAATCACATTCTTGATCAAGGATGGAGTAATTTTCATGAATAATTATGAAGGAATATACTTGAGATGTGTTTATAAAGAGGAAGCATCATAAATCCTAAGTACCTTACATGAAATGCTAGGAAGTGGACACCCATATGAGAGGATAACAACACATAAGATCCTTAGGTCTGGTTATTATTATCCTAGAATCTTCAAATATGCTCACATAAATGTGAGAGAGTGTCATCAGTGCCAAATTTTCAACATTAAGGAACCCAAAGTAGCTATGCCATTGAACTCAGTGATGATTGATAAACCCTTTTCTTTATGGGGATTATATTTTGTGGGAGTCATCAAACCCAAGTCTTCATAAGGACATAAGTATGTGATCACTTCTATTGATTATTGCACATGTTGGACATAAGTAGTGGTAAATAAATAATATAGGATGAAATATGTGATAAAATTCTCAAAAGAGAACATATGTACTAGATTTGGAACACTAGTATCTCTACTTTGTGATAATGGATCTACCTTTATATCCATTGAGATGACTGAGTGGGCATATGAAAACAACATTTTTATTAAATTTTCATCAAATAATTATCCCTAAGGTAATGGAGTGTTTGAGTCAACCAATAAAAAAATGGTGAAGGCTATCAAAAAGTCTACTACTAATAAATCAAGAACATGGTACAAGTTACTCAAATATGCACTTTGGGCTGACATAACAAGAGTCAAGAAAGATATAAAGGCATCACCATTTCTTCTTGTCTATGGTTAAGAACCTATCTTTCCCATCAATCTCAAGATGCCAACATATAATTTCATGCAAGAGTACATGGAAGAGGATCAGGAGTTTACAAGTTCTGGGGAGGGAGAGCATCATCCAAGGACTTTACACACCAACCATGAATTATTAATCCCCTATAAAATCCCCCATTATGTAATGGCCATCTATTCATGGATGAGTATATAGTGACAATTTATAAATATAGAGAGACCAGCTAACACCCTTGTGTTGTATGATTTCTAAGAATATGCAATGTATCATAAATAAATTCATTCTGACATGATATTGCACAAACATGTAAATCATATATATAAAATGACAATGTCTAACTAACATTACTTTATCTAAAGTTTTCAATAGTTATTGATCTTTAGGATCAATCAATTTCATACACATAACTTGATGGAATTAACTTCATCTATAAGTGTGATGCTAGTAATCTAGTGAAGTCTATCTCACTACATACTCAGTACCAATAATACAAAATTTAGTTAATATAAATATAGCCAATAGATTCATACAGAGTTCTTCTTACTAGAAAGTATAAAAATTACTAAATACAAGAATAATCAAAATGCATACTCTTAGTCCATCAAACATATGAATGAATCTCCACAATATTATTTATCACAAAAACAATTAACCATAACAGTTATAATTTATACCAATTCTAGGTTCCTTGATATTATTCAAATGGAGGATGAAAGAGAGGAAATTTTTGCCAATTTTAGTAGACATCAAACCATAGTGAAGAGATGGTTTAACAAATGTTCCAAGATTAAGGTGTTTAGGCAAGGAGACCTAGTTCATATTTGGGATAAAGTAGCTAAAAAATAAGGAAAAACATGGAAAATTCACACCTTTATGGATAGGTCCCTATCAAATTACTAAGACACTAGAAGATAACACCTTCAAGATTAAGGACTTATAGGCAACGGAGTTTACTTTGCCAATAAATAGGAAATATCTCAAGCACTAATTGTCTACTGCCCCACCTCAAGTCTACATGGAGTAACTTGTAAGAGTAATTAGGGTTAATGTAGGTAGGCTTAGATTAGTTACTTTCTTGTTTCTTTCCTTCATGTTCCTTTTTTTCACATAGTGCATGTAAATATGTGTTTGTTTTCTTGCTTGTCTACTTATTTTGTGTTCCTTTCTTTTGTTTTGTTCCCTAATTTCAATAAGTCTTTTCAAGATAGTCCTCAATATCCAATGCATGTATATGCTTAAAAAGAACTCCATGAATCAAGAATGTGGATATGACTTCTCCAAATGGTAGATCATGGATCTTGAAATGTGAGATTGATGTTATAGTTTTGAGAAATTGGTAAGGGATGGTATATAGGTTTATTGTTCCTTAAAATCTTAAACCTTATTCTAATCTTAACATGGTTTTAATGAGGATTGGATATGTAGGATGAAATTTTGAATTATTAAGACAAAGTCATGTTTGTACTTAAAAAAAATTAATTTCCTAGGATGAAGTTTATAACTAAGGATGATTTTCTAAAGATCAAACATTTGACCAAAACCTAAAACCTAGCTAATCTAGTTCCCAACCTTGCTAGAGAGCTAAATATATTTGAAAAATACAAAAAATATGAGATTGATTGAAAATAAAAAATATTTTTGAGCAAAGGTGATTTGGGTAACCTCCATCATGGCTATGGAGGCTTGGATTGCAGTGGAGAAAGGCCTAGAGTGGATCCAAAGGTATCTTTATTAGGGCTATGAACACCTGGATAGTAATAGAGCACTACCTAAAACTTCCTCATTCTAACAATCATGATTATTAATGGATATTTAAAATTATATAAATCAAATGTTAGTGATTAAGGTCATGAAATCTATAAGTTGTATTCTAAAGCCCTTGGTAACCAATAAGTGAAATCAAAGCACACACACAACATGGCTAAGTCTTGACGTTTGATCCTAATTCTGCATGTGTAAGTCTTTTTTTAATTATGAGATGATCATAACAAAAATACTTGATCAAGTGGGATAAGTAACCTAGTCATTAGTCTAAACCAGAGTATTTGAATTATAATATATTTTTACGTTTCCCCTAGAATTTTCCATTTGGTGAGGCCAACATACCCCCATTTTTGAAAAAATAGGGACCCTTATTTCAAAATTTTATAAATTTGTGTTTTGAATTGAATATTTCCCTTGATAATATTACCACTATAATATTATCACATTATATTTATTTTAAGATCATCTCTACCAGTGGTTTGTTTGACATGTTTACATATGATCCTTGTTCTATTTTGTCTAATGTTGCTAATTTTGCTTTTCGTGTTTCCAGGTTGCAAGTTTAATGGAGTCTCAATATTGTGAAAAATATCCAAGATTTTAGGATTTAACAATAAATTGACCCTTTGATTAATCATTGGTCTTTAATTGTTTAATTGGATTCATATTTGAGCATTTAAAAAACCTTATCCTAATTCTTTTCGTCTGAGTCTTTTGAATTGAATTCAAATTTATGTGGGTTATTTTTATTCAAAATTGCATAGGAACACTTTATATTTTCTCAAGAATTAGTTTATATTTTATCCTAAGGTTTTAATCATGTTTATGAACATGAATAAAACCTTAGTCTAAAATTTTATGTTAAGTTATCTTTATATATCTTGAGACCCCTACTAAGTCTATTATCCACCTAGATTAATTAAACCTAGGACACTTTATTATGTTTTAAAAACTTAGCTTAAAAGTTTTATCCTAAATTTTTAATTTTATTTATTAATAAAATTAAAACCTTATTCCAAAAATATTTTTCTAATTTATTTACATTACTCAAACACTTACTTGTTTATTTTATTACTTATAGGGATGGACCAATCACATTAAACTTCATAGATCAAGATCCAATAGAGCACATTAAAGAGATCATTAGGGATATAATGGTGTAGGGAAAGGTCAAATTGTCAAAGGTACTATGAAGGAAATTGTAATTGCCAAGTGGCATGATCTCAATGGCTTAGACCAAATATCAAAGGTCTATGTTCAGCCTGACCACAATAATTAGATCACAATCAATGACATGCATTGATATATACAAAGTATATCTAACAAAATATAAAAAAAGTCAACAAGTTAAACATATTGAAGGAAGTAGAGTATCCAATCACATTTGACCTCTTGGATTGAGATCAATGGTGTACATTGAAGTGTAAAAAAAAGATCCAATGGTGTGAGATGAAGCTAAATTTTCAAAGAGTCCATAATAAATGAAATAATGACATGTGTTGTAAACATGGTGAAATAAATAGATATCAACCAATGGAATTTAATCTCTAAAATCATGATCCAATGGTGAGTGAGGTATGGAATTTTTAATGAGCCCACACCCAATGAGAGGTTTTCATGTGGTGCAAAGGCATTAAGTGGTGGCATGTGTTCACAAGACTCACAAAGAGCCCATGAAGTTACCATGTGGAATGATGTCAAATTCCCATACCAAAGATCAATGATCTATGATAAGTCAAAGCTAAATGACATTGAAGAAGATGAATAGACCATATTCAATCAAACTCTAAGATTGTACAAGGTGTTGACACATGTCCCACAAACACAAATGATCACATTTTAAAATTAATGAATAGAATGACTTGACAAAGCCATAAAAGCAAGGCAAGTTAGTTCAAAATATTTTGTGGACCCATATATATAGAAGTTATAAATGAGAAATTTCAGTAAAATATAAGGCATGAAACTCATAATTTTGATGTCAATTACCTCCATTGAAGATTTACAAAAACCTTCAGGAAAGCCTTGAGTGTACAAAATCCCTATTTTTCCCTTATTTTCATTGTATTTGAGCCAAGAAGAATTTAATCATCACTTATAGAGAAGGATTTTAATCAAGATTTGAATTGCAGCCTACTAGTGAATAATTTGATAAAATTCACAACAATAGCTCAAAAGAGTGTTTCAAAAGATGTTGAACTATAATTGACAATAGATGTTAAAGGTCACATTTTCAAAGACACCTAGTTTTACACTTCTACCTTAAACACATGAGATAGTGACTAGTCAAAATTGTTCTAGATGATAGAGAATCAACTGGCCATCACTTGAGAAGAGGAGAAAATTCTCTCAGCTAAGAGACTGTATGATGATATAGTCATACTTCAAATAACCAACCTTCATTATGCGGTAGAAAAACCTAAGATACTCCACTATATTAACATTCTTGGTCCAATTTTCAAATAAACCAAGATAGATAAGGGCATGATAGTTAATGACCTCAATCATAGGAAAATTACTTATATTTAAACTATAGCATTTAAGTCATATTAAAAAATACATAAATCCCAAATAGACCTTGTCTCAATCAATTTTTGGGCCAAGGAACATGATTAGAAGGACACTTTATCCATGTAGTTGTACTTTAAAAACCACTTTAGCTAATTTAGACATGGGATTAAGATGATAATGACTATGTTGAATAGATTATGTGGGAATGCAACCATAACTTATGTCAATCCAATCTAGGTGCATGTAGTTTATTTCATAGTTTAAAATGTGACTATCCCACCTCTAGGTGAAATAATTAGCTTCTCATTAAGTAGGCAAATTTTTTCAATTACAAACAAGAAGAAAACCCATTTTTTCATGATGTCATACCTCTTAGATGCTCTCTATAAAACAACCAAGATCCCAAAATAGAGGGAATGGTCACCCATTGGAATCCAAACTATTTCACAATATTACTCTAAGATTCACATCTACAAATACAAAGATTTCATTCAATTTATATGTGACTGCATCTACCCTACCTTAAGTGAAGCCATAATTAACACTCCAATTTCAAGAGTTAGCCCACTGACTAAGAAATCCATTGAAATTATGGGTGATATCTAGTTATATCCATATTGTACATTCATAAAAATTGAAGGGACACAAAATTATCCCCTAAGGCTAACTGTTCATGTCCCTAATAAACTAATAGAGTAAGAGGTGGCATACCATATATTTCATGGTGTAAATGGTCTCTACAAGATAAAAAGAAAGGTACTAATTCATAATTTCCCCATAAAAATTGGAAAGACCATGTTCAAGTAGTGGGATAATATTGAAGCTACATCAAAACATAGGAAATTTTTAATCTACAATTTGATGAGCTCAAATAATGGGATCCTTATGGGAAAGTTAAGTAACATCTAAAAAATAAAGGAATGTTGAATGTAGCCTATGATCATGAGCCTAATGTCTTTGACCCCATTTATACCAAGGCATCATCCTATTTTGAAGTGACCAAGAGATTAAAGGAACATAACCTAAATCTCAAGTCAAGATTATATATAAATCAAAAAATTAATGAGATATGGTAATTAGGACCCAGATAATATCATCTTATGAGTAGTGAATCCTTTATACCCCAATTAGTTGATGCACAAACAATATTTAAAATGGAACACAAGCTCAAGGTGAGCCCAAAGTTAGGTGATATAGCTTCTATCTCATCAGTTCATGAAGTCCTCGAGGTAGAAAAACTAGAAACACATCAAGAAGAGATCCATATGATAACGATAGACCCTCAAGAGTCTATTGAGGATGTTTTGAATATGTTATCCTTGACATACATAGATTCCAATGAGAAAGAGAAGACAATTGTTTAGGAATATAAGGATGACAAATGGAAATATTTGGACTTAGTAGTTGTTGACACCCCAAAGAGGAAAGTAGAGACTGAGATGGCCATTGTTCCCATAGAAAAAAGATCTAAAGTGACTTTCACAACTCCTACATGTAAAGTCAATCTATTTAGTGATAAAAATTTGTCATATGGACCAGCAATCTTAGAATGGTTCTTGTATGAACCTAGATTGGAAAGGCCACCTACAATGCATCATCCATGGGCCCTGGTTAAGGTCACTAATATTCTTATGTAACCAAAAATGAAGACATGGATTATGTAATTGCAAGAAGAAGAGGAAAAAAGATTGGATACTCTAGGTCAATCAAATCAAGCACAAATATAAGTCCCTATCCTATAGGTGACTCAATCCAAATTTGGTGTCAAATTTGACCCAAAGAATATTATCTTGTTAAGAGTAAATAATAAGAATATCATGGAATGTGGTGAGGAGATCACATACCAAAAGGTATATCCATTGACAAGTTTGACACAAAAGAAGGCATATATGCCTAGAGAATATCCCATATTTGAATAGGATCCATTAGAATTAGACTAGACATAGATAGAGAAGATAGAAGTAGCTATTAAGGGAAAGAAACAACAAAATAAAAACTGCTAGGAGTAAGTTATCTTATCTATTCTTGAAGTTATGATCAACATGTATGAAGCCACTTTATATGATATGTTTAATTATTTAAAGAAGAGGAGAACATGTCAATAAAGAGGCTCTATTATGACATAGTGTCCATTTAAATTATGGGTCTCCATCATGCCATAGTAAAACTTGAGGTATTACATTGTATAGACATTCTCTCTCCTATTTTTAGAGAAGCTAAAATTAATAAGGGCATGTTAGTTGATGATCATGCTCATATAAATATAAATTATATCTCTACCATTACATTTGAAAACTATTATAAATTTTCTAAGCCCCAAACATAACAAACCACAATCAATAATTGGGCTAAGGAAAATGAATGGAAGACCATCCTTGCCCTATCATTATATTCTAGAAATCAAGTATTTTTAGATTTCAATAACAACATTCCCATTAGTTATTTAAGACCTAGGATAAGAATGATCATGACCTTGATGAATAGGATATGTGGAAATTCAACCACCATAGATGTAGATAAGATTTGGGTTCCCTTAGTCTATTTTATGATTGAGAAACAACTCATCGCTCCCCTTGGTGAAGTGGTCAACACTTGTTTGAGTAGGCATATATTTTTAGTTAAGAATAGAACTAAGAACTATTTATACATTTTATCCTACCTCTTATATGTTGTTTTTTCTACCAAAAATATCCTCAACCTAAGAGAATGGTTACTTGATGGGGCATAGACAGTCTCCCAGTACTATTCAAAATTACACATATTCAAATATAAGAACCACATCCAATTCATATGTGATTGTGTCTATCCAGTCCTATCAAAGTATATAACTAGGAATCCAATGCTAAGATTCAGCCCCTTAACCAAAAAGTCTATTGAGTCCATGGGAGACATATGGTTGTATCCAAATTACACAGTCATCAGGGTTGAGGGAACACAGTGCACTCCCTTTAGATTACCAATTCATGTGTCAAAAAAGTTAGCTAAATAAGAGGTGGCTTAATAATTGTAAAATGGAATAGATGTTTTGTGCAAAACCAAGAAGAAGGGACTACTTCATATCTTCCCCTTAACCATTGAAAGGATTGTTTTTTCACAGTGGGACAACATAGAGGCTACTTACAAACTTGATTTAGGGTCTAACCATTCTTGAATGGTTTATATATGAAAAATTACAAAAGGAACCTATGGTGAACTAGGAATTTAACTCAAGAAAGGATGGTTAGTATTGTGTTAGCTCCAAAAATGAAATCAAAATTAAAATAAACACACTAGCATAACATCTCTAGGCCTAGTTACTAGGGGAGTTTAGTTAATAAAACAAAAATGGAAACACAAATAAAACATGAAAAAAGACCTTCCTTCACCTTCCTTGTATGCTCCAAAATTCCTATTGTAGTGGCTTGCTTAGTTTGTGCTCATGAAGTCTGCATCAATGGAAGCTTGACTACCTCCATCTCTCTTTAGCACCTTATGTGGATTTGGCTTGGCTTGACTTGGCTCATTTTTTTTTGACATTATAACACTAATTTTCATGAAGCTTTGGAATCAATTAAACATTATAATTTGGCATGTGAGATCTTAAAAATCAATAGGCAAGGCCTCCTATTTATAGATTTTTGTAAATGCATAAAATCAACATGAACCATCCATCTCAAGATGGAGATGTATGACTAAGGATTAATTAAATTATGTAATTAAAATTCATAAATAGGCTCGTAAATATTTGGGATAAAGGTGCATTGAATAGGCATGGAGGGTCTTCATGAGGCATGGGAGGGGTTAAACTTGATATTTTATGCATTTATGTCCCAGGGATGTCTTTCCAAGAAATGATGTCACCTAATGATGCAGATATTCAATATTCATTTCCAAAAATAAATTAATCAATAAGTTCCATGAAATTCTTAATTAGGCTTATGATTTTGTTTAAATATCTCTAAATCATGATTAAGTACTTTGATGCAAACCTTGGCTTTTTAAACACAAATTACTCAAATTGGTTAAAATGTCTTATTATTGGCCCAAAATTTGATGGGATTGAAATTAAAATGTGATGTTAGATGCATTGGATAAATTATATTATCTGGGATTTTTTCAACCCCAAATAACAAAGGAACATGTCTCATTCAAGAGTTTTGATAGAAAAGAGCAATCTAAAGCACTCAGGTATGAAATTGGCATTTTGACTTGAAATGATTTGATCAAAGTTAGCTAGCCCATAAATTTAATTAACCTATTTAATGATATCCTATAATAAATTTTAACTTTAATATATCAATTTAAACTCATTTAATGATTTTTAGTTTTTTTAAGCCAAATTATGTACTTTGGTGGAAACTAGTCAAAAGCATGGTTGGAGGTTATTAGTGGCCAAATTTAGGTGTCTATAGTTTTCCCCTATTTGAGAAGGTGTTGTAAGCTATAAGCATAATAACATCTTCTCAAATAATGAAATTTTTTTGTATGATTAAAACTTTAATGATGATGAACTAACTATATGATTCCTCCTCAAGGGAATGGTTGGTACAAGGAAAGGTTAGCAAACGGTCCATCCAAAATAAAGAAGTGAAACAAGGGTACCAAAGAAAGGAAAATGATGAGGTGAAAACACAATGAGTTTGAAAAAGTAGTCAAAATAATTGATAATTCAAGTGGGATGGTGTAAAATGGTTTTTCCTAAAGGCGGTTATAAACATTGGACATTGATAATGGTAACGTGATATGAAAACATAATGATTTCCCAGAGGTGGTTATAATCATTACAAAGATGGAGCTGCCCTAGTTAGGATAGAGACACTAGATAACATGTCCTTATATGGGAAAAAAAAATTAAAGTGGTGACAACACAATGATTTGCCCAAAGGTGGTTATAATCATTAAGAAATGTAGGTGGGATGGTGTGCAATGATTTTCCCATAGGTGATTATAATCATTAGAGCCCAATTATGGTAAAAATGATTGATTAGTTGATTGATAATGATAAGTTAAAATATAGGGTAATGATGAATTGGAACAACCTACTAGTAGGAAGATGCTCATTTGAACTAACAAAGGTTGAAATTTTTTCATGGTTAATTACTCTATGTAGGATATGATTGGGATTGAATCAAGATGCTAGTGCCAAAGAGATGTCAATGCTACCATTAATGAATAGACTTCTTGAAGCTAAGGTGTATTATAACACATGTCAATATGAATCATGGTATAACATCATGAGGACTTGGCCAAAATATGCATAACGACTGATACCCATAATCTAATTCTCAATAGAAAAAAATATACCAATGATAAAAACCATGATGACAATGTAAACATATGAATATGGATGGATTTGGGTGTAATTTTAGGAAAGGAATCACCCAATGAATGTACATAAACTAAATCAAGGCTATAATATTGAAAGCAAATAAATAATAACACAAATCAACAAAGAAACAAACAAAAAAACCAAAGAATTTAAATTTAAGCCATACAAACATTGCCCCTAAAAAATATGTGAAAATTTAACAAACTAATAGAATGGGTAATGGAATAAAATGAAGGGGGTGGTTGAGCTATCTCCATATTTACTAGGTAAGTGGGTGTTGCCTACATTGTTCCATGGACCTAATATCCAACAAAAACTTTAGGCCAAATGTAGTTTTCCCAAGAAATGGGAAGAAAATGATAACTGATGAAAACAACATAGTGGATGCAATAGAAGAATATGAATGGTCTTAAAAAAATATAAATTACATGAGATAAAAGGCCAAAAAGGATGGGAAAACTAAGTGGCAAGTTATTTTATTACAACTTAGTAAGGGTTCCCAGAATCCTTAAGGCAAACAAGTGGTCAATGTTTTTGGTTTTTTCTGATGATTTTAAAAATGTTTTTGGAATTTTGGAGTATCTCAACTCAATTAAGGATGACATGATATTAAAATAACTCAAGCTCATAAAATTTCAAGAGTGTGTCTTAGGTTGATCACAAAATGGCAAGAGCGTGGCTTAGGTTGCTTACAAAATAGCTAGAGCATGGCTTAGGTAGCTCACAAAATAATGAGAGCATGTCTTAAATTAGTTTAAAAATGATGAGAGCATAGATTAAGGGTGACTGAGTTGACCTCAAAAAGTATCGAGTATTACCTACATAGTCCTAGAGTAGGACCTCAAGTTATCATAGTTTCACCTTACAGTGGAGGAGTTTGACTAGTGTAGTAGTTAATTCAATTAAAATAGGCACAGTTGGGATAAAGGCATAGTATGACATAGGTAATGGCAAGTTGGTATGTCAAGGCTCAATAAAAAAATGTTTCCCCTAGTTTTCCCATAAGTGGTTATAACTAGGATATAACATCATAAATCAATGATACTAATTTTTCCATAGGTGGTTATAATTAGTAGCAAGATTGGTGATAATAAAATAACAACAAATGAAGGATGCCACTACCAAAACTTCTATCATACTAATCCAAAATACTATCTCTATCTGAACTAATTAAAATAATTGATGAAATTAATCAGAGTCATTGGTGCTAAAAATGTGTAACTAATGGCAAAACCAAGGTCAAATGAGATAGATAGGATTCAAAACATGCTTGGTCAATAGAAGAGAATGGTAAAATAGATAGGTAATAGGTTAAGAGGAATGATAAGAATGATATTTAAAAAAAAATAATGGTGATAAAATGGCAAAACTTAAATGGTCCTTATAGATAATACACCATAGTGCTCAAGCATAGTACCAGTTAAGGTGAATAATATTCATTGGCTCAATAAATTGATCTCTGTCTAGCATCATAAGCTTATATGATCCTGATCCATAATCTATAGTAATGATAAAGGGCACTATCCAATTTGGTTTGAATTTACCTTTATGCTTCTTCTCAGCCATGGTATTCATTTAGTTTTCTTTAAGAACAAGATCACCAAGTTCAAATGTTCTATATTTGATGCACTAATTATATTGGTCTTTGAGTCAGTTCTGATATGCTTGAAGATTGTTGAGTGCAGTTGTACATTTTTCATCAAGTAGGTCTAGCTCTTTTAGGTGAGCTACTTGATAGTGATGATCATCTAAGACATGCTTTAAATATATGTATAGTGAAGGTAACTCAACCTCAATAAGAAGGATGTCCTCTATACCATAAACAAGTATGGATTGGATTCAATGGGGGTATGGTGATTGGTACAATATGCCCAAAGGGCATGGAATATCTAAAGGTGCCAATCATGACCGACATCATTGACAATCTTTTTGAGAATATTGATAATAGTTATGTTTGATGCTTCAACCCAACCATTACATTAAGGGTAATATGCCATAGAGAAATGTTGTGTAATATTGTATTTAATACATAACTATCTAACATATTTATTTTTTAAATATCCTCCATTATTAGATATAATGTCAGAAGGGATATTGTAGTGGTAGATGAGATGGTTGAAAATGAACTTGGAAATCTACTTTCTAGTGACGTAAGTGAGGGGTATAGCTTGAACACACTTAGTGTAATATTTAATGGTGATAAGGATATGTTTATGACCATATAAAATTATAATATTGATCTTTCTAATGAAGTTGAGTCCCCATGTAGCAAATGGACATGGTATCAACATTGGTTTCAAAGTCTTTATTGGGGCATGAATCAGACTAGCATGTCATAGACATTTGTCACACTTATTTACATATGCAACTACATCTGCATCCATTATGGGCCAATAATAACTAGTACATAAGAGATTTTTAGATAGGACTTCCCCACTAGAGTGGGATCCACATACCCCTTTGTGAACTTCTCATAACACTAGTGTAGATTATGTCAAAGTTAAAAAATGAGTAAGAGTTCCATAAAAAATGTGATGGTAAATAGTTGATCCAAGTAGAGTATAATGAGTGAAGTGATGGATAAAGTCTTTGGTTTATTTTTGGGATAGGTTATGTGGTATAATTTGGTTATGAAGGTAATTATAAAGGTCTAAATACTAGATAGAATTAGGACCAACAATATCACAAATCATTGAAATGGTTGAAGGTTCATGAGTTGGTGCAATAAAATTCTCAACAAGGAAATGATACTCTCTAGCTTTATCTATTTGTCAAATTAGAGATCTTATAGTATCCATGGCATCTATAATTATATTACAAGCCCTTGGTATATGCTCAAATTGGATATCTATAATTTGTTGTCTTAGAGTGTCAACCATAGCTTTGTAAGGAACCAACTTGTCATCTTTGGTCTAGAAATGGTTTGTGACCTGATTGATGATTAACTAAGAATCACCATAAACCTTGAGATGAGATATTTTCCATTGCATGATGTGGAAAATCCCTACAACAAATGCTTCATATTTGGCTATATTTTTTGTACAAGGAAAATTGATCCTGAATGATTTAGGTATTAGATCCCCCTATGGTGTAATAAATAAAAGGCCTACCCATGATCCATATGCCATGAATGATCTATCAAAATATAAATTCTAGTGTTTCTCTTCAAGAGGTATGTCAATGATGGCCATTATGGATTCATCAGGAAATTGGAATGTGAGTGGCTCTATGTCTGCAAGGGATGCTTCAACAAGCTGATCTATAATAACTTGCCCTTTAATGGATTTTTTATTAATGTATTCAATGTCAAACTCACTAAGAAGCATGATCTATTTGACCATTCTACCTTGTAAATCTATTTTAGATAGTAGTTACTTGAGTAGATATACTTTTAAAATGACCATGGTCTTATTGTTCAAAATTTAGTGTCATAATTTTTAATCTATGAATACCATGGCTAAATAATATTTTTTTATAGGTGTATAGTTGTGTTTATACATGACCAATTTATGACTTAAGTAGTATATTGCATGCTCTTTTCCATTGTCATCATGTTGATCTAGAAGTACCCCTAAGGCATTATTAGTAGCTAATAGGTATAATAAAAATGGTTTTCTTGACATAGGGGGCAATAAAATAGGTGGATTTGCTTGGTAATATTTTACCTATTGAAAAGTTATTTGGTAGTGATCATCCTAGTGAAATGTAACTCCCTTCTTTAGAATATGTGTAAATGGATAAAACTTGTCTACTAATTGAGATATGAAGTGTTAGATTGAATGGATCTTGCCCTACAAATTATGGAGCTACTTCAAATTGGTTAGTGGTGGCATCTTTTTATAGCTTCAACTTTGGATGGATCAATTTTAATGCCCCTGTGAGACATGATGAAACATAGTAATTTACTTGATGTTACTCCAAACACACATTTCTTTGGATTTAGTTAGACTTTATACTCATGTAGTCTTTCAAATAGTCTACATAGTACTGTTGGATGGTTAGCACTATTTATTGATTTACTTAATATGTCATCAGTGTAGTCTTCAATAATATCATGCATCATATCATGGAATATGATGGTCATGGATCTTTGATATGTAGCTATGGTATTATTAAGACCAAATGACATTACTTGATAATAGAATGTTCCCCATGGAGTGGTGAATGTTGTCTTATATTGGTATTTTGTTGCTATTTTGATTTGGTTGTATCTTGAAAAGCCATCCAAAAGTGAAAGCATCTCATAACCCACCATGGAGTCGATGATCATGTCAATAGTAGAGAATGGAAAGTTAACCTTAGGGAAAGATTTGGTTGTCTCAAAAAATAGTATAGATTTTGATTCTTTTAGGATTTTTTCTAATAGGTATAATATTAGATATCCATTATGAGTAGTCAATGGATCAAATACATCCTACTTTTAAGAGTTTTTCCAACTAGTTTTTTACTAATACAAAAATGTGAGGATGCATCTTGAAAAACCTTTACTTAAATAGTTTGGCATCTGGATTTACCACAAGGCGATGTATAACCAAGGTAGGGTCCAAACTTGGCATGTCAAAATAAGCCCATGCAAAGACATCTACAAATTTTGTTAATAGAGATGTAAAGACTTCGCATTCCTTCTCAGTGAGGGATGTGCCTAATTTGATCCATTTTGGGTCTGATGGAGTCCTAATGTTTACTTCTATTATATCTTTGAGTAGAAGGGTCTAACTATCTTTTAGGATAGTAGGTAAATAATTGAACTATTGAACAATATCAGGGTCCTCTAGTAGGACTTGCACTTTAACTTCTCCTAGGCATGATGAATTTGAGTCCACTAATGGGGAATCTGGCCAAGTGATAAAAATGGTCAAAAATTATTGAAGAATTTAATCAAACACTTATTATTGCTCAAAATTGAACTCAAATTCATATGAAAGTTCATCATTTGTGGTTTCATGGTCTAAATTTGAAGAAGAATGAACACCCCATCTAATGGCACCTGAAACAAGTTTTCACCACTAGACTAACCTTTATCTTTAGTTTTTCCCTAATTAGAAATCACCTCAAAGAGGTTTTCGCTTTGGGACCTCAATGTTTTATTTATTTATTTTTGGCTAAGGGTGTTCACTTGCTCTCCAAAATAAGCTTCAAGATCTAATGTGATTGAGAATCCTAATTTATGATCTCCCAATGGAATGTTGTCTCTAAGGCCTAGAAAATCATAGAATGCCTCATCATTCTAAAACTCATCAATTGGTAGATTGGATTCTTGTTGGTCCCAATATATCAATTGGGGTTAGTATAATCATAATGGGTTGTGATGAATGACTAGAGTAAGGGTACAAATGACATTATTATCAAACACATTAGTCTCAACTAGGTCATCAAAGATAAGGATATGATCGAACTCTGCTTCATTATCAACATCATCATCACTAGTCACCAGTGATGGAATGTGAATAAGATATGTGGGGTCACCCCCAAGTGGTTTAAATCCAAGTCCATAGGGTCTTTTGTATTTTATAATAAAAATTAGCTCAATATTTCCTTTGTTGATTCATTTTGAGGCCTCTTTCTTCATCGTCTTGATTCTACATGATCCTATTGGGAATATTATACTTTGAACTTTTATAAAAATCAACTTGGTCATCATTTTATAACCATGATTCATCACCCTCAAGAGGATCTAGTTCTAGGCTAGATACTGGTACAAACATGATAGGTCCTTTATTTTTGTTCTTTTATTACTAATGCATGTGTGGGGTAACTTTAGGTCTTCTAAAGGTCTTTGGATTTTGAGGAAGTTATCAATATGAAAGGTATC
Source organism: Torreya grandis (assembly GCA_037957365.1). Classification (NCBI taxonomy): domain Eukaryota; kingdom Viridiplantae; phylum Streptophyta; class Pinopsida; order Cupressales; family Taxaceae; genus Torreya; species Torreya grandis. The sequence goes on along the minus strand of JARHVA010001217.1, from coordinate 255,000 downwards.
ATGATTTAAATATTATATTGGGCCATTAGCTAAAATGGTGTAATGATTAGAAGCTTTAAGAGGTGGTATGTGCGAAAGGGAATCCAAGGTATTAAATGCAATTGTCCTCTGGAGAATAAATAAGTATGGCCTTTCCTTTATCTTGCTTGGAACTTAGATTCATGTCATATTCATAATTATAGCTTTGAAACTTGGCTTTGAGATGTTTTTAGTGCTCATATGGGTGAAAATCTCCTAGAATATTTACTTCCATCCCTGAATGGGAGAAATTGATACATTGGTGCAACATTGATGGGACTACATGAATTTCATGTAACCAAGGCCTACTTAGAAGCATATTTTATGATAATTCAAGATCAAGCACATGGAAAAGTGTATTATGAGTCAAAGGCCCAAAGATAACTAGCAGGTTAATGGTGCTTTGTGATTCTCTATCCTAATTATCATATGCATTGATAGTTATCATTTTTGGTTGGATATACCATTATGTACCCAAGAATATTGATGAGCTTTAGGGACACTATGTTGAGTCCTGATCCATTGTCTATAAGGACACATTTCACTTTATGTCACTTTATATAAATTTCTATGTACAATAGATTATTATGGAGCAGGCCAAGGGAAGACATATCACTTTAGTTGAATGTGATTTGTTGAGTGGGAATTAGGTATCTAACCAAAGATTGAAATTTATTATGGGATATGTCACTTGAAATAATGGATTGGGTTAATAACTCATTCAAAATGTTCTTGTGGATTGTTGACATTCATAACAAATCTAAAATAGAGATCTAGGATAGTGTCTTCTACAAATGTTCCATGATATCAAACTTATTTTCTAGGTAAGTGGTAAATGGCTTATTCTAAGGTCAAATGATTGGTTGGATAATGGGCAAAGTGGTAGATGGATGTGGGCCTAGGATGGTAATATTTTACATCTAAGTTGTGATTACACAATTGAGATTAAATATAGAACCATGATTGCTAACAAATAATGGTAATGGTGTAGGAATAGATATGACAAGTCTTGATTGCTGATGCACTTATGTGTGGTCATGGGGCATAAATTATTTATCAATATAAGGTAAAAAGTGGAAATATTGGTTTGCTAATTTGACTACATGTGGTCCCAGGTCAAAGAAGGATTATCCATGTAGTTTGGCTAAATGACATTATTTAGCAATGGTCTATATTGATTGGTGCTCAGTCAAGGATTAATGGAGATGGTATTAATGTTACCACCTACAATATGACCTACAACCCTATTATAGTCATGTGTAACTGCATGGTAAGTTTGTTGGTTGTTACCATTTTGACTTTAGTTTTTGGCATTATTTTGATATTGTTGGTTTTTCTATCAATTTTATTATTTATGTAGGTTCAACCTTTGATTTTGATACTTTTGATTTTGTTGTTGTATTGGCCATTATTGTTGTTCTTGATGTTGTTGTTGGTTATTTTTTTGGGGTAAAGGGTTTTGATAAATCCTAAGAGTCTAATTGGAGGTGGAAGCATTACCATCCAATATGATCTCCCCATTTTCTGACATATTCTCAATAAAATACTTGATTTTCACACATCTTCATAAATTATGTCTATTGACCTGATGATATTCACATAATTCATTTTCATGGTATCATTAAAGATAAGGAATGCCTTGAGGATAATGATTTGGTATATGACAACTAATAAAATTAGTAATATTAATTTTACAAAACATATATTCAATATGGTCCCCAAGGTCACTAAAAACATGACAACTAGGTATAGTTTTCCTTGAAGGAGGGTTTTGCAATGGTAAAGGTTGTGGCATTTGTTGTGTGGGTCTTGGTTTTTATGCTTGGGACATTGATTGAAGAGGTGTTCAGGTAGGAGTAAGTTAAAAAGGTTGTTTATATGATTCTTACACCATTTGGACATGACATGAATCTATTACTTCATTTCCCACAACATTCCTATTGTAGTTAAGTTGCTTTGGTCTATCTTTGTTATTGGCCTGTACTAGTTATGATGCTTGTGCTTGGAATGAATGTTGGTTTTGGCCATTTTCCTAATTGGTACCTTAGTTTTGATTAGTTAAATTAAGCTTGATGACTCCTTTATTAATTATCACTCACTCGATCAACAAACCTTTGTCAATGATTTCTTTAAAGTTATGTGCACACTACAGTTATAGATGATAGGCTATCTCACTATCCATGTTTTTAGTGAACACATTAGCTAATTTTTTATATAGTAAACTATGGGTTAATCAACTTGAAAGGGCTCTCCATCATTTTAGATAACTATCATAACTCTCACAATCTTTTTGTTTAGCTTGCATCAAATTAACTACTGAAATATCATGCTCGAGATTATAGGAAAAGTGCTACACAAACTTATCGAAAAGATCATCAAAATTAGTCATTGAATTATGAGGAAAATTCAAGAACCAATCCAAGGATTGTCTATATAAGCTCCTTAGAAAAAAACAAAAGGTATATATCATTATATGCCACTAGTTGGCATGTGACAAAGAACTTGGTTAAATGGACTTTGGGGTCACCTTTCTACTTGTATTTATCAAAGTTTGATGGCTCATATCTTGGAGGAAATGGAATCTATAAGTACTCCATATTTAAAGGATAAGAAAACACATTATCCAACTCAAATTTTAAAAAAAAATTCCCCACTTGGATGGCCACAATTGTATCCCTCATTTGTTGTAATTCTTAGGATAGGAAATTAGAAGGAACATTGGTTTAAAGGGGAACATTAGGATGGGTATATGGTTGGGTGGTCACAAGTGAATAGCTTTGACCTTTGTATAATGGGTTTATTTGGTATATGTTGGATTGATTAGGAAATAAACCAATAATACACATACATGGATTAGGATGTGCCTTTTGAAATTTCACATTTGGTTGTGTGATATTCTAGTTTGGGTTGGTGATGAAGGTTTGATGTTGAGGATTTTGTGGTTGGGATGGAGGGATATAGCCGTACTATGCTTGTTGTGGTTGAAAAGGGACATGTTACTGACTAATTGAACCTCGTTGAGTGAGAACTTGTGAACCGAGACCTTGCTTCTAAATAAGTGGCACATTTTGAACCAAAGGTAGTTGTTTACTAGTAAGTATTTTAGAAATATTAGAACCTCCTTGTTGCACAAATCCCTATTGGGAAGTTGATCCTTGTTGAATATTTAGCACCTATCACTAACTAGTAGTTATACATTATTGGTTAGACATCATTTAGTTTTAAATTAGAAAATTAGCCTACAACTAAAGAGGTATGTTTAATACTACTCGATAAGGTGAAACATAAGTTTCCCCCTATTGAAGTGGTAACACATTCAACCTCTATTATATTGTTATACTAGATTGTGCCTATTGTTGTGGAATAAAATTCATCACCTATTGAGAGTAATAGGATTTGACACATTTTGTTATTGAGGTATGACATTGGTTACTAGCTGGCTACCTAATCCTATTGGTTGTGTACTTGAAGAAGTAGTTGGTTGAAGATTAGAAGTAGCTAATGGAGATTGGGATGTAAAAACTAATACTCCTTGATATGTTACCTTCATTTGGTTAAAGTGATCTTCCATGAGGTTATTTACTTTTTTAGGCATACTAGGGTCTTGATATGTCATTTAGACTCGAGATAAAGGATTGCTAGAAGAAGCCTGCTAACTATACAATATGTTGTGAGGCATTCTTACTAGACTTGGTAAACTTTCATGGGGGAAGTCTACTGGAAAATTAGACCCTACCTCTATAGATCTAACCAAAATATTCTTTGTTCTCCAATGAATGACACTAAAAAAATAAGGATCATATGTGGAAGGTGCATTAATAGAGTGTGATTGTTGAGAAACTGGTTCATTAGCTATGGGTATCATAGCTAGGAATTATGCGATTTGTTCTTGGTCCTGTTATGAATATGGTGACATATTAACCAAATAATTAACCAATAGATCTTGATTTTATTCCCCTATTTTAGTATAATAAGAGGGATAAGTATCTATCTCATAAGTAATATTAACTACATAGGGGTCTTACACCATTTCTTCTTACGTTACCACATTACTAATCCCTGAATTATACATAAGTCCATTATGAGTGTAGGAGTACATGTTGGGATCCATAGTAAATGTTTTTTGTGATAAAAGGGAAGAGAGTTCTAAAAACTCTAAAAAGACAATGTCTAAAAAGATGATATTCAAACTTGGTCTAGATTCATTAAAAGTATGGAGAGGTTTATGCAATGATTTGTGATTAAACAAGCTAATGTTAAGTATTTAATGTTACACGTCTTATAAAAAAGGATCAAGTAAATGGACCTAAAATTAAAATTCCAAACTCTAAGGTCACAATGTTTCAAATCAATATAATCTAAGAAATAAAAAGTTGCTAGGTCTTTTGGCTAAATGCAGCATCAAAAGATAGGCTCAAACATGGAATTTTTTAGGACTCTTGGCTAAACAATGTCAAAAGCTAGACTTTGAAATGGATGAGATTTTAATCTAACATATTTGAAACACTTCTAATAAAAACTAGACATTTGACTCTTGGACATGAACTTGATAAAATAGGTATAAGGCATGAAATAAAAGGTACTTTAGAGATAGTTTAGTTTCTCACAAATGATGGTATAAAACTTGGTTCTTTTGAAAAATAGGCTAGACAAATGTGAATGATGTAAGTGTGCTAGATAAAGATTCACAAAAGGTATATTTGGATTGGCTTGAAAAATGTGTACAAACTTGAACTCTATGAAAAAATGTCTATGAAACAATTTTTGAAATGCTTTAGGTAGCATAAAAATTGTAAACTACTCAAAAGATGTGACAAAATGTTTGTTTCAACAACTCTCTAAGGCAAAGATGGTTTCTCACAAATTTGGTAGTGTAACACTACCTTTCCTAACTCAAATGACATATATATCTTCAAAGTTTTGATAATATTTATAAAGAAAAAAAGTATGTATTTAAATGACCTCAAGTGGAAATAAGATGGTAACACAAAAGTTTTGGTGCATAGACTCAAAGTGAAAGCATTTTAACACAAAATGAAATAAGTCTATCAAGTGGTGATAATGTTTATGAGTCTTAAACGACCTTCAACCCAAATTGGAAATTGAACCTAAGTTCTGTCAAGTTTATTGAAAATGGAGAACCCACTTATCACATCAACCCTATGAACTTATGAAGGTGAAATTTTGAATTCAAATTATAAATGAAGGACTTTAAATAGTTTTTGGTAATAGTCTAGACTAAATTGGGTAGCATAACTATACCAAAGTGGATGATATGACTCCAATTTTTGATGAAATTTGAACAAGGAAAATTGATGATTCACGTGGGAATCATAATGCCTCTTTGTTCAAATTAAAATGAGGACTATGTGTTTTGTATAATTTGTTCACACCAAGTTTTGACTCAAAAAAAGACTTTAATCTAGGACAAAACCAACTAATTAATTGTTTTTAGGTCCTAAACTAACAAGATGGCTAGGTATTATTAGAATCTACCAATATAAGTCATTTGAGAGGCTTTTAGTGTTCATGCAAAAGGTAAAATTTTCATTATATAGAAGGTTTTGTACACCCCCTTTCTCTCAAATGACAACACTATGACATAGACCTTGAGGCGCACCTTATACCAACAACACTTCCATGGCAAGTGGGGATTTGTTTAAGATCTACAAGTTTTCAATCATTTTTAGGGTGATCAATTACACATTGAATTTCATGTCATGATGAAAAATAAAAGCATGTAATTAGGTATCCATGGCATTTGGCTTGTTGTAAAAAGGTTTTATCCTTTTTACAACCACTACATCCATTACTTGCTAAGTGTAGTATGATGTCCAAAGTGTAGATATGTCTTGTGTGTAACTCCAACACTAGAAGGTGGTTTAATTACTCAAACCTCTGATCCTAGTGGGAGTGGATAAAGTTAGTGCCAGGAGATTAAACCCTGGGTCAAAGATTCCCTATAGAACTTGTGGGAGGTGAAGTCCCCCTTGTAAGCCAAGATACAATAAAATAAAAGACATAAGAGAAAGAATTTAGGGTCTTTTTCAAGATCACCCGAACAAGTGTGAGTTTTTGGGGAGTGATTTAGATGACATTCTTTCTATGCTTTGGAATAGGTATGTGTGTAATAAGGATGACACTTTTGATTCCAAAAGTTTCCTAAAGGGGATGGATGGAAGAACATACACATAATGTCCTCCTCTTTGCCAATCAAATTATATTTAAACAACTATTGAAGACAAAGTTTGACAAGTGTGTTCAATTTTAAGCCCCAAATGAAAGATTAGGTGGTGTTATTTTGACCCCTTTGTCTTAGGTTGTAATTTTGAAAACAAAATTTGTTAAAAGATTTACCTAAGCATCTAAATTATTTGTTAAGCACCAAAAACAAGGGTTCTAATCCATTTTAAACTTAAAAAAAAAGGTCTAAAAAGAATGTTTAAAAAAAATCCAAGATTGATCATATAATGAAAAATTTAGAGTGTCCTTTAGCATTGAAGCTAACTTTCAAATGAGTGAAGCAACTTCTCAAAATGAGCTCTCTATTTTGAAATCACAATTACATAGTTAATCCCACTGTTTCCCTATAAAATCACAATTACAGACAACAATATCATAGTTATGGGTTAGATCAAACATAAAAACACAATATCATTATTTACCTATGAAATCACTACACAAATTTAGCAATATCACTGTTACTAGACAAAAAACATAAAAAACATAAAATCATTATTTTGATGATAAAATCACTGCACGAGTGAACATTATCATTACTATCAAACAAAATCATTATTTGCCATTCAAAAAACATAAAAACACAAAATTGCTTTTTAGATGATGAAATCACTATTGTGTGAAATTATTGCCCAAAATGATGAAATCACTGCCCAATAATGAAATCATTGCCTAAAAGAATGATATCATTGCCTAAAAGAATGATATCATTGCCTAAAAGGACAATATTGCTATTTTAGATGATGATATCACTAGTTAAGTCTAAAAATTTTATGTTTCAAAAATAATGATTTCATTCACACAAAATCACCACTATGTGATCCAAGATATCGTAATAGAGAGCAAAAATTAGTTTTATAAGAACAAAAATGCTATAAGAAAAAATGAAAATTAACTTAAATTTTCACTCTTTTTGGCCTTCTCACTCCAAGATCCTACATGGAAAGGATTAGTGAGTTTTTTGAAAGATATTTGTGACCAAATTTGTGAGGGTAGGTCCCACTAGGTGTGCCATTATGTGAACTAAGAATTTGACTCAAGAGGGGATGGTTAGTATTGTGTTAGTTCCAAAAATGAAATCAAAATTGAAATAAACACACTAGCATAACATCTCTAGGCCTAGTTACTAGGGGGAGCTTAGTTAACAAAACAAAAATGAAAACACAAATAAAACATGAAATAAGACCTTCTTTCACCTTCCTCGTATGCTCCAAAATTCCTATTTTAGTGGCTTGCTCATTTTGTGCTCATGAAGTCTGCATAAATGGAAGCTTGTCTACCTCCATCTCTCTTTGGCACCTTGTGTGGATTTTGCTTAGCTTGGATCAATTATTTGGACATTATAACACTGATTTACATGAAGTTTTGGAATCAATTCAATATTATAACTTTGGCATGTGGGAGCTTAAAAATCAATAGACAAGGCCTCCTATTTCTAGATTTTTGCAAATGGCTAGAATCAACCTGAACCATCCATCTCAAGATGGATATGTGTGGATAAGGATTAATTAAATTATATAATTAAAATTCATAATTAGGCTCATAAAAATTTAGGATAGATGGGCATTGAATAGGCACAAAGTGTCTTAATGAGGCATAGGAGGGGTTAACCTTGATATTTTATGCATTTATGGCCTAGGGATATCTTTCCAAGAAATGATGTCACCTAATGATGTAGATATTCAATATTTATTTCCAAAAATAAATTAATCAACAAGCTACATGGAATTATTAATTAGGATCATGATTTGGTTTAATTAGCTCTTAAGTATGATTAAGCACTTTGATGCAAACCTTTGCTCTTGTGCACAAACTACTCAAATTGGTTAGAATACCATGTTATTGACCTAAAATTTGATTGAATTGGAATTAAGATGAGATGTCAGATGTGTTGGATCCATTATATTATTTGGGATGTTGTCAACACCAAATAACAAATGCATGTGTCTCATATAAGAGTTTTGATAGAAAAAAGCAATTTAGAGCACCTAGGTGCAAAATTGGTATTTTGACTTGAAATGATCTGATCAAAGTTAGTTGGCCCATAATTTCATTACCCCATTTAATGATATCCTAGTAAAAATAAGCACTTGAATATATCAATTTCAACTCATTTAATGTGTTTTATTATTTTCAGGCTAATTATGCTCTTTGGTGGAAATTGGTCAAAATCCTAGTTGGAGGTTATCAGTGGCTAGATTTAGGTGTCTACACCTACCATGCACCATCATTGGGAATTAATAAAAGAAATCAATATTCTAGTTCCTAAGAAATCCAAACCATAGATACTTTCATTACAAAAGGAAGAAGAGAAAAGAATGACTACTCTAAGAGAATCAAGTGGAGCACAAATGTACCTCAACTCTTAAAGTGATAAAATCTTTGGTTGGTGTCAAATTTGACCCAACCACTACCAGTTTACAAAGGTTAACTAAGAAGAAATCCATGATTGGTGGAGAATAATTCACTTTCTAGAAAGTGGAACCTTTTATTAGATTGACACCATAATGGAGGATAGAAGCCTAGTAAAGACCCAATATTTGAAGAGAATATCCTTGAAGTGGACCAGGCCCAGTTAGATCAATTATAGATAATAATCAAAGGCATCCTGTAATAGACTAATAACCTAAAAGAACAAGCCTTATTAATTCAAGAAGATAGGTTTAGGCAATTTTGAGACACCATGAATGATTTATTCAATTATTTAAAGCCAATTAAAATTAAGGATGTAATAAAAAACAAATCAGTAAGGATATAAGACAAGTTGGATAATGGTAGGCATCAAGTTACCAAGTAAAGGATTTGATCAAAGTCTTGACTAAATATCAAATCCTTAAATTCAAGATAGTTATCCTTTTCCACCTTAATATGGTTATGGATATATTAATTGATAATATCAAGGCCTTGAGTAGCTGGTCCAAGTAGATGGAGGAAATATATAAGGACCTCAAGAAATAAGAAGATAAAATGTTACACCTTTTGGATAGCTTGATCAAGGAGCCTACCATACTTAGTCCCTTGGCTCTAATAATTGATTAAGAATTCAAGCACATAACTACCCAATTCATGAAAGAAGTAAGGAACCAAGTATAAGGGAAAATAGGGTATGATAATCCTTAGATGTTTTCTTTATGTCTAATAGGATTTGAGCATATGTTATTTCATGTCATACATTGGTTAAGTGCATGCCTAGATGATATTTGAACTTTGTCATGATATTTGGAATGAAGATCAACAATATGTCTTATCTACCTTACCTTGTCTTTTGATCCTTTTTAACCAAATCACTCTAGCTTAAAATTAATTTTAAATACCCATCTTATATTAGTCTTTAGATTATTTCTTGATCATAATTCACCATTCTTAGCATAACATACTTCATACTTTGCATAGACTGACATTTGGCCAAGGTGGCTCCCAACCACCAAACATTATAAATATTATGAAACAATCCACTTGCTTTGCCTCTATTTCATCAACAAATAATAGGATTATCACAAATTACAAATCATGCATTGAATTATTATAATTCTAAAATTAAAAGTGTTCTTGGACACTCTAGGCACCTATGATACATATTCAGGCATCAACATAATGCTAAATTCAAATTTTTCCAAAACCTAGAGGTCTTCCTAGAGTCCCTATCTAAAATGATCATTTATATAACAACATGAAATATAAATAACTCTTTTAAAAACCTTTTACCAAGCATTGGTGCATCATATATTAGATTACCTAGAATAAAGTGATTAAATTTGGTAAGTTTATCTAAAAAATACATTATCATGTCACGATCATTTTTATACATATGTAATCCTTGGACAAATCCTATCTTAATAACTTACCACTTCCATTTTGGTATATATTGTGGTTATAATAACCTAGTAGGATGCATAGATTTAGACTTAACTCACTAACATTCCAAGCATCTAGACACGAAGTGTGTCATATCCTTGTAAATTCCTTTCTAAAAATAAAATGGTCTTAATTTTATTAATAGCTTAGTAACTCCAAGATGTCCTAAATATAAATCATTTTTTAGTTCCTTTAGCATAATATTTTTCAAAATTTTCCTATTAGGTACATATATTCTATAATTATATCTCAAAATTTCATCATTCTAAAATTGAAATACATGGTATCTATAATCCTAAGGACTCTTAACTAATGTGCTATTTACTTATTCATAGAATGCATCTATAGGTGAGAATTTTACAACCTGGTCTCATAAAGTACTTGTAGTGGCTAATGATGTAATATATATTTTATGACTAAGGGCATATGTAACTCTATTTTCTATATACTTAATGTAGTTGATATTAAAAAAAAAATTTGATCAAAATTATAATCATCACCTTTAATGAGTATTAGGATCAGTTTGAGAAATATATTATTTAGTTCTAAATTATTAGTTTTAATCTCAAAATACATTCCCAAAAATAATTCCTCCAAACCTAGAAATCATGAATTATGGTAGCTAATTCTAGGTAATGTGGAGTATAATTTTCCTCATAAGGCTTCAATTTCCTTGATTTGTAGGCTAAAATTAAACCATCCTACAATATAACTCCTCCTAAACTATCTCTTAAAGTATTTGTTATAAATGTAGAATGACCATTTGGATATAGAATATAAAACATTGGTGCTAAAGTAAGCCTTATTTATAAAAACATAAAAGGATTCTTTGTACTTGTCATACCAAAAAAAATATTATTATTTTCACTAAAGAGAGGTGATCAAATTATCTATCTTAGATAAATCTGGCACAAACTTCCTATAGTACCCTACTAAACCCATGAAACTATGCACCTTATGCACATTTATGGGTGTTGGCCACTCCATAATGGCTCTAATATTGGGTGGATATATATAATTTACTTATATATATATATATATATAATATATCCCAAGTGTTGTACTCTTATTTGAAACAAAACACACTTATATAATTTTTTATATAGTTTCTATGTTTACAACTACTACAAGACCAAATGCAAATGTTCAACATGATCTTCTTCACTTTTAAAATACAAGAGAATATCATCAAGGAAGATTAGGATAAATTGATCAAGGTGATCTCTAAAAATATTTTTTCTAAGGTTTATAAATGTGGTAGGTGCAATCATTAGTTTGAAAGGAACACTGTAAACTCATAATGCCTATATCCAATCATGAAATATATTTTTAGAATATCTTCCTCTCTAATTCTCAATTGATGGTACCCATATAAAGATCAATCTTTGAAAATAATATCTCACCACACATTTGATAAAAAATATCATCAATGTAGGGTAACAGATACATGTTCTTGATTGTTTCCTTATTTAACATTTGATAGTCAATACATAGATGAAGGGTTCCATATTTTTTTTGGCAAAGACTACAGGTGTACCCCATGGTTAGACACTTGGTTGAATTGACCCTTTGGGCAACATCTCCTAAATTTATGACTTTAATTCCATTAATTCAATTATTTTCATTTTGTAATGAGCCTTAGATTATGGTTTCATTTTTGGAATGATAACAATGGTGAATTAAAATTCCCTCTTTGGAGGTAGAATTGTTAATTCCTCTAGAAATACATCCTATATTTTTTTATAGATAATGATATATTTCTATCAAAGGTTCCTTAGCTTCACCAATTTCATCAATCTTGACTAGGAACACTTGACATCATTTCCATTGAGCCTTTTTTTAGTTGAATGGCTAAAATTTTCCTTAGTTTCAATTTCCTTTGATCTCCTTGAATTTGGGTGTGATTTTCAAAATCATCTCAACACTCAAATTTATTAATAAAATAATCAAATTTGAATTTGTGTTTATATAACTAATTAACTCCTACAATCACATAATATGATCCTAGTGGTGTTACACAAAGATAAACAATCATAGTGAATTATGGAAACTTTATCTTAGCCTCAACAATACATATGCTAATATTGAACTTGGATTCATTCTTATACTAATTTGATTAAGCAATTTCAATAAAATAAATTTTCCTAGAAAATTCACTTAACATTCTAAGAAAGATAAAACATACAGTGGCTCTTGTATCTATCAAAACAAAAATATGTTATCCAAAAAAATTACTTAATACTTAAATGGGAGAGGCTTTAAATTCTTTTTGATTTTTGTCAAATTTTGTGTGAATTCACTACAAAAAGGTTCCCTAATACAATGTATATGTAGACAAACTCTTATTTCTACCAATTGTCTTCCACCAAGGATAATCCTTAGCATAATGGTCTTGTCCACATGTAAAACATCTGCTAGGCGGTCCCTTCTTCTCATGTTGATTAAATAAATTAAATATTTCTTTGAAACTACTTATAATTTTAATTTTCCCTAAAACATTATCTAATCTTGAATTTTATCTATTAAATTGGTTCCTGGAATTCCCATTCTATTTGTAGTTCTTTTTCTTGAAGGCTGTTTTTGATCTTTGTAACTTCATTTTGAATCTTTATCTAACCTCAACAAATGATTTCAGATTTTGTTATTACTTAAATACCTTTTCAAATACTTGATACATGGTGGATGATCCATTCACATCCACTTCACATCCTATTTGGGGGTTTAAACCCATAATGATCTTCTTGATCTGCAAACATTCATGTTTCTGATACTGTGAAACATACTTCAAGTTTTATGAATTTATTCTAGTATTAATCACAAACAAATCCCATTGATTTAGGTTTTGTATATATATTAATTTATAATCAAATTAAAACTAAGGTAGCTATCATTATCTAAAAATAGTCATAAACTACTTCCAAGTAGTGGTAGTGGAATCAAGGCTCATCTCAGGATTCTTATTAGCCCAACAAGTTATTGCTTCAATAACTAGTTGGTAAACTCCAAAAATGGACTTGATCACCTCAAAATAATTCTAAATATCAAAATATTTTTCCATTTTAGTGAGCCAAACTTTAGTTCCATCACCTAATACCATACCATCAAACTTGGGTGGGTTTAATTTCTTCATGTCTTGCACAAACTCAACAACTACTAAGTTATTAATACTTTTGTTCTTCATCATGACCCTGATCTTGAGGGTCTTCCTAATCTTTTGGTTTTCCTCTAGAACTAATTATTCATTTTCCTCATCTATTCCATGACCTTATTTCTCTAGATCTTCTAGTTTTTCTCTAGTCTCATTCATAACACTAAGTATTTGAACATGTTTTATAAATTGTTGGGATGATAGCTAATTAGGATAAGCTTAAGGGCTCACATTATAATTCCACTATATAATAGATTTATCTTATTCCATTCTCCTCACTAAATTTTAACAATAACTTTTTGGTTAATATAATCATTAGGTCTGAGAATTAAAAACTTGCTCTGATACCAAAATGTTAAAAACCTTGTGGGTTACATCAAAGCTCCAATTTATTTTAAAGTCCATGTAAAATACTTATAAAATCATCCATATTTATCTTTAATATTATTTTTTTGATAATAGATGTATCGTAAGTATTAAATAGATAAATTTGTCAACCCATTAGTTAATAATATAATCTATTTAGTTTTCAAATAGATTCTAAGAGAATACAAGATGATTATTTCTCATAAATGAATTGTGAAAAGATTCAAATGTAAAAAATCATTACTATAATCCATAATACAACTATAAATTAACATACAACCACTGCTATTATGTTATTTATAGTTATTTATAAGTCTCACAACCACTATTATGTTGAATATTCATCAATAATAATGTAATTCATACTACATTTTAGTACAAGGTCAAATATATGAGACATGATGTAAAATAGTATAAATAAGCCTCATAAATGACTCAATGATCCATACAAATATACATGAGTGTGATTCCTAAATGGTTGAATATCTAAAGAGAGGGAAATCATCCTTAGGGTGCTTTTTACTCCAACAAAAGATTAGTATCCCACACACCTCCCCACTAGGAGCATCCTTTCCCTTCATAAAGGGGAAAATAAAAATAGTTTGGATATTGAGAAATAAATTAGAACACGTGTGTGTACAATCATTAATACATGTAATAGTCAAAAATACCATGAAAAATAATCCTCTATCTAAAATAACACAACATACACATGTAAACTAGAAAGTAGAGTTGAAAAATAATGTCTCTATTATAACATTATTTTGTCCAAATTCTTCATTATAAAAATCATATCTTGCATGGATATGATTCAATTACACTCACACATACACTATGTTAATGAATCACTATATATTAGATGATACCAGGGGGTATACATATGAGTTATAAGTCAACACCCTCATATATCTATCACATGTTATCTATGAAACATTCCTATTAATTTTCATCTATAAAATTCAATACATAATAAATATATATTGCAACATACATCAATAATATCATTATTTAAAACTCATCAATGTCATGTATAGGTTATTTTGATAAACTACATTCAAACTAGGCATGCATATAGGTCTATAAAACAAGAATACAAGATTAAAGACACTATATCAATTTTACAACATCTCTCTCTCTCTCTCTCTCTCTCTCTCTCTCTCTCTCTCTCTCTCTCTCTCTCTCTCTCTAACTCAAATCACATAAGATATGATAGTATCCAACTAAGTTAACACTATAATCTAAATGAGTCTTAATATAGCTAATAAAACGTGAATAATTTATCTGAAGCATAATCTATACTTCAATGATAACTTCATCCTTTCTAAACTTGATCCATCATTTCCTTAATACAAGAAAATTATCATATTTTTAATTAATACATAATTAAAACCTATATATGTTTTATATGTAAGTTATGCCATATTAAGTTTATCAAAGAAACTTTAAAAATAATATTACATATGGGAATTGTATTAATTATACATATATTAGATTTTCACCAATTTACTTTATTCAAATCCTTTTAACTAGTTATACAACCAATGGACAATCATCCACTTCAAATAAATATAGTCACTTATATAATTATACTAATAATTTCCATTTTAACCTACAACTATATGAAGTCATCAAAATAGAAACAAGTATATGTTCAACTAGATATCATAGTGTTTGTTTAAACCATGTATTTAAATACATATTTAAATGTATTCATATTTATATGCATATATAAATATATATACACATATTATTTTATGCATAAAAGAACTAATATTATCAAATATATATAATCATATTTCCTCATTCTAATTGATAATATATAGGTTTTATACACACACACACACATATAGATGAATCCATATATGTATATTTTTACACACATATATACCTAGTCACTCGAATATATTCTACATTAAACTTGAATTCTCATATTGAGTCCCTATAACTAAAATATACATCTACAAAAATTTCTTTCTAATACAGATACCTGTATAAAAGTAAATCTACAATACAATAATTCTATTTTACATGTTCCAAAGAAATCAATGTTTTTCTATCATTTTCTAGAACTTTGATAGTCAACATAAGTGCCCAACTAGTATCCATATAATGAAAACTAGATATGGTTACTATAAATCACATTTATCATGCTTAGCCTATGTAAGATTTTATCAAGAAGGTATTAGATTTAAGTTCTAATTTGAAATGTATGCATGCAAAATATCTGTGTAATGTTAGTTTATTTGTGGATAATGGATCTCACCCAACATTGCCTATTTATAAGGATAAAAGTCACATGTTTTTTCCCTTAATTATTTTCAAGAAAGTTTTTATACTAAGAAATACATACATAGTTAATATTAATTTATGTTTTAGGCTCTTATATCTTTAAAATACATAGTTTTCATTTTGAAAAGGACTCGACCTCATATTTATAGTCTTATGGATATAATTGAGATACATATATAGATCCATAGACATGAATCCCTAAGTTGTAATGAATAAATTTACAAATAAAATTCAAGTTTCATTACACACAGGTTTGACATCATGTTTATAGGCCTATAGATGGAACTGAGTTCCATCTCTAGGTCTATAGATATGAAACCCTAGTTCTATTTAAAAAATAACCTAACATTACCCACATTTAAATGAAATACATTATATTAACCCATATCAAAGATCCATATTTTCTTGCTAAGCTATGTCTACAATCAATAACCAAAATTACAAATTCAAGTTCAATTGATCTGAATCTGTAACATATATTTTATAAATGTATGAAATGGTATATTTTCCTTCTTACCAAACTCTATTCCTCTTAATATTATGTTAACATTCTCACCTTTTTCCTTCTTGTTATTATTTTTCAAAACTCTAACCATGTTTTGCATGGCTAGAAACCTCTCCTACTAGACTATAAGTGCTTCATTATGAACTCACTCTTACTCCCACCCGACCTAAATACTTTGCCTACTAATTCAAAATCTCATATCCTAATTTATATCATGGCCTCCACATGTAACATCTTACTCATTGTGATAATATACAATTCAAAAATAACATAAATAAAACCTAATTTCTTCCCTTTTAATTCATGGAAATTTGCTAATAAACACTAACCAAACAAAATCAAAAGTTCTAAATTCATAGAATTATTTTAATTAAATTTATTTGGGTGTTTTTACCCTATTTTAATCCTTTTAACTCTTTCACCAAAAAGGATCATAAAGTAAATAATTAAACAAGATAAATAAACACCTAGGACTCTCCTAAGTGTTAAAACATGCAAATAGTTCACTTTGCATAAGTCAACATAATCTAATGCATATCAAGTTTTAATGGAAACATGATAGCTAATATAAAATCTACATATTTTAGGATATCAAATCATTACGAGTAATAAATCATTAACATGGGAAAAAAAAAGTACACATCTTATACATAAATTTTGTAATCCAAATAAACTAAAATTCTATGTGAGATTATTTAGTTTTGGTCATTCCTAGATGACACAAATATTGGTTGATTCCATATGTACTCATTCTACATCTATTATGTATCCTAGATACTATATCTAATATATATAAAATGAAAATTTATATATGTTTTCATATATATTGTGTTTCTACAAAGTGTCAAACACTTTCTCTATACTAGATAGATGTTTATCCCATGTTTTTTTTAATATAAGGATGTCATCAATGTAGACTACAACAAATGTAGTGAATGTTTGTAGAATGTTTTTCATCATCAAAATGAATGTATCTAGTGTATTAATCAAATATAAGGGAATTAAAAACCATTAAAAAATTATTCTTTGGCTTTGAAATATATCTTACAAACATCTATAAATTCAACAAGAATCAAATGATATATATACTTAAGATAAATTTTAGTGAGATATTTTTAATGCAGAGTTGGTCTAGTAAGTCTTAAATCCTTAGAAGATGAAATAATTTATTCATTGTGATCTTATTGAAATATATATAATTAATTAAAAATTTCCATGCATAAATATTATTTTGCACAAACATAGTTGAGGTGCCTCAAGGTGATGAGTTAGGTTTGATATGTCATTTGCATATGAGTTCCTAGATTTGTTGCTTGATTTTTTAATTCAACAAAAATGATCTATTGTATAAATAATCATTAGGTTAAGGTATATTAGGAAAGTGTGTTTCAATTCATAATGTGTAAGAAATTACTTTGGTGATTGAAATATATCTTTATGTTTTGACAACTTATGGTTCAACTATGAGGTATTTTCTTCTACTGATAGAGGAAAATAAAACTATTATCCTGCACATTTGTAGATAAGATAATTATTATCTCTTATTCATTTTCATGAAATAAAATTACTATTTTGAGTTTTATTTCTATATTTATTATTACTCAACATTTTAATTCATAATATTAATTTATTTGAGCTTTCAATAAATTGGTTTAATCTAGAGTAGTTTTTATTAATCCTTGTGTATATACTATTGCACCCATTTAACCCTAAACATCCATATAAAAAAAGTAGTGAATAAGATAAAAGCCAAGGGGAAAAATGGGCCAAAATTATATATAGATCACAAGAACACACAATTAGTAAGACCACCTAGGGTTGAATTGACACTAATCAAAGAATTAACACTAGAGGAACTTGAAGTAAAAATTGAAGAAGTACCATTGAACATTAAAAAAATTCAATATCCAAAAAGTTTATTTGTATAGGGATATTTTGGAATAAAATATAACATAATTTAAGGTTGAATATTATAACCATGATGTGTAAAAAAAATGAACTGACCTAACATATGATTACATAGTATAAAGTGGAAAGGTAGTTGTTGATGAAACTCTTTTGTTTGATGTGAGTGTAAAATTGACACTAGATAAAATTAGAGTATTACAGTTGATCTGAATTCCTTATTTTGTTAAGATAGAAAATTTGGTGTATTTTATCTTATCTTTTGTTCATAAGGATAGATTCTACTTTGTGGGGATAAAAATGAGTCTCTCCCCAAAGTGCATTCTTAAGTCGATAGGATTTCCATACTCTAGTGAGGATATTAAGGTTGTCTTGGTCAATAATAAAAAATAGAAAGGGTTGTGAAATTATTAAAAAATAATAAAAAATAAGTTAACCTTCCATATTGAGAAGATCGATGATTGTGCCACTTAAATAGATGGAAGATTAATCACTACCAAACTAAGAGTATATGGAAGGTCCAAAAACATTAATAATAAATTAATATTATATCATGAATATAATGGGTGTAAGTGGAATAAATTTAAAATTTAAAATTTAATTACAAATTCAATCATTAAGAGTGAAACAAATTAATATCACACTAGTGATAATTTTATATGGGGTGAAATGATAATATTTAGATTACTAGATAAGATTGGGATCCCTGATGGATATGGAGAGAATACTTAGTTTATCATATTATGAGATAAGTCACAAATGAAAAGGTAATGTGAAAATTTATGCCTTGGGACATATAGTAAAAATTAGAGGTTCAAAATGGATAAAAGGATAAATAATATGTTAGTTGTATCTAGGGATGAATGGCACATCCTAAGAGCATTGCCAAAACATTAAACATGGTATGTAGATGTTAGTCATAATGCACTATTAAATTTCAAAAATTAGACTCTTGTAAAGAAACATATTTGGATGGTTCCAGTTTTTATATGAATTTTTATACATTATTGAAATGGTACCAAATTCAATGAAGATAAATGTAGACACTATTTATATTGATGGGGATATGTTAATTTTAATAAATATGCATGTTTACCTAAAAAGACAACATTGAAGGATGAAATTGATTTTGATTATGAATTCATCATAGTTTATCCCCAAGTAATGGAATCAGTGATATGATTTTTATGTAAAATAAATTATGAGTTACATATTAGGAAGATGATTAAGGATAATACATGGGATCAATTAGAATAAGTTATTCATGTAGACACAATTCTAGGAAATTATAAGAGGGTAAATAAAAATATAAGTCAAAATAGTCATAGAGTGGAGTTGAGAAAGGGGGATATAATAGGAAAATCATAGTATTAGAATACATTGAACAAGACAATGAGCATACAAATTCAGATGAGGAAGATAATGTGCCACAATAAAATAAGTGGCACATACACTTAAAGAGGCTATCCCCTAAACAGGAAAATCCATCATTAGAATTTATTTCCAAACCATGTTACCCTCCATATAAATATATTTCACCAATAAATATCAAAATAAAGCTACACCAAAAATGTTAATTTAATCAGTGGTGAAGATCCACGCAACTTTATTAGTTGAGAAAAGAACAAGGACACCCAACAAAATATAACTCAAGTGAAACCACCCAAAATATGTTATACATAATAATATTAGATAATAATACACTAAGGATGACACAATGAATGTGTAAAACATGGAGGAATTATTGTATGTATGGATAGGGCCACCTTATAGGTATATATTGAAATGGAAGCAATATTGTATAAACAAGGGGACAATAAAAGGGAAAAGGAATTGAAAAAGTATGAATTTCAAGTAAATCAAGAATAAGAAATCATTGACATAGAAAAATTTAATGAATAATTAACTACAGTAATAACAAATAAAACTATTAAACCAAAAATCACACCATCCATGTCATACTCAAAAAATATGAAACCATAATTGAAATGAGCTTTGATGATGAATACCTAATAATTAGAGAGAGTATCCATAAAAAATTAAAATACAAGGGAAAATATTTATGGAACACTATTAGCGAGGTGATAAACCATAAAAACAATAAGGTATATTTCATTTGTGTTTTTTAATTTTTTTTAGGATCCTATGTTTGAAGTCCCTTTTAGATCCATCAAAGAATAACATCTAGATGTTTTTGAGGTTGAGTTCAAAATAGTATATTTTGAACCAACAAAGCTCAACAAATTTGAAGCTAGGAGTGTATTACTTAAATTATCTTCTAAGTTAAATTGATATAATATTATGAAATGTTCCACCATTACTAGTTAAAATAAACATTTGGAATAGGCCAATAACAAACACACAAAACTAGAGTATAAATTCACCATAATAGAACTGAAAAATATTAAGGCTTTGTCATCTTATCATGAAATATGACTTGGGTATGATGAATGGTGATAATTTAGAGGAGGTTATACACACACACACACACACACACACACACACACACACACACACACATACATATACATATATGTATATGTGTGTGTGTGTGTGTGTGTGTGTGTGTGTGTGTGTGTGTGTGTGTGTGTGTGTGTGTGTGTGTGTGTGTGTGTGTGTGTGTGTGTGTGTGTGTGTGTGTGTGTGTGTGTGTGTGTGTGTGTGTGTGTGTGTGTGTGTGTGTGTGTGTGTGTGTGTGTGTGTGTGTGTGTGTGTGTGTGTATGTGTGTGTGTGTGTGTGTGTGTGTGTGTGTGTGTGTGTGTGTGTATGTATATGTATGTGTGTATATATATATATATATATATATACATACATACATACATACATGTATGTATATACATATATACATACATGTATGTATGTATGTATATATATATACATATACATATATATATACATATATGGTAAAATGGAAACTAAATTAATGTAATAGAGTAGAAGAAACCAATAATTTTAAGATAAAAAAAGGCACAATTTGATTTCGTTGAATAGCTAAAAAATTGTGAACAATTACTAAGTGACCTGTTTATTATGGGGTTAAGGGATGATTTTTTTCTATATTTTGTGTGATAGATGTCATTAAGAAAAATATTAATATTTGTGAAATAAATAAATAAAAATCAAATAATTAGTGTAATTTTATCTAAAGAATGAAAATTTTGAGCCAACGTAACTCCTCTAAGAAATTAAAGAAATAGGGAGGCAAATAAGAGTAAATAAAAAAGGGTTAGAATAAAAATTCAATATTATACAAAACCAAGAAAAAATTGATTAAATTTAATTATAATAATTCATTAATTAAACTATTTTAAATTAATATTACTTAAAATTAAGTCCATAAATCAAAAATGGTAACCTCCTACACTAAAGGGTCTAACTATAGAAGTGGTTACAATAGTATAATAATTTCACATAACACTTGTACAATGTAATTATTTTAAGAATTATGTTAAAATTGATGGACCTTAATTATTAATCATCATATAATAAATTAAGTGATTTCTCAAGATAATAAAAATAGTTTAGTGTGGGGTGATGTTGGCACCCAATTTTGACAAGTGTAGCCATGCACAATTTGAATAAACAAGGTAAGCAACACATGGTCCATGCACATTTTTAGGGAGATAGTGTGGATACATAATAAACTAAAGATTTAATAATATAGTTTTTTTCAAAAACCACATGAATATAGTTAAGTGACATGTGAGGATGAATGTAATTGATATACCTAAATACCTAAGATCATTCAATCAAAGATTGACCAAGTCATGGGTTGTCCCTTCTACAACTTACTAGTCAACACATAATATGGAATGCTAGGATTGATAAGTAATTTTTTATTACATAGAATGAATAATGTGAAACTATATCTATTCCATTGGAGGAACCATTAATAGCAACTTTGAGTTGATCTAGCGCATCATGGAAAAAATCTAGAAAATACTCTATTTTAAAACATTAAATGTAAATATGTTAGGGTTACTAGATATAGAAAGTTTTTTCACATAATAAGGAGTGAATATTAATTAATTTTAATATTATATATGGTTATTGAGTACTATAAAATCCCATCTTCATTCATATTGAAAATATATAATAGAGAATAGAGTTAGTATAGTTATGTTGATGAAGTATTTATTCAAGAATAATTAGGTAATCATACAATTGTAACAAATGGAAGAGAAGTAAGATTTGTTTCTTAACCATGAAAAATCTAATGAATAATGAAAATTTTCCAATAAACATCAAAGAGTATTTATTTATGTAATGATGAGTATTAATTGACATACTTATTTAGTGGTTGTTTGATAATGTAATGCTTTGTTATGAGGATATGTAATGTTTACTGATTAACCCCTTTATTACAAGTAATGATATCTCTTTTTACAAATAACTATTTTTATCTACAAAACTAAACTGATTGTGACATGGTATACTCTCCTTTCATCTGGGGTGAGCACACATACTCTATGTAATATGCTAGTATGTATAAAAATAAGTTTTGGTTATGCACTAGGGATTTAGAAGATATCTTGAGGATGGAGGTATAACATGCCCCGTCATGATCTTTTTGAATTATATAATTTATCTAAATAAGATAAATTATCCATTTATAACAATATGAAAATAATATATTCATGACATGTGTTGAATTATAATGTTCAACCAATATAGCAATGATAAATGTGTATTATTATGGAATAATAAGAAATCAAGTATGAAAATAAAACCCAAAGGCTAAAAGATGAAACCCTATAAAGATGAAACCCTAAGTAAAACCTAAGGTTTTTTCATGATAATATATGTGTACACATTCACTAATATGTTTTTTTTAAAATTATAGGTTTACAACCCTATAAGGATAGATATTTGAAATACAATTCAGATAATAAGATATGGAATTGAATCATAAATATGGATGTAAAATAATAAAACTAATTAAAACATTTTATTAGTGGATTATACTAAATATATTAAGTATAATTAAGGGGTGAGTACTTATCTTTTTTATTTTTTTTGTCTAATTATGATTGTATTCTAGAAGTGGAAACTAGATAGAGTTAGGTTTGTGACTTTTCTAGATCAAGAATTATGTTTATATCTATGTATGGTTGGTTCCATCATATTTAGGTTAGTATCATCAATCTATGGTGATATATGGAAGTCACTATTGAAATATGAGTAAATTAGGGATTGTAAATATATAATCACTTGATCCTATCTATGTATGATATATATGTGAAATATTAAAGTCTTATGATGCACATAACTATATAAATTCACCTCTTTCACCTTGAAATCTTAGGTGTGCCTGTAAGGGTTAGAAACCTATAAAAACTAGGATAGTTTAATGGGATGTTCTAAACCAAATCACCCATGTTTGATGTTTTACAATTACCTATGTATATGATACTATGAGTAGGTAAATCAAGCCATGTGTATTTATCCCACCTAATGTGATTATATAATTTTTTTCCTTCACTATATGTATGAAACTAATGGTTTGGATTTGGTACTTGAAAATGATTAATTTGACTTGGATTTAGTTTTCAATAGAATTGGATTATGATTTCTCCTAGTGATATATTCACAATTTGGGAAGAATAGGAAATATTTTCTCAATGTGTAATAGTGTATATATGTGTGGTAGATAAGTTTCAATCCCCTTTTAAATGAAACATTGATATACTTATATATGATTCCAATTAATTAATTTCTCATTCCACTAAAATTATAGGAAACTTGGTTAATGCAAATCATATATCTAATTTTAAAAGGTGAACATTTATAAGAGAGAGTTAGTAATAACTAGTGATATTGACCAAAACTAATTGAATTAACCTATGTATATACAGATTAAACTTCTGATTTAGAGATATCTATGATAGATATTTAGTAGGTTTGGAATAGATAATGAAGTTTATATAGGTATGTAACAACATAATGAAAGGGTCAAATCATAAGATAACATGAAAGTGTGAGAGAATGAAATATTGGGAATTTGGTTATGTACTCAATTCATGCATTTAAATGTGTGTCAAGATTGTAAAATGATAAATTAAATCACATACATAATATTTATTATTATAATATATGAATGCATGCATTCATCAATATAAAATGATAAATTAAATCACATACATACAATTAACATGGGAATGAAGTATGAAATGTATAAATTATTATTATATACTTCACCTAAATGTAATGATAACTCTTGGTAAATCTAGATTGTGCTTATAAAAAAATAAAAGTAATCTATGCCCTCATAACTCACTTTGAATATATCAAAATGTAGTCATATAAAATGCAAAAATTGGTAACTTGAGCATGTCTAATGACACCCAAAACTTAGGTCACTCTGTATTGTTCTCATGACCCTCATAGACATCTTTTCACTAATTCCCAATCATCTGTAGCCTTCCAAACTTGATCCCATTTGAGCTAGACCCCTTTTTCCATGACTAATCCATCCCCATAGATCCCATTAGCTTAGGAAAATATTGACAAACTTAGACATAACACTAGGACCACTCCTATATACTTTTCATGCTCTTATTCAAGTTCATTTTTATCCCTAATGGTTAGTTTTTTCTACTTCCCCATACTTCTCCTTGTTGGCCCAATACAAGCACATTCAACCCATGACCAATAAATCCCTATAAAAGTCCATTCAAAGATCATTTAAAAAGGGTTAGAAAATATTACTAATAAAAAAAGAATACAAGTAAGACTACTCAAGTAATCTTTGGTATTATCTATATATAACTAGCCAATATATTTACAGGCTTATTTAAATCCTTACACCAGTCCCTAGCTATCTCAAGCACATCCAGTTGATAATTTTACATCTAGATACACACTATAGCACAAAGTACATAAAGTGAGAGAATTACATATAGATTGATCCCTCTTCTGATTATTGGGAGCTCTATAGACTTCCATCTATCAAAACTTCATGAACATGGTCACATAGACCTAGTGAACAAAACCCAAAAAGCTTAGATCCTGAAGATAATAGTGATAGAGATGTAATACAACACTAGTGCCACCCTTGTCCACTTTCAGTGCTCCTATCCAATCATAAAATGAAGGTTAGATATTAGTTTGAGATAGTGTTCATGTCTTGCACAGTGAATCTTAGACCTTATCTCAATTATATCAGTCAATTTCTAGCTAAGTCTTATTTTCTCCCTCTTATTACTATTTTTAGAAAGGTCAAAATTTCAACCTAATTTACACAAATTAGTAGCATAATTATTGCATATTTATTTAGTAACTTTACTACTCAGACCCTTTAATTAAATTAGGAATAATACACAAATATTCCCAAAATTTTTAAATCATTTGGTGAACCTGACTTCATTTGTGCATAAAAACTCTAGAAACCCTAGGGTAAATTTCCTACTAATTTTTATTATTTTTTTCTAATTTATTACTTGCATAATAAAATCAAAAATCAACATTTCATTTTAATTTTTTTTAGTAATTTTAAAATAATTTTATTTCAAACCCTAGTTGCCCATAATAGATCCCAGTATTTTCCCAATAATTTTCCAATAATTTTCTAATTTTTTATTACCATATTAAAATAAAAAATTCACTTTAAATTTCAAAATTTAATAGTAATTTTTAAGAACACTTATTTAAAAAAACCCTAGTTACATCTTTTAGGTCTCTTTAAATCACAAATTTTCTAATAAATTTTTGATTTTTTACTTGCATATCTAACTAAAAAAATCACTTTAAATTTAAAAATTTCATAGTAATTTTTCAAATAATCATCTTTCAAACCCTAGTTACATATACTAGGTCCCATTGCTTCTTGAGGCATCACCTTACATGTTTGTGACCTTTGTATCCTTTTTATGCATATTTCAATTCCTTGTTTAGATTATATCTATTTAATCTTTTCTACTATTATCCAAGTTATTTTCCTTATACCACCTAAGCTCCTTGCATCTCTTCCTTTGAGATGAAATCCAAGACTTAATGGCAACCATCCTAAATTCACCTAGATTATTTCAACTTGATCATATACCATAGATAAATAACCAGCTTAGGTTCTAGATATAAATCTTACACCACCATATTACACCAATTTACATGAGGATAATTTTGACAATGAGCAGTATGTGAATGATAATGATGATACAAACACTGATTTTCATGATCCACCACATCATATTCTTTATAAACTTCTACCAATTATTAATAATGAACTTTTCCTCGATAAAGATTTGATCTTATAAATTTTTTGAGAAAGACATAGGAGCCAACCCCAAGATCTTACTCCTATTTTACAATCTATCGTGGAAATAAATAAATATAAACAAGTTGAGTCTTCTATTCCTTTAGAGAAACCAGTTGTAAATGACACTATGAGGGTAAATATGTCTCAACAACCACCTATATCAGCCCAACCTACATCTATACCACTATCTACAACTAGTACATCTCTGTCTCTTGATGTGTTAGCCATTTTGAAAGAGATAAGATCTCTATAATCTAAGGTGCTACATCTTGAGAAAGGTGATTATAGTCTTACATAAGATTTGGATTATTTTTCTCTACTGCATACACCATTGGCATGTCACATTGCTTCTACACCCTTGCCACAAGGTTTTGTTCAACCCAATCTTACTCTATATGATGGCAAAGGTGATCTAGAGACAAATTTGAGATCCTTTCATGTAGCATGTTTGGACTATGTACCAAATGACTGGCTATTTACCAAGTTATTTCTAAAGATCTTAAAGAATTATGCTTGACAATGGTTCTATAGTCTACCAAATCAATCGGTTAATGAATTCAATCCTCTAGCCAACATGTTACTGGCTCATTTTATTATTAACATTGGTGACAAAGTTTCCTATGCCCAAGTTACACAACAAAAACAAAGGCAAATGAGCATCTCATAGATTATATTATTCATTATAAGACTATTTTGGATAAGATGACTAGTCCCATGGCTGATCAAGAGTTACAAGATATCTTCAAATAGAGTCTCCTACCAAATTTACATGAATCAATTATGTTCAAAAGATTCTCTTCCTTCACTGAATTATGTCACACACTAAATGAAAGAGAAGACAAAATAATTTTAATGGGAAAACTCAAGTATAAAAGTATATTAGAAACAAAAAAATAAGAGTAACAACAAAGTCAAGTTTAATGATAGAAAGAGTCAGAATCAATTGATAGTTAATGTAGCCTTCTAAATCCCCTTAGTGAGTGGTTTTATCAGCAATTCCTTGACAAACCTTCACCGATCTAATAGTTTCTCTAACTAGAGTTTTCAAGTAGATATTGGAATGTAACATCGTATCTCTCCCTCTTATTTGGCAAGTTAACCCAACAAAGGATCTTCCATGAGGATATGATCAACATGAATTTTATGAGTTTCATAGGGCACCAAACCATACAATAAATAGATACATTAGTTTGAAACACAAGATATAGGATTATGATAGATGGTAATCATATTAATCTTGGCACTTTAGTTGAGCCTCTTAAACAAAATAAAACATAGGATAAATCTTTGAAAATATTCTCAAATCCATTTCCACCACATTTTAAACAAGAGGAAAGGGACACATCAGGGGTCCATCATGCATATCATGCACATCTACCACCAGATACATATAAGGTACCTTCAGTTAAGACACATCCTTTGAGAAACATGATTGGTGTATAAAACTCTATAGTTCCAACTAGACCTTTCATCTCCTTCTCAAAATAGGAGATAATCAAGGATTATTTGAATTATCACACGCTCTTTATTAGAGCTTACATTCACAATCATCCTATTCATAGTGTTCTCATAGACAATGTATCCAATGTGAACATGTGCACTATGACATTATTATAAAATTTAGGATATTAAAAGTAGGATATTACCCTAATAGACACAATTATTAGTGGATTTAGTGGGCACATACAAAGTTTACTGGATGAGATTTTACTTCTTCTATAAGTTTGTCCAACACAGGTGGCCACACCATTCATTAATTTTACTAGTGTAGGAGTTTTCGATATGTTACTAGGTTGACCATAGATTCAAAAAATTTGAGTAGTGCCTTTTATAGTTCAAAAATACATGAAATCCACTCATGATAATTAGTTTTTTATAGTTGGTGGAATTCCATATGAGTTACCACTCCCCACTTTAGATCCATCTTATACTTTGTAGTCACCAGTTTCAGTTCAACCTCCAGTTTTAGTTTCTCCACTAGTTATAATTCTTCCACTAGTTTTGATTCAAACATAATTGAGGAATCCATCACAAGTAGAGAGAGTTCATACACCTCCATATATTCAAGATTCTATATATCTTATAGCTACAATATTCACACTAAGGGAAATATCATTGAGGTCTCATGCATCTACTCATAGAGCACATGTTTAGAGAAATTATCCTACTAATAGATGGGTCCCTAAGATCCATATAGTTGCATCCAATTCTTTGAGCTATGGGGATACCCCATATTTAGTTTCTACTTTAGATATTTCAAATCATTTATAACATATATAGCTTTCAAATCTACAGTCTTAGAATTTCCATCGTGCTTCATGATCATGCACAATTCCTCTCCTTAATATAGGACAACATGATAGGGAGTCTCCCATGAGACTCATTAGTTAGCATCATCCCTTCCTAATTTAATTACACATAGCTCGTCTTTAATTTACCTGTACATAATTTTTTATGCTTGATTGTACATAACTCATAACATTTCAAAATATAAAAATAATACAACATATTAAAAACACAAAAACATTAAAATATACCAAAACACCAAAAACATTTAGATTATATGAATTATCGATGTTTTACATTTATGTTGCTATGCTAGCCCTACATTTTCTATTCTATGCTATTGTTTGTCAATTTATATACATTACCATGCTTCACTTGATCTCTTTTTAGTGTGTGCAATGACATCTATCTCTTTTATTTCTTCAGTCTACCCATTGAATGGGAATCCTACTTTTAAATTGAGACATACATCAATATACATACCACTGGGGGCATATTTTACATGACTAAACCATCTTGGTTATGTCATTCTTACAACACACACTCTAGTTATCATATTGATGTACATTATTTACTAGCTTACATAGTTTACTCTATCGACACTTACTAGTATAGATCACTTATGTATTTATTAGCATATACCTAGTCTTGTATAAACATGTCTTTACTAATTTCACTTCTTTCTTTGATTAGTTAGGTGTGATTGTAATTCTAGTGTTTACATGATTTCCTTTCTTACTTTGCATAACTAGATGTTATTACATTTCTTAGTTCCTATTTTTCTCTTGTATGTGACTTAGGACATTTGAAAATGTCCTTTGATTCTATGTCTTGTGTGTGCCTTAGGGAATTTTCCAATGTCCTTTGCTTCTATTCATGTGTGTGCCTTAGGATATTTACCAATTTCCTTTACCTGTACTCTTATATGTGATTGTGCCCCTCATGTCAACCCTTGCTTGTTTCAAATATATGTGTATGAAACATTTGAACATGATTTATATGATTGAGTTTTAGTTTGAGTTACATGTGCCCATGTCCCTTGTTTTCTTGGCCCCTTGCACATTTCTATATGCTTCTTGCCTTGTATGCTTGTTGCTTGTTTACTTCTCATTATTTATAATTCCATGATCTATATCATGCATTATATTACTATCTTGGATGCTTTGATGGACATCATGATCCATCCCTCCTTTCCAACTAACAACTAGCCACACTTTCAATTCTAATTCATTACATTGCACATGTTATTACATTGTTATATCTATCTAGGCATACCCTTGTTGATCTAACAATCTCTCATTATAAACCATGTTATATCTTGAGATATCTTATCAATTATTATTGTTATATCATGTATCTTTACAACACAACACACTTGTAGGGATCTTTCTTTTGAGGTCAGTCATTATAGTGTTTTTATTCCTACCCTTAGAAGAGGGGTAACAAATAGGGGTTTTTTCATAAAGATTAGAGTTCTTAATGGTCAAAAATATAGTTTTTAGAACACCCAAAATATAAACCAAACATAAAATTAGTTAGAATAGACTAGGTAGATAGTTAAAATGTTATAAAAATCATCAAATTTGGCCTAGGAAAATAACACCAAGATTGGACTATAGTGTTGGTGTTATTACCATCCATTTTTGGTGCTCTTATTCAAATAATAGAAGCAAACAAAAAAGTAGGTTCAACTACAGTTTTATACAATCAGACTAGTTTATAATCAATAGTTTTTAGTACACTTTTTCTCAAAAAATCTAGATATAGGGGAAAATCATATGTGACATGATGGATCTCACATCTATGTTTAGATACAACAGTTAGTTTAACTTCTAAATCAGAATCCATGTTTTAGACACCAATGATTAGGGGCAATGTGCACAACACATTTTTTAATTTCTTTTTGAGTTCAACATTACTCAGGAATTCTCAGTATTTTCATGCCTTATTACATCTATAGGTGTTTGGCATCATTTTTAAGTGGCTTCCATACAAGCCTAACTTCCACATTTTAGAGTGGCTTTCATATAAGCCTATTGTACTAGTTTTGGAGTGGTTTTCATATGATCCTAATCTCCATCTTTTAAAGTGTCCAAAAGTTGCCTAATTTGTAGAATACATTCAAATATCCATGCCAAAATTATTATATTATAGATCATTCATGAGCTTTGGGAGCCATCTCATTTGGCACACATTTCATACTAGCATCAGTTTATAGCTTCACTTCAGAGGGAAACAATCAATCCAAAGGACTAGCTAGCCTTTGCATTCTTGAGCCACCTATTCAAAGGGATTGGAAACATAGTCCAAACATCTATTATCACACACATGACCACCTAGCTTCACTTAATGGGTAATGATGGAACTAAAGGGCCAGCATTTGCATTCTTGAGCCACTCTTGGGGAATTGAGCACTCAACTTCATTCATGATATTACTATTGGTACAACATCATCTAATTTTCTTAGTATCATCCAACATCACTCAACATCACAATAAGTTTTACATTGGTCTACATACCTGATGAAGTTTATTCATTCCTTTCTCTTCCTCTCTCTCTTACCCAACTCTTTACATTATTATTTTAGATATAACATATCTAGTAAGAACTGATCTACCCTTTATATTTCTTGAAAATTCATACTTCACAACATGCTCTCTCTATGCACACCCAACATCACATAGATTCATAAACTTCACCCTTACAAGTGACTTTATGTATGCTTTCTATTTTTCCTTTATACTAATATTTTGCTTTGTTGCATTACTAGAATAAAGTGGGGGACAATATAGTCATATAAAATTCAAAAATTTGTAACTTGAGCTTGGATAATGACACCCAACCCTTAAGTCCCTCTTTTTTTCTCTCATGACCCTCATAGGCATCTTTTCACTAATTTCCAATCATCTATAGCTTTCCAAAATTGATCCTAACTGAGCCAGACCCCTTTTTCCATGACTAATCCATCCCCTAGGTCCTGTCAGCTTAGAAAAATAGTGCCACACATGGACTATAGCATCAATACCACTCCTATCCACTTTCAACACTCTTATCGAAGTATATTTTTATCCCAAATAGTTAGTTTCTTTTGGTTCCCCATCCTTCTCCTTGTTATCCCAATGTGATTACATTTAACCCAAGACTAATAGATCCATATAAAATCCCATTCAAAGATCATTTGGAAAGGTTTGAAAAATATCACTAAGTAATTAAGAATACAAGAAAGACTACTCAATAAATCTTCCCTATTATCTGCATATAGCCAACCAATATACTTAAAAGATTATTCAAATACTTACACTAGTCCTTAGTCATCTCAAGCACATCTAATTCAACATTTTGCATCTTTATACACACTATTGGACAAAACACATAGAGCTGGAGAACTACATATGGATTGATCCCTCTTTAAAATATTGAGAGCTTTATAGATGTCTAACTATCAAAACTTCATGGACGAGGTCACATAGACTTGGTGAACAAAACCTAGAAAGCTTAGATCCTCAAGACAATAGTGGCAGAGGTGGACTACAACATCGGTGCCACTCCTATCCACTTTTGGCACTCCTATCCAATCATAAAATGAAGTTTAGATCTTAGTTTATGAAAGTGTCATAGTCCTGTACAGTGAATCTCAGACCTTATCTCAGTCATATCAGTTAATTTTTAGCTAAGTCTTATTTTCTCCCTCTTATTACAATTTTTAGAAAGGTCAAAATTATAATCTGATTTACAAAAATTAATAGCTTAATTATTGCATATTTATTTACTAATTTTACTACTCAAACCCTTTAAATAAATTAAGAATAATACACATATTCCCAAAATTATTAAATCACAAAATGAAATTATAAATTGAAAACATGAGGATAGGAATGAATACACTTGATGGAATTCAAGCCATGCTTCTAGTTTTAGGTAAATGTAGTTTTAAATTAAATTTTTTTAGGTCTACTTAGGCACTATAAATTTATGAGTAATCTTTACCCTTATATAGATTATTTTATTAATCTAATTAAGATAAAAACTATGTATAATTTAGATTTTAAAGTATGGAAATACATAACTTATCTCAATGTAAAGGATTGAAATATATTTGATAGTGTAATCTAGTAAATATGGAAGTATAATGAAGAATAAAATACTTATCTATTCATTTTACTTTTGCTGACTAAAACATAGTGTGTAGAAAGTCATTCTAGAAGCAATATTATGAGTAACTTAATGTAACTTTTTTATCCCTATGAGCACCAAAATAGTAATTTCATGCTCAAGTAGGTAATTTACAACAATTTATTTCAATTTATATGGTTCTTCCCCCAATTATTTTTCTTATTTCTTTTGACATAGGAAGGTGCAACTATTTATACTTTAGTTATGTGTATAATCTAGAGGTCTAATCATATGCACAATACCAAACAATCCATCTCCTTCATATAAAACCGTAGGTTAACTTATGAAGGGATAAAACCTAAAAATATTGGGAAGTTTAATGTAATAAGTTGAACTCAATCACCCCCATTAATTATTAATGACTATGTATGTATCTGATACTCCAAATTGAGAAATCAAAGCACACTAGTTATTCCCCTTAGTGTGAATGTGAAATTATGATCATTTTATACATGAATGCATATAATTATCTTGATTTAAAAAAAATATAATGTACACTCTTGAATTGGATTGGAATGATTTATAATTAAATGGTGAGTGATCCTAGTGACTAGTTTGTGATTTGGGAAGAATAGGTAAATATTTCTCTTTTTTTTGTAATGCATAGATGTTTGATGGATAAGTCCCATATGTATAATAATTATTTAATTTATTTGTGTTTATATCAACAAATTTGGGTAGTTTATCATGATAGTAACATTTTAGTTATATAATAATACTTAGAAGGATAATTTAATTTTATAATCTGACCATTTCTGGGAGAAGGACATTATTTAGATTTGGTGGGTAAAATTTGGGTGTTATTGACTAACTTTAATGTTCCTATACATGACATAGGAAAACTAATTTTATTATCTATATATCTCTTAGTATGATGGTTTATTAGTTTTTCATAGAATGGGAGATGTCCTTGGGTGACTGAAAACAAATTGAAATGATTGGACCAAAACATGACATGTGCATATGAAATAATGGAGAATAAGAGGTATATATGTGTGTAAAAGTTATGTATGGTGAGATTAAGTCAAAACATCTATTTTTTAAAGTGTCTAATACTAATTTTTATTAGATATGAATTCCCTTCTTTTTTTATAGTATTGAAATGTAATAAAAATACTAGAGTAAAATAATAAATATATAATTGAGTGTGTATAATGCAATTTGTATTTGGGAAAATAATCTAAATGTAAAACTTTGCTTGGTGAAAAATATGATCAACATGTAGTGGTAAATTCATATAAACTGAAATTTAAATTATGAAATATAATTAAATTTTTACAAGTTTTAATAACAAGGAAGGATTACATCTATATATGTGTAAAACCATGTTTCCTATAACTTTGATGGAGATGGTTATTAATTGTTGAAGCATTGGAGAATGGTTGCTCTTGTTAAAAGATTATAAAATTTAGAGGTTATTTAATCCTAAATTTTGTTTAATTATGTGAACCTATAGGGTGGGAGGATAAATTCCCAAACATCATGAATAATAAGTAGTTTTAAGACCATTGTGCATAATTGAACCTCAATTTCACTAACTAAAATATTTAATTTAAATTTGATATTAAATCTCAAGATGGTATGTAGGAGCCACATATTGGGCTCACTATGGCTAATGATAATTCCATTGAGTATGACTAAACATAAAATTTCATTGCATCAAAAAACATGAATCAACCATTGTAGATAGAATTAAAGATTCAAGTTTTATGACTACTAGTTCCATTGAATTCTATATTCAAATAAACAAATATAATATGGATCATTGTAAAAATGTGTATATATCCATAAAATAATATAATTCCTCATTGAATTCATGTAAAATAATATTTTATATATCATATATGTGTATGAACTAGTATTATCCCCCCCTAAATCTATGTCAAATGATATATATATATATATATTGTTATGTATCTAAATGATAAAATATTAAATCTATATCTCAAATTTATATGCATGTGAAAAT
Organism: Torreya grandis; assembly: GCA_037957365.1. NCBI lineage: Eukaryota > Viridiplantae > Streptophyta > Pinopsida > Cupressales > Taxaceae > Torreya > Torreya grandis. The sequence goes on along the minus strand of JARHVA010001217.1, from coordinate 219,991 downwards.
TTGTAACATTATTTCTATAAATTATGTGCACCTACATGACATATGCACTCAAATATGATACCCCTATTTCCACAATGATTAATTTTAAACATTTTATATTGTACACACTTCATATTGAGATGTTCTTTATGTTTTATTAAGATAAAAGATACTAGTGTTTCCTTATATCTAAGACATATTATATATTATGTGATATTATTGATTTTCTTACACAAGAATAATTATATACCTAGATTAGATGATTAGTATGTTCTTTATAATTTCTATGACATGCATATATATTCACTCAAGTTAATTGTTGATATGTTATGCCTTGTATATTCTCATATGTGTTTTTCATGATTCAAATTAATTATATTATTTATTTCATTCAGTTACTTTGGATATCTATGATATGGCATTTTATGTGTGAATTATTGTGTAGATGACAAGGGAGGTAGATAAGGGAAATGGGACTACAATAAAAATGATTAAATTATTAGTAAAGTGGTGTAATATGTACTTGATAATTTAATGATTCAAATAATTCCTTACGTTAGATGTGATCCTACTCAAAATTTGTGTACTTCCTCATTCATCCTAACACTATAAAAACCCATCGATACTATTTGTACCTCTTATATAAAGCTAAGGATTATTATTTAATTTTTATTTCATTCATAAAAAATAATTTTAAGCTACATAATTGGCCTTATTTAAGATTATTATACATAAATGAATGTGTAAGCCTTGTAAATGTGTTGCCTAGTGAGTGATCCTTGATATGTTTTAGCTATAACCCAAACCTCATCTTGTAAAATCATTCCACCTTGAAAAAATGATTTGAATATGCTTAGAGTTAGGAGTAATAGGATTGGGATACCTAGGTAAGTCACCAAATAATGGAAAATGGTCAGGAGGTGATCCCATCCTTCATTTAGCCTTGCAAGTGGATTTAATAGTTCACTAGAAGATTTATTATTGCTTAAATTTTTTGAATATTTTTTTATATTTTAGAGGTTGTTTTGAAAGCCTTGAAAATGTAATATTTGGTTTTAAATTACTAAGAAAAGAGAATATACAATTATTGTGTACATCATGTGATCTAGTTAGTTGATTTATATTTTGAATTGATATGTTTTGTTTTCAATTATATTGTTGAATCCATTGAAGTTCCAATACATGAAATTAATTTTCATGAAATTCTAAACTTGTAAAAAGTATATAAATCATTTTTTAGGTATTAGGCTTCCTCAGGGTCCTATAGAAACTTACAAAAAAAATTATGTACTACCATATAAAATATATGGATTATAAATCCAAAACCACTAAAAAGGTTTCATTTTATTTTGTAAACAACATGAGATTTAATTAATTATTTTACATGATTTTATAGGTAGGAAACCTCTCCTAATAATTTCAGTGTAATACATAAGGTATGATCATAAAAATTTTGAATGAAAATTTGGTCCCCATATAAATTTTTTAAAGGTGGGGTGTGATGGTAACAACAAGTCGCAACTCAGTGGGGAAATAATAAGGAATATTTGAGAACCCATCATGTTAACTTAATCACACAAAACTTTTAACTTTACCAGAAATAATTAGATAAACTAAAAAATTGAAAGATACTCTAAATGTAATCATGAAACATACTAACCCTTCTCAACATTTAGATTATGTGTCATTTTGTGGATATTAATTCCTCCTTATTATGAGATTTTTAGAAAACATTTAGGAAAATCTAAAGATTATATTGTTCTTTTTTGCTCAGAACATTTGTGTTTTTAAGTAATAAGTTATTGGAAGCTAGGCACTATTCCACTACTAATAAGGCCTCCATAAGCTCCAATAGAGATACTTAAATAATGCCTCTTCCATCTTTATTATTTTTTATATGCTTGTTAACCTTTCTTGGAATAAGGGTTGGGAACCACCATTGGTTGGTTAAGAATGGATTTTTTCCCTCAAATCAAATGTCTTCTTCATTATTTCAAATTACTTAGTATGTGTTAACTCTCAGACAATTAATACATATGTAAATGTGTAGTTGATATTTTGGAATGAGAAGTATTTATTAAATTTGAATGAAAAAATTATATCAACTTGCAATATTCTGAGAAACTTATTCAATTTAAGTAAAACTTTCTATTCAAATATGAAACATACCTTGATCTAAGAACTCTAAATGCACCAAGAATATTCTACACATATACCATTTGAATGTGATTATCACCTCTTGTTGTTAGGATAATATTTATGAAATAAAATAATCATTAGATTATTTTAAATTTAAACAAATTATTCTATACATGTGAAATAACTACTCTATAAATTAAGCAATACTAGATATGGGAAATACATCCTATGAAAGTGATAAAGATAATCTAGGAAATATGGAAGTATAATATATGAAAGATGAAAATATAATATAATACTATAACTAAAGTATAACTAAAAGTGACTCAAAATCATGTCCATATAGAGAAGCTATGAAATAATGTTTTAAAAACATCCCATCCATTGAAAAAGTGAGACCTTTACCTTGGAGGTCATTTAAGAGAAAATCATTCTTACCCAAAATATTAGATATTTGACATTGAATAATCTATAAAGAAGTGAAATTTTTATGTTGTCCTTTATTTTCATGTGCCTTACCCCATAAAAGCATGAAGTCTAAGTTATTGAAAGATTTTATTGTGGACCTTTTATCCAACCACTTCTTGACAATGTCTTCGTTCTTGTTGAGGATATGTAATGATTTTATTCATGCATCCTCCATATAGACTATGTATAATAACCTTTATTGATGTGTTCAACTTCTTCCACATACTATTGCATAATTTGATACATTGGTAACTTGAGAGGAATAGGAAAAATTGGTTTTTATCCATAAACCATAAAGAAAAATGAAGCCTTGAGGGATTACCTATACCTTGCTTTGTCTACCCATTGTGAATAATTTAGTAGTATAAGACTCATATTAATTTGTATTATGTTTATTTCTTGATGGCATTCATCAAATTATTGTTAGTGGACTCAATAACTTAATTTTCTCATGGATAGTAACTTGAGGAAAGCTTAATGGTAATGTGACTATTATAGGCCCACTAAGTAAATATATAGATTGAAAATCTAGACCATTGTCATACACAAAAAAAACTATTGATATAAATCTAATAAGTATGTTCTCTTCTATAAATTTAATCACATATTAATCTCTAGAACTATCCATAGCCACATCCTCTATCCACATGGTAAAATAATCAATAAATGTTAAAATGAACTTGTGATTTGTTGAATAATTTAGATTGATTACTCCTATGAAGTTAAAAGCACAATAATAAAAATGGCATCCTTCTATCATCAGATGTATTAGAATGGATTCATGTACTTCCATATTTATAAATACTTGAAAGTTATGGCATGTTCTAGCATGATTATGAGCATCCTTGAATATAATAGGTGAATAATATCCTATCCTTAGGATCTTATAAGTTTTATAATTTATATAAGTATTTCCACTACACATATTTTGATGAAAATTATCTAGGATGTATATATCTTCTTCTCTTGAGACACACCTCAAATAGTTACACTCATAATTATTCATAATTATTCTTGCACATAACTATATTTTTAATCATGTAATGATATAATTTGAGAATAAGTGATTTTTTTGCTCTATATTCAATTTAGGAGGCCACACGTGTATAATTAAGTGCTGGATAATGTGGGTATACTAGTCAATATATAATTCATGGGTTAGATGATTTCTTGGCCTCATACCATCTTGGTGGATTTTATTTCAAGATCAAACTCATAAAATTTATCCATACATTTATCTCTTAATTTACCCATTTCATTCTAACCAAGTGTGAGCTTGATACTTGGGTCTCTATTGATAGTGTAAGTCTTATTTTGAATAATATAGTGCTTGAATTTCTTCACTAATTTTATCAAGGTGTATATTTACTTATATATAGTTGAATAGTTTAGTTCTACATCATTTAAATTAGTAACCATGAGGGAAATTATATATTCACTATCATCTACATTTTCTATGAGCACTGATTTTATGGTGTGTTTTGAAAAAAAAATGTAGAAATAAATATTTAATAAAAGTAAGGTTAATCAGAACTAGAGCTCGATTAATAGAAATCTTAATATCTTGAAATGATTTATTGGCCTCATTTTTCTATTCTATTTTATCATATTGTTTCAAAATTGTGTTCAATGGATAGAATCTCTTAAAATCTCAAAATGAATTTTCATACAAACTTTATTTTGAAAAATACCGACTTCAGTTATTTTCTAATGTTAATGGAATCGTGTATGAAATGGCTGGGATTCATTCTAAATCAATGTAAATCCTATCCTTGGTAATGAATTTTCCTATCAATTTTCCTTACGTAACTCTAAATATGATATTATTTGGATTTAGTGACACTCCATATATTTTTCACTTGACAAATACTTTATATAAGTGAGTCATACGGTCAGATCTATTCTTTGAAACATAGTAAGATATTTCATGTAAATGGTGATTCATTTGCCAATGAATCCTTGAAAAGAGAAGTCCATGGCATGTTAATTTTTTTATCTTGCATTAATCAAGATACAAGACACCATTTTATATGTAAAATTTTCCCACTTGGTGGTAAAACTAATCTGCATTCGATCTTTTGCTTCTACTAATGCTTTATTTTACCCTAGGAAACCATATAATGAGGCATCACATCAGACCCACTAGCCATCTAAATTAATTCATATAATGAGGGAAAGGGATACTTATACTTTTTTTATGATCTATTCAAATTATTTAAATCAATACATAACCTAAGTTATCAACCCAAGTGGAATTCCTAACTAGGAATATAATATTAACATATGATAGCTTTTGAACATATGTTTAAATGAGGGGCTCTAAAAATGTTTATACTAGGCTTTAGTGCTGCTTGAAGGGATTACTTCCTTGATTTAGAGGAATGGTTTATGTAATAAATATAGGATTTAATATTTTTATATCTTCATAGGTCCAACAAGTCAAATATTTATATTTTTAATGATTTATTTAGTCTCTACTTCTCGCTCTTAGAAAAACTCAAGGAAATGTTTACATATTGAGGATGTTCATCATTTCCCATATTTTCTTTGATGAAATTATATTCACTTGTTTTTTGTTATTTCTATTTTCAACATGTATATCCATGTCAAAATACCTTTCTAATGATAATGTTACCATATGTATTTTACTCTCTTTGAGCTATAATATACCATCATCTCCTAGGTCTTTTATGTTAATATGCTAAAAATCATTTTCATCTATTATTTGAGATGTAAAGGCTACATAATTATTCACAAAATGTATAATATTTAATAATAATAAAACACCTAAAATTTATCCACTTTATCTATTAATGAGGGGCCAAGAACCAACTCTAAATAAAAATTAAACATTTTAGAGTTATGGAATGGTGTTAAATTGGCAGCTAGAGTGGCTAGTAATATACTATCTGATTTTAATCCTTTAGAATAGTCTTGAAGTTGTATGCCTTAGATGACTTAATAAGATCCCAAGCCCTTATACATTTTAAATTATGAAATTTTACACTCAATTTTACTTTTGATCTAGTTGACAACTAGCTTTGAATCACCAAATATTAACAAACATTTGATGTCTTATTTTAGTGCAAACTATAAGCCCAAAATCAAAGCTTCATATTCAATGAAATTATTGGTGCAATGGAATTATAGCCTGTATGAAGTAAGATATGGTTTCTAATTTGGGTTGATTAAAGCTATGTTGTCACCAGATCTTTGATTAGATCTATTTTTTTTCAAAATGAAGAGTCCATAATTATGAAGAACATTCAAATTATCATTCATGAGATTCACATTTTATAGTAAACATATAAATGTTTGTATGTGAGGATGTGAAGTTGACCCTATAATTTTCAGCATTATGTTATATGATCATGTACTTCATCTTTAATTCTTGTTCAACTTTAATCTAATTGAATACTCTTTTTCCAAGGTAGCCAAATGTGCTAAAAATTAATTTACACGTATCTATTTGATGCCTTTGACCCTTACGACTCAATAGTAAGCCATAATCCTCAAGAATGTCAAAAAATAGAATATGTACACACACACACACACACACATGTATGTATGTATGTATATGTATATATATATATATATATATATATATATATATATATATATGTACATATATATACATATATATATATGTACATATATATATACATATATATATATACATATATATATACATATATATATATATGTATATATATGTATATATATATGTATGTATATATATATGTGTGTATATATATATATATATATGTATATATATACACACACACATATATATACATATATATATATATATATGTATATATATATATATATATATACATACATAAATATATATATATATATACATACATATATATATATACATACATATATATATACATACATACATACATATATATATATATATACATACATACATACATATATATATATATATATACATACATATATATATATATATATATATATATATATACATATATATATATATACATATATATATATATATACATATATATATATATACATATATATATACATATATACATATATATATATATATATATATATATATATATATATGAGATATGGGCATGCATACAGTCACCCATAGATATGTACACACATACACACACATAATTAGACACATGAATATGAATCTAGATGAATGTAAACATTAAGTAAATCCCCAACAACTAGGACTACAATCTTGTCTAACTATAAAACTACCCATTTAGACTTGTTTGGAGACAACCCTAAATTGATGAAAATAGTTGTAGGCATGATGGTGGCTGAAGAACCCGAGTTTAATAAAAAATTATGATAATTATTTTTAGAAACTCTAATAGCTAGTAAGAAATTTAGTATCTCAATTTCTCTCTATGAAAAACCACATTAGTATGTGAAAAAATAGATTTATCATCAGATGACTTACTAGTTATTAATTTAAATAATAGTTCCTCTGTAATTAATTTAAATAATAGTTCCTCTATGTTGATTAATATAAGTTAGATCATGAATATTAATATTTACCTTAATTTTATTCATTTTCTAAACTATATTATGTCGAATTTTATTTTATGAATCAAAAACATGTTATTGATCACTTACCTTTGGAGGGGGTTGATTGTTATTAGATTTTATATTTTGAGGAATAAATGCACTATTTTTTAAAGGCATGAAAGTCATGAGAGGATGTTGGATTTTTATTCTAAGGTTTCAATTATTACTTTAGAACTACTAGAAAACATAGATATCATTTTTATTCTCTTCTAGCTTATTCTTATCTTTGGCTGGGAATGGGAATTCATATGCTTCAAACATCATTGTAGTATTAGAATGATTTGAATTTATGAAGGGAGATGGATATAGATAATTTGGAAATAATTCATACCTATCCATTTACTTTTATAAAGTATCAAAAGTAGTGTAGAATGCTATGTAGTCTAATTCACCATGTTATGTTGTATTGTGGACTCTGCAACAATTAGGCAATGTTGTTTCTAAGATATTTATTTAAGGCATATTATTACATGGTTATTTTTATATGTTATTTAAAGATATACTAAAATACCTATTTGACTTCTAGGTTATGAAATTATGACTAGAATTTTACCCCATGGTGTTTCCCATAGGTTCTACATACTACAGAATTTGTTGTTTAACTTCTACACCATCTATTGGATAACATCCCATTATAATTTTCTATAATCTAAAGAAGTAAATTATGTGGTAGAAATATTAACTAGTGTCAGGGCTTGGTTCTAATTTTGATGATTAAGTATTGACTAGGATTATTTAGGAAATATACTTTTTAGTTATGTGAGGCATGGGCCACAGGTAAATGTGTATATACCTAGTTTTGAATTTGAGCCATAACATTATTATTAACATTTAAAATAGGATTAAGGGCTAGGAAGTTAGGAATGATATTGGGTATGGCCAAATCTTGTAATTAGGGACTCAAATATCTATTAATATTGATATGTTTAACATAGGCTAATGCTACTAAGGTAATAATTTGTGTTCTTCATTGGAAGACCATTGTCATAGAGTCTAAGGTGTTTCTCTACATCTCAAGGGATAACACATCATTGGGCCTATAGTTAGCATCTACTAATCTATAATATTTGAAATATTGCATTAAAGGCTCTAATTGGTTCATTAGGTTCCCTTATCATGCTAAAAAATGTTAGTATATGATACTTGGGCTAGTGAATTATCTAAATTATGACAAAAAGGTATTTTAACGCTAGATCCAATAAATAATTGAATCTTATAGAATACTGAGGAACCAATCATAAGTATCATCCTATAATGTAAAAGGAAAAAGTATACATGCCACATATTCATGGACTAAATGTAATATCCATAAATAAATATTGAATTCCTTTATATGTTCTTTTGTAATCCTACCTATTGAGGGAGAAAAGAAAGGAAGATACTTTTTTAGGTTTCTAGGAAAATTGTGGACAACTATTAAAATAAAAATAAAAAATGAACCAACTAGGCTAGGGGCACCATATGCAGAGGAAGGTAACCTCTTCTGATTAGGGAATAAGATTGACTTTGGGATCCCTTCAAGGTGACTTTATATCACCAAAGCCTTACATAGATCTATAAGGGTCATGCTAGTATACTAGTGGCATAATTAGGTCTTGTTAATATTCTAGGTATATCTAGCACAAATAAAGTGATATTCTTCAGGAAATTAAAGAGTCCTGCTTATAACACCAAAATAATTAAATTATTTTTTATGTTATTAGTATTAATGAATAAAATTCATTCCAAGACATGAGTTCAAAGATATTCAATTTTATAAATAACAAGGTGGTGGAATAATGGTGAGTAATAGGTTATTTACCTTAGATGGTTTATATGTATGGATATAAAACAAACCAAGACTATAGTTCATATGGCTAGAATATTATGACCTAAGATCGACTAAATCAAAAAATATATAAAAAGAGAGAAAGGTAAAGCAGAGAATAAGTTTTTGTGAATGAATGATAGATGAAACTCTTCCAAATTGGATATTTTACAATGGAATAGAAAATGTGATTGAGAACTATTGCCTATTATAATTTTTATTTGCACATAAAACACACAAACATAGTTAGGAGTCCAAGGACATGAATACAATTAAAAGGACTATTTCAGATAATCTGGACTTATTTCCCTAAATTGGATAGGAGATGATAATTAAAAATGAATAGTTTTTGGTTTTTGTGCAAGTTGCACATGTAAAGTATGGTAATAATTTGGATCTATTCCCCATTCATTATATAGGAGAGAATTTAAAATTATAAAATTTTGAATAATGTAGGCATATTATTTATATTTGTTTTTCAATTGAAGTATAGATACGTCTAAATTATTTGAAATAGTCCCTAATAAACCTAAATGTTCATAACTAAAGGTTGTTACCAATGTATGATTGCAATATTTACTTTTTGAAAGGGGGATTATAATTAATAAACAAACTAATTCAAATTAGCTACAACATAATTTAAATAACTATATTTAAAACACTTATATACAACTCAAAGACTAAAAATACAAGTATGACAAAACTTATTCAATGAATCACAAGGTTTGGGGAATAAACATACAACAAGACAAACTTATAGAATAATCCATAAAAATTAATATTCATCTCAAATGTAAAATTATCTTCCCTTTAGAATGTGAATGATAAAATTATATATAACTTAGGATGGGGATACCATATCCTAAAATCAAAGTATAAATTTACATATTTTATTTTAGTAACTGAGTGCCAAAATCAATGCATATTGTGCATGTATACATATAAATATTATCCCTAAGCCAAAATTGTTAAACATTACACACACACACACACACACACACACACACACACACACACACACACACACACACACACACACACACACACACACACACACACACACACACACACACACACAAATACACACACACACACACAAAAATATATGTATCTGTGTGTGTGTGTGTGTGTGTGTGTGTGTGTGTGTGTGTGTGTGTGTGTGTGTGTGTGTGTGTGTGTGTGTGTGTGTGTGTGTGTGTGTGTGTGTGTGTGTGTGTGTGTGTGTGTGTGTGTGTGTGTGTGTGTGTGTGTGTGTGTGTGTGTGTGTGTGTGTGTGTGTGTGTGTGTGTGTGTGTGTGTGTGTGTGTGTGTGTGTGTGTGTGTGTGTGTGTGTGTGTGTGTGTGTGTGTGTGTGTGTGTGTGTGTGTGTGTGTGTGTGTGTGTGTGTTGTGTGTGCGTGTGCGTGCGTGCGTGCGCACGTGTGTGTGTGTGCACACGTGTGCGTGCATGCACGTGCATAGACACACACACATATATATGCCAAAAATAGACATGAAACTTGAGTCTTAATTATAATTAAATACATGAAAAAATAGATATATAATCAAGGTGTTGATTTAGCACTGCTTAATGATGTATTTTGCATGTTCATAATATCATCCATTGTAGATATAATTACAATTGGAGTTGCAACTAAAGTTTATGGAGGACCTGGTGGAATTATAATTAAAAGTGTCACACAATTAGACACTTTCAATGTCTTCACTATATTACATCCTAGAAACTAAGGTTATGTACTTGGAGGTGGTTGAAATGTAGAATATGTACTTATTGAAGGATGAGTCTATTTGAATTCTTCCAATAACTTGTTAAAATCATGACTTTCCCCAAAATATATCATAATCATCTCATTGTCAATGATAAATATTTTAAACAAGAAAGTTAAGTTGGACATCATATTCTCATGAATAAGCATCAAATCTTTAAATTACATGTTCAATGTATCTATGTTGGCCACCTTATATTTCATAAAATTTATCAATTGGATAATCTCATTAGTTTTATAAATAGTGCATTCAACCTCTTCCCATAAAATATCAGTGGCCACCTAGAGTAAACCCTCAAAAATGGGCCTTTAGAATAGCTACCCCAAAGGTGTATATATATCTATATTCCTCTTATCCTTCAAAATTGACACTGACCATTGATCATGACTTATGAATTGCTACAACAAGGCATGTGTTTCACTATGCCACTATGACAAATTATCACTCATGGTTGAGATGTGGTTCTAGGATAATGTAAAATTATGATCTATAATAAAACAAAAATGTTCATAATCTTTATTTTTAGTATCTTATTCCAATAAATTGAGCTTGACATTCAAATATTTAATTATTTTGTACTCATAGTTTACCCTTCCCCATTATAGATGTGACCTAACTCTTACATGTATTATTTAACCAATGATATTTTACAATGTTTTGGTTTCTCCTTGTGCATTATCTGTAATTCATTTGGGAGTTTTTATAACATTTATTTCTTGAATTCTTTACTTTTATTGGTCATAATTTCTAAAAATATACTTAACCACTCCACTAGTTGCATCAAAACAATTGTTAGGATCTTCCTTATATTTGTATGGGTTAATAGTGTGGATCTTCCTCTTATTTGTTAGAGATAATATGTCTTATCTTTATTCTAACTAAATAGTTTCACCCTTTACTAACACAATATTTATCTTGATCTTTCTCAATGTGTTATTTTTTCTATTAAAATGAAACCACACCTTTGACTACTTAGTAATGAAAAAAATCTTGTTTTCTCTCGTCTTTCTACAATATTTGGATCCATGGAAGAATGATGACTATAGATTATTCTTATATAGTTTTTGTAGATGTAGAGGTGGAATAAGGGGATTGAATTAGAGGGTGCATTGATGTTGAATTAGGCTAGATGGTAGGACAATATGTATCTAATTCATGAAAATAAGGGACGGTATTTCTCCATGAAGTGAAAACCTTATATGGAGGTGTCTCAATGATATACTTGGTCTTTTATGGCATCATAAATATTAATATAATGGATGAATTTGTTTGGGTATCCAAATAAATAGGCACACCTATCTGTGTAGATGTCATATGAGGTGTAACTTGTGGAGCTAAAATGGAAGCAAACACTAAATATTCTAAATGCACATGTTCATTCAATCTAAGAGACTATAGATTAGCTTCAATATTATATGTATAAGTTTCATGGGTATGAATAGAACTCAAAATATTGGAATAACTCTTATTAGGTTAGGTGATAAAAAAATGACAATTCAATGGGATTTGGGCTATGTTTTATAGTATTGACATTGTGAATGCATGAGGCCTCTTTAGAAGACTCAGAGAATAAACAAAGAACACAAATAATGGATAGCTCTTGTTATGATAACTGAAGTAGTGATAATTTTAGGAGACACCAAAGAATTAATAAGTTATGTACTTACATTAGATGGTTTGTTATCATTTAAAGTAATAGTGTTAATGAAATTTTTTGTTGTAGAGGTTGTTACTATAGTTTATGCAATTGAAACCTCTATATTAAATCCACTTATGGAAATTGTATTAACTCTTTTAGTAAAATTATCAATGACTGAGGACTCCTTGATAAATTTATCCATTTTTTTCTATTGAATATATAATGGTGTTGTATCTATCACCTTTTATATTTTTTACTCTATAATCGAGGTGAAGAAATTAGAAGTGTAGTCAATGATGTAAGTTTCTATGTTTTAACTTCTTATTTAGACTCTGCCTCTAACTCCATATATTTTCCTCCTTTATTTTATTCTAATGTTATTTTTTTCAACTAATTTAGATTTCTCTTATTCTAATTATGACTATTCATTTATTTATTTTCCCCCTAAATTACTTTCCTCTTATTCTTTTATTGGCTCTACTTCCTCTTAATCCTCTTTTAATTCCTCATAAATATGTACTCCTTTAGTTCATAGAAATTTAACTATAATTTCTTATTCTTGTAAAACTTGGGGAGATACAAGAGGAGTCTTATGCTTCCTTCGATGTGTCACAAGTAGTGGCATGGTAAGAATAAGATATGGACTTGAAATGAGTGGAGTATAAAATGAGGGGGCTATATTGGTAGAGATTTGAGGAAGTTGAATGGGAATGGAAGTGACCATTGGTGAAGCTGTGGTAGGAACTGGGCAAAAATGAGTAAAAAATAGTAGCTTATGAAAGGAAAGAAGGATTAATTACTTGTTTTATTGTTGTTAATAGAGTCAGGGGTGAAAAATAAAGTGGTCCCTCTAGTCTACTTGTAACTATAGATTCCTCTACATTAGTTATGGGTTGAGAAACAATAACACTTGCACATGTGGGGAGTGTATGAAATCAAAAATGCATCATGTCTATAAATCAATCCTGGATCAGAGAAGATAGATCATAACTACACTTTTGATTGGGGATACACTTATTAAGTGGGAACATGACCAATATAGGGATCAAAGAGACCTAATTAGGGGTTCACTTGTCAAAACATATCATGATAATAAGGTTTACAAAGCTTATAGTCTAAAAACATCACACAACAAACCTAATGGATTTCTAAGGTTTAAAACATTTCACATATTCTAATAGAAAGAAAGTAAATCTAATCTAGTGCACACCAAAGCTTGTGGGACAAAGTGTGGGTTAGAAAAAATAAAGTAAACAACTAAACTAAACATGTATTAGAAGACATATACTCACATAAATGTATATGGAATCCTAATACATAGGAGAATAATACAAATCCATTGTCTATCTACTCTTATAAAGGAGAAATAAATTTAGGAATACTTACCTTTGAAGATGAACTTGCTGAGCCTCAATCTCTCTCTTGGCCAAGGTGTTTTGTAAGAGACTGTTGTGGTATGTAAGGATAAACAATATAAATCATATATAGGCTACACAACCTATCTAATAATACAAAATACTTATCCACAAGACAAGATCCATATCTCTAAAGAAAGTATGGAACCCTAAGCTTTATTCCTCAAGTAGAATGGTTAATAAGCATAAGCTCATTTGCACTTTTGTATTAATTATTCTCTTATGAAATGGTGAGAAATGAACTTTTATATATAGGTAGATATTTCCCTAAATCCCACAAGGAATGTTGGCTATACAGAGTCAACCCAGTTGACCCAATGTGTTTTCAAGGACAAATCACTAGGTCTATGCTAGGTCGGCCAAAAGGCTAACAAACCAAGAAAGTGATAAATACCCCTAAATTGTACTAGGTCAAACCATTCAACCTAGTACATTCAACTATCCAAAAGGGTATTAAGGCAAGAAAAGGAGAAATGGAAAGAGGAAAATATTGGATGAGGTAGGACTGAGAAGAATAAGCTTAGGGTAAATGGTTTTAAGAGAAGTGTGTAGATGAATAGTGGTAAAAGGGATAATAATATTATGAAGCACTAATGTTATACCCACTCCTTTCTCAGTGTAACCCTTAAGGCATGAACTCAAAGAGATTGAGAATCAATAGGTTCTTACAAGATATAAAGTGTCAATAATCAATAAAAGTTTGATAATATTATGTGTATAAATGTGCCCCACTCAAAGCTCATCACATGTCACACAAGTATAACACATGATGGTGCTTTGAGAAAAGAACATGATAACACAATGCTGATGCTATGTAAAGTATAGTAAGTATCAAATAAGATAAATGAATAGACTAAATTTAAAAACACATTCCTTTAACTTACCTTAGTGTTGTCTATAAAGAAGTAGACTATAAGATATGTGAAGATGTCTAATGTAGAGAACACTAGATGAATCTATACAAGTTAGTGCAAAAAATAGCCAAAAATAGTTTTTTTTTGAAAATATTCATATGATAGTGGAAAATAATCTATACTTAATCATGAATCTAATGCATTTTATGATTTGGAAAATGAATGAGTAAAAACAAAGATATAAGAAAAATAAGGAATCTACAGGACAATAATTGAAGAATTTGTATTTTGAAAAGTGATCTAATATCTATCTTGTGGGATTTTTTATCTATAAGTGAGGATGAGGAGAATATATGGGGGTCCCTAGTGAGGGGATAAATCCATGATGTCCTAGATGAAACTTCAACAATATGACCCCATGACACTAAAGGATTTGAGTACACCATCTACCTCAACTCAGGTGAGCTAGTTAAGATTAGATGGAGAGGTAGCAAGGTAAATACAAGAATAGAGAGAGAGGATGAATATAATAAAAAAATGGGTGTAGGGGAGATACAATCATGGTAGGCCCTAGTAGATGAGATAATTTTACATCTATTGTAGTAGTACAGATGATAGAGATCTAGACCCAGCTGGTGGAGTCATAGATACAAACAACACACCTATAGGGATAGGTAGAGGGATTTATATCTTGGATGACCTCCTTAAAGCATACCATTTAGAGGAGTTAGATTGATGCCTCATCAAGTAGTATGGATAGGCCATAATATAGATAAGATGGGGCCTAGCCATAGAGTTGAAGCATTGTATATGATTGCATTTATTGAAGAAAACTCATGATATATATATATATATATATATATATATATATATATATATGTATATATATATATGTATATATGTATATATATATGTATATATATATATGTATATATATATGTATATATATATATATATATATATATATATATATATCATTTTGGTATATTTTGTTGGATGTGTATGTTGTCATCATTATTGATTTTGGTTGTTTATTATGGTTGAGGATATGGATGCTTAGGATATATTTATTTATATCACATGTATTTAGATTTGTTGTATATGTTATAGGAAATATATGAGATGTAGTTTCTTTTCTATAATTGTGAAAGACACATGCATGGTTAAAAAGAAACAAGCAAAAAGGAATTGGAAAAATATAATCAATAAATAAAATGTACTGCACACTATTTTAAGATGGGAAATGTGTAATAACAAGAAATTAATAAGTATAAAGAACCTATAAAAGGAAAAACAAGATGGTCTAAAGGAATTTGTTTTTAAACTAATGTAAAAGATTTTTACACCAAATTAAAATACGTAAAATCATACTAATATCACATTGGGAAGTATGAAAAATAAAGTAATAAAATGGAAGGTATGTAAAAGGGAAAAAATGGTAATAAAAACTAATTAATTAAGTCAATCAATAATACTAAATCATACTTGCAAGTATGAAAAAAAAATTCAAAAGATTGGTCATACTAATTCAAGCTGAGAAGTATGAAAAATTTAAGAAATGGTTAAAATCTTACATGGACTTAAAAATAAGAAGATAAAAAGGTGAAATAAAAATGAAGTAATCATAGAACATACTAAATCAAGATAGGAAGCATGTAAAATGATGTCTAACCTCATAATCGATCACATCTTATCTCAAATTTGACACATGTAATTTGGATGGTGACTTGGGTATTCAAAAATTTTGTAAGGAGGGTCAGGTCCTATCCATGGTATTAAAATAAAAATTTATAAAGAGAACACAAATAGGGTGGAATAAATAGGAAAATTTGTAATCAAGGATATGGGTAATAAGAATGAAAAGATGGTAATTTGTGAGGATGGTCAAAACCTATCCACAATCTTACAAAGCAACTCACAAATGAAATCCCAAGGGGAGTGATCAGTAGACAAGATAATATATATCAAGAGGAATATTAAGGGAAATAAGGAGTGAAAAATTTAGTATAAAATAGAGTACCTTATGAGGAAAGAGGCATACTAAGGACATGAGAAAACACTAAGTGATTAGTGATTGTCTATGTCCAAAGGAAACTTGTTCTCTATAGATACAAATAATTGTAGGAAAATAAGTGTGATATTAAGATTAAATCATGATGGTAGATTGGTACAAGGAAAAAAATGGACCTACCTTCCCATGACGTGTTCCCCACTCTTCAAGATCCCTTACAGAGTCATTGGCCTACTGCAAAGATTGGGTACTTACATGAGAAAGTAGGTAGCAATAAAAGATTTTTTTATTATCCTCTTATAATCTACTAGCCTACTACACCCCAAAGGACCTTGGATCTACTATGAGGCCAATTTTAGAGTTTGATATTTGACTATAATAAAGAGATGTGCTTTGAATCATGTATTTTATTATGATTAGAATTTTAAGAATTATTTTTCCTTTTGATATCATTACCTTCTTTTTAAAATGATTTGAATTTGAATTTTATTTTGAAGGATGTTTAAGATTCCTTATCCATACAGATTTTGAATGACCAATCATGAGATAGATAGTGATATGCATGAATGAGCTGTAGGCTAAGGCTAAGCTAAGTAACCAAAGATAAAGACTGACTATGACACTTAGGATTGATAATGAACTAGCATGTGATCTCAAGTATCAATTATGTATATGCTTAATTTGTGAATAAAGGAATAGGGAAAAATGAAATCCAAAGTGGATCAGTGAAAGGAGATAATAATGAGATAGATTGTTTGCTAACTGTTCACATGGTAAAGGGAGATAATAACCAAAGAGAATACGATAAGTATAACCAAATCACCATGATAATTATCTATGAAAAATAAGGACAAGAAAGAAAAACAATCATAAATATACAATAAAGGGAATTTTAAGAAAAAATATAGGGAAAAGGGAATGCAAATAAATGATAAAGAAAAGAAAATCATATGAAAAATATAAAAGATAAGAAAGATATAGTACAACAAGTAATAAATCATGATATAAGATAAGCATAAATTACCATAGTGTCAAATTATATAACAAATAAAAATAATATTGGATCATACATCCAATCCAATATAAATGTGAAATTAACATGCATGTGCTCATAAATACTAGTAAATCTATCCACACACATTATCCAATACATCAGATAAGTCTGTATGAATATATAATTAACTGTTGCTAAGGTTTCATCAATCTCTAATGAATACTTGGCAAATACTTCTTTGTTAATCTCCTCAACTAAAAAAGTAGGAATTCTCAAAGGATCATGCTGAGGAGGAAAATTAGGCAAAGGCTAGTTAGGAGAATGCATGGGATTAGGTTCTATAGGAGGAGAAGGAATCACTAGTAGAGAAGGATCCATAGGTGAAGGAATCATGGGTAGAGAAAGATCCACATGTGAGGGAAGGTCCATAGGTGAAAGAATCATAGGTGGAGGCATATAAGGTGGTGATGGGACCATAGGAAGTGACGGAACCACTAGAGGTGGAGCCATAAGAGAATAAAGAGGCACCTTATTATGGGAATGACCTGTGGGAGAGTGGTAGAAGGTACATAAATGGATATAAGGTGATCTTTGAGATGTTGTAGGGTGTGATAATGTTTGGTGTGATCAATGTTAAAGAGATGAGATAGACAATATACCTCACCATAATTAGGCAAATATTTAGGAATTACCTTCAAGGGAGGTTTGTCTTTATCTAATGATAGGGAAGAAGGATGTAAGGTATCAAGATATTATCATAACTTATGACAATGGGAGGAAGAATGGTTATTTTTCCCATAGAAGCAATGGATACACTTGTGAGTTGTTTTAGTCTAAGAACTCATGGAAAGAGGTAAACCAAGAGTGGTATAAGCCAAAGAATACTCATCAACCCATTTGGTGGGCAAAGGAGCCTTTTTAGGCAAGGGAATAAAACCATCACCAAAGGAGGGTGATGATGAAGAATGAATAGAACTAGATTCAATGGAAGGAGCAATAACATCAAAATTAGGGGTAGTACCAACAACAATAGGAATGAAAATAGTATCAACTATAGTATAAGTAGGAAGAGGCTTAACTATAACTAGCTCTATTGAGGGAGGAGCAATATTTAGAGAGGGTATAAGGAGAGATACACTAACCTTAGGGGTAAAATAGATATGAATATTATGGTACCTATAAAAATGGTAAGGCTTGATCATATCATGATCCATGAGCATAGTACAACATGGTTCCTTAGAAACTAGAAGTTTCAATGCCATATCTACCCTATGATAAAGGGGAAAAATGTAAAAATCAAGAATTATAAGTGAAAGAAAATAATGAGATGTATGAAAAGACTCAAGTAAAGAAGAATGATAATAGACAATCTTAACATCATGAGCCTAGACAAGACCACCTAATAATGGATCATTTAAATAATAACCATGATCATAATCTAGGGTATGAAGATCAATGACACAAGTACAGATAACATTGTCATATGATGAAGCATGGTGAATAAAATGCCTAGTCTTGGTCAAGACTATAGGAATGTCATCTCAAGGAGGTTTACAAGAATGAGGCTTCAAGGAAGTAGGAAGCTATGATATGAGATGAGGTGAGAGATTAAAAAAATTTATCTTTAATTTAATCTCATTGGGCTCATCATCATCATAATCTAAAATATTATGAGCAATGTTACCAATGATCTTGGGATGCCCATTATAATCATAGGTTGAATTAAGAAGAAATTTGAGATGATAAGACTCATGGAATGTAATACTTGGCAAAGGTTCAAGAGTAGGAATCTTGAAGACACCACAATCTTGTAATTGTTTGAAATTCTAAGGGTAAGTATCACCTTGGATCTTATAAATGTCTCCATTATGAGTGAATTTATTGAATTGGTAAGTGGAAAAAGTTATATCTCTAGTGATGAGTCCATGGCCTACCAAGCAAGATGTTATAAGAAAGGGGGAAGTTAAATATCATCACTTTCACATTAATGATGATAGGTGGGATGGCAATGGGAATCCATACACAACCTAGAGGAGGCATTTGCCTTTTATCGTATCCTTGGCATATGTTATGTGTATAATTAAGATTACATTCAGAATATCCAAGAGTCTTAATGAAATCAAGAGAAGTGACATGAACCCTTGTCAATCAATACACAATTGACTTATATATCACTTATTTGGATGCTAATAAATAAGGAAAGATCATCTACATGAAGTAAAATCTCATCAAGAATCATAAACATGATAGGAAATAATAGAAAAAGAGAAGTGTTTATAGTTTCATCAATGTTGATAGACATCTCTTCACATTATTGTAAAATACTATCTTTGAAACTAGATAAAGCTACCTCCCATCCTACTAGGGGAGGATAAGGGACATTCATCTCAAAAAATATCTCCATGAGATAGTTTATATGATGTGGTTAAGCCATCATAATCTCAATAAATGGAATCTGGGATGGGAGATTAGTGAGCTCCACAATGGGATCCCACTCATCATAACCCATAATAAGTTTGTTATATATAGGTGCATAATGGTTAAGGAGGTCCTTGAAAGGATGAGCCAATGTATATTATAATTTTTATTGGTAATAAGAAGGAGGTTTATAACAAGGTGATAAATCATGTTGAGATGATGAATTAGTTGGTTTAAGTTGATTTTGAGAAGGAGAAGAAGAAGAAGAAGTGTTAGTAGAAGCTTTATTATATTAGCATTGGAAAATGATGGAAGAGTGGTAGAAATAGAATGGGATGTGTTATCCAAGGGATAATAAAAAATTGGATCATCAAAAATGATAAGATATTCTTGTCCCAACTCATTTAAATTAGTCTGAGAAGAATCCTGGATAACATGATATGTCTTATGTGCAGGAGGAGTGTAGATAGGTTGGGAATCAATGAAAGCCACCACCCTTTGCATATTAGTCATGCTAACCACATTCTCTTCAGAAAATGGTTCAACAAGACTTTTTATGTTATTGGTGGAAGGGGTGAGCTTGTCTTGATTGTCTTTGATAGGTTGATGATTAGGTAAAGTATCCTTATAGATAGCCAAATGAGCATTTACTTGATTCAAGGCTTGAGTTTTGTCATTTGATTTATAGTATTTGAAAGTAATATCATAGGCTTGTTGATGCTTATAAATAATATAGTCATGATCAAAATTAGATCCAAGAAGAAAATATATAATTAAATTATGAAGTTGTCTACAAGTCTCATGAGATTGACCCCAACTAGCGTCAAACCAACAAAACTTGTTAAGATCATACCAATATTTTGTAGGATGGGCAGGGTCAAGTTCTCATGGAAGAGGCCTAGGTATATGCTTAAATAATTTAGTTGAAGATACATGTTTGTGAACATTAATGTTATTTGGTGAATAAAAATGAGGACTAGTATATTATTGAGAAGAAGGAGCTATTTTCAAAGAAGGGTTAGGAATGACAGCTTGAACGTTGTGAATGGTGTCAAAAGAATTAGTAACACCATCATTGGTGATATTATGGTTTTTGTTCTTAATTAATAAATGAGGACCCATAAAAGGTTGCGATGGCTCAAATTGATGCATTAAAAAATCTTATGTTTTAGCTTGGTCAATATCCTCTTCCAAGGTACATGGAGAAAGAGTGTAGACTTGATATTGAAGTTTAAGAAAGAGAGAATTTGTAAAGAGATGAAAAATGTTGTCATCTACCATATTATGTTCAAATTTGTTTGAAAAATTATTCCATATCTTAACAAAGTCTTGGGTGGTTTCATTCTCATATTTTTTTTTAGTTAATGAAATCGGCCAAAGTGTTTTAAGGAAGATCATTAGTTTGGAATTCTTAAACTAAAGCATTTACTAAGTCCTCCAAACTAGAAATGGAATGAGATCTAAGTTGATTGTACCAATCCAAGATATAACCATGAGAGTTTTGGATATGATATTGGTAGCAACAAATGTGTTTAATTTGACCTAATATTTATAAATATTTCCAAATATTCTGAGATTAAGGGTAGGATCGGATGACCCATTATAAGAAATTATAGGTGTTATACCTCCTATATTAATGTTGGAAATTTGAGTAGTGAGAGGTTCATTTTGTAGATTATTGATAATATTATTGACTAAAGGAGGTTGAGGAATGAGATTGCCTTGATAATCTTGAAGAGGAAGAGGGGGAATTTTTTTTTTGTGTGCCCAAAGCCATTGGTTGTAAATGAAATTGAAGATTAAGGAGGTGGTTTTACATTCTCAACATTTTATTTGTGTTATGTGCTTGAAAGGTATTCATTTGATTGAGTTTTTAACAAAATTTGATGTGTTTTATTAACATTACAAACATTAGAATTGGTATTTGTGTTGGTATTAGTGGCTTGGTCACCAATATTGGTGTTGGTATGAGTTTGAGAAGAATTGTGAGATTTTGAGGCACTAGTGGCAAAGTTTGCTTGTGAAGAAAAAGTTGGACTAGTGAATGGTTGAGAGGAAGAATCACAAGAAGAATCATTTCTTTGGGTATCAAATAATGAACTAGTGGAAGGATTAAGGATGGTTGACCTTATGAGAGGTCCACTAGATGTAGAACCCACCACCTTAGGTAAGATACTAGGCATGGAGGTAGAATAGGTTAAAGAAGAATATGTCATGGCATAATTATTTGAAATTGAAGGAAGAGGTTGAGAACCAAAGAAAGTGGTACCTATAAACCCCATATTGAATTTAAGAGTAGGTGAATGAGGCTTTTTAATTTGACCACTAATCATGAGGTTATAAATGGTAGAAAGATCCTTTCCATTATGATGAGGAAATTTAGAGATAAAAATAATTTCAACATGATACTCTAAATTAGTTTGGTATGCTATTGAGAAAAGGGTATTATGTTGTAAATAGGTATGAAAAGGGGTCCCTTAGTTTGTTATGCAAGTGGAAATATGAACTTTACTAGCATTCAAAAGAGGAGTGCTACTCTATCTATGGGAGACCCTATTAGGATTGGCAAAGTTCATCATGTTTGTTGACTAGAACTCAATGTCATTATCCAATATATATTCCATGATGAAGGGAAAATAAGAGAGATGATAAATCAAAGGTCAAATAAGTGACTAAAATAGTATAGGGTTGACTGGGTCAACCTAGTATACAAATAGGGACTATAAAACTATACAGGGTTTATTAGGTCAATCTAATACAAAGTAAAAAAGACAAAAAAAACTAATGGGTTGACTAGGTTGATCCAGTACAACAAACGGGGAATTTAAGAAGCCTAAAGACAAATTTCAAAATGAAACAAAATAACTTTGTAAGTAATGAAAAGTAGTAAGTATGAAATGAAATAGATACTTAATTAGATTAACGTTGGCTAATATAATTGAAACACACAAAGAAAAATCTTTCACTAACTCTCGCTAATGCAATATTTTTCATACATAATCAAAAAAATATCAAGAAAACAACTTGAAAAGTCAATCTAACTAATTGGTCGACTTGTTTGTTAATTAGATTATTAAGATATGATTTTAAATGTGATTGGAAGTTGGCTATAAGTAAGGTACTAGATAGAAATCTAAGGATGTATTTAGGTAGTTTTGGATAAAAGAGACTATAAAAGATTGGTATTGGGGCCTACCCCCTCACTTCACACACCATAGTGATAAGGGTGTCAAGTGCTTAGCCATAATATACCATTAACCACATTTTATACTTGATCAGAGCATCAGGTCAACTTCCCCCTTGGTGATGAAATCAAAGTAAGTTGCCTTAAGGTAGACAAAATTTTAAAGTGCTTGTTTAGATTATGTGATTTGGCCATGTGTGCATAAAATAAAAATAGTGAAACTAAGTGATTAATTAAAAATCCCTTAATTAGACCATGTGTACTATTTTAGTCATGCAAACAACAAGAAACGAAATGGGTGAGATAATTATTAGTAGATATGAGGCTAAATCCAACTTTGAAACAAGGTATATTATTGGAATTATATGTACAAAATACAAAATAAGGTCAACAGAGTTGAACCTATACTATCAAAGCAATGTCTAAAAATGAATTGGGTCGGTAGTGTCAATCCAATTATTTAAGATAAAACAAAAGATAAAATTGGGTTGATAGTGTCGATATAGTTTATTGTGCAAGGGTAGTTTTAAAGACTAAAAACTATGAAAGGAAAGATAGAAAATAAAGAAATAGATAAGTGGAAAGGAACCTTGGTGGATTAGATATGCAATGAAGGAAGATTGTTGATGAATAACCTTGAAGTATGCTTGAGAAACCTAAAAACTAGGTTGATATAATTAATCAAGCTACATATGAACCTAATAAAATTTTGATGAAACTATAAGGGGTTGAGTGGGTCAACCTAGTAGGCTAAACTAGGTGTCTAAAAGTTTAGAAACCTATACTGGGTTGATCTAGTTGCCTATTCCTAAAAACCTATGTATAGAGAAAAATAGCTAGGTCAATAGAATTTATCTAGCATATCAAAATATATGATCAAAATGGTGATCAAAATAAATATTAAAAGAATGAAAAAGTGAATGCAATATTTCAAGGATTAGTTTCACATTGGGTTCACCAAAATGTATGCAATCAAAAATACATCATGTTTATAAAACAATCTTGGCTTGAAGAAGACAGTGCATACCTACACTTCTAATTGGGGGTACATTTGTTAAGTTGAATAATGTCTAATAATGGGATCCACTAGACCTGATTAGGGAATCACTTGTCACAACATATCATGCTAGGAAGGGTTCAAAATCTTATAGTCTAACATAATTAGATAAAAACTCTAATGGATTTATAAGGTTTAAAGAATTTAACTTATTCTAATAGCAAGAAGCCATATATAATCTAGTGCACACCAAATCTTGTGGCACAAAGTGGGAATTTAAAACAATAAAACAAACTAAACTAAACATGTATAGAAGACATATACTCATATCAATGTGTACATAATCTTAGTACATGGGAGAATAATAAAAATGCATTATCTATCTACTCTTACAAATGTGAAATAAAGTTATGAATACTTACCTTCGAAGACAAACTTACCAAGGCTCAATCTCTCCCTTGGCTAAGGTGCTTCACAAGAGATTGTTGTGGTATGTAAGGATAACCAAGATAAATCAGCTCTAAGATACACAACCTATCTAAAAATCCAAAGGAATTTTCCACAAGAGAATATCTATATCTATAAATAAATTATGGAACCCTAAGCTTTATTCCTCAAGTAGAATGGTCAATAAGCAAATGTTCATTCACACTTATTCACTATTAATTATTCTCTTATGAAATGGTGGGAAATGAAATTGTGTATATAGGTAGATCTTGCCCTAAATACTCCCAAGAATGTCAAATATACAAGGTCAACCCAATTTACCTATTTTGTTTTTGGGGATGAATCACTAAGTCTATGCCAGGTCAGTCGAAATGCTAAAAAACTAAGAAAGTGAAAAATACCCCTAAACTATACTAGGTCGACCCATTCGACCCAGTATAACCAACTATCCAAAAGGGTATTAAGGAAAGAAAAGGAAGAATAGAAAGAGGAAAATAATAGATGAGGTAGAATTGAGAATAGTAATCTTAGGGTAAATGGCTTTAGGAGACAAATATGTAGATGGGAAGTCAAAAAAGGGACAATAATCTTATGAAGCATCAATGGTTTGAGCACCCCTTTCTTAGTGCACCCCTTAAGGCATGCACTCAGAGAGATTGAGACTCGATAGCTTCCTGAAAGATACAAAATGTCTATAATCAATAAAAGTTTGAAAATATTATGTGTATATAGGGAGACCTATATAAATATTAGGTATGACTTGTGTGTCTATCTCCCTAGTGTACTTGCTTATTCAAAAAAAAATGTTCATATTACTACTTTTGGCTGAGGAAGAGGCCCATTAAGTGGTGTTGAGATCCATTCTTCACTTTTTATGCTCTTTTCATCTTCTTATGTAATGTTATAATCATACTGGATCCTTTGGGTTACTATGATTGACATGTCAACCTTATGCATATTTATAACAACCTCATTATCATCTTCAACATTTAAAAATATAGAATCATGACTATACCATTGGTGCCTATAATATGTTTTAAATTTATTTTCATATTTGTTAAGGTGATCCTTGACCTTTTTTCTAGGATCCCAATACCTAAATGGTGCCTTTTTGAATTCATTATGCATTCTAATTTTCCTCATAGAGTGTAGGTGCTCCCATTTGGTAAAATGTATGTGGCCAATGTTGAGAGGGGTTGGTTGGAGGATTCCTTATTTTTCACCCCTTTTTTTGATGTCCAAAGTATCATATATCTATTTAAAATCTCTTGTTCAACTGATTTGACTAGATCAATATGTGTTAAATATAAAGGTGGTGCCCTAGTACTTTTAATTTTGATTATAGTGAAATCAAGGTAATACCAATAATCACCCATTTTACCAATGATTCTATTTATATATTACTATGACCTAGGCATGTTATACTCATATATGTCCTTATACACAATCAAATAAATTTTTTATATGATTCTATAAGTTTACCTCCTTAAATTCCATATTTGAATAATATTAAATTCATCACAAACATTATTTTCATGATACTTTGTAGATAGATCCCAAGGTTATGCATGTGGTGGATGCACTATAGGAACTATAACATATATTAAGTATGAAATTATATAGAAGTTTTCATATGGTAGGTTTATTAGGTTACTAATTTGGTGTAACAAATTGGAGATAATTATTTTTCCAAGTGTAATAATTTTGTCTAAAATAAAAATGATGTCCAATAACGGGATCCATATCTCATGAACATAAGATATACTTTGGAATCCATACAATTGATTTAGAAAATCCATGGTTATTTTTACCCTTGGATTAAAATTAATAATGGTAATAGTGTAAATTGGGCCATTGATCACAAAATTACTTGGGTTTAAAACCCATTGTTGTAATCTATACTTCATTAAATTTTCAATCAACCATGAATTTACCATATCCTGGTCATAGTTTATCTTTATCATATCTTGATTTGTCTCTAGACCTAACAACCTATTGATTTGTGTATTTTATAGTTATTTTTTGGTTAATTACTATTTTGGTTAATTTATATTTCATATGTTGATGTATGGATAGTTATATGTTTCTTAATTTACATTATTGCTAACTGTGGAGTTAGTTGTACTTACATATTATGTACATGGTGATCATGTTTGTTTGATTTATTACAATAGTATATTATGGATTTTATGAGACAGATCCATCCCTTAATGTGTGATGAAGGGAGGGCATCATCAAAGAACATGGTGTAGATGTAGGCATTGGGGGATGATAGACTGAAAATAAGAACCCACACACACCACAAATAGATAACATGCTATTATATTCATTTATTTATTTGATAGCTTATATATTTTTTAGTTATAATCATGTTTACTGTGATTGAATAAAGTTGTGTGATTATTGTATAAAAGTTTCCTTATTTAGATCATGTGCCTAGTCATGCACTTAGAAATCAATCGAGGTCAGTTCTATCCTTGATACACCTATGCAAAAGCATTGTAAAGGTCTATAGTGCAAAACATTTAAATGCACCAATGTGAAATCATCAATTTCACACAAGGTACAAGCCTTGTGCACTCACTTTAAGTGTAGTAGTGAAGGGATCAGAGCCCACATTAGGTTATTTAAAACATGGTAGAACCTTAGTATCAATGGGACTTAGTCATTCATGAAATGGGCTTAGGTAGTTTATCAACATGTGTCATTTTGGATAAGATCATGAGGTGTAATATTTTTCAAGGGCACAAGTATTTTGTCACAAGTTCATGTTTAGCTAGATATATCTCTTATTGGTGCAAATCATAGGGATAACAAGGTAAGTGTCATTTAGGAACTTAGCTAAGTCAAAAGAATGGATCATGTTTAGGTACTCACTCTTCAAGTTAGTGCTTTAGGCACAGTTACCATGGCCTTTATGCATGTCAGTTTTGACACTTAGTTGATTTTACAAGTATGCCAAAGCCACTATATGGCACAGTGATGCCACTGTGACCTAGAATAGACCTTTTATGTCACAATACATTCAAAGGATGAAAACTATATCATTATTTATATAGGACATAAGTCAAAAACATACAATAGTGCTAAGCTATATGAAAAGGATCAACAACTAAGTAAATATGTAACACCATTTATATTAACTCATAGTTCATCAACACAAAGTATGTTTGTATAAAATATAGCATACACTCTTTTAAGTTCTAATACAAGCCCAATGGCTCACATGAAAGTTTTGGTGATATATGGTGGTTCTCCAAAGTATTCATGATGATTTTAAACCGTAATAAATCTATGATCCTAGAACTAATTCCATAGAGATTCACTAAATTAATGTCACATTCTCTTTTTCAATTTCAAGCTCATTTATATAGGTAGGGAAACATCTTATTTCCAAGTCATATGGGTGCATGATAGGTGTTGAGATATCATTTGGGGTCATTATGCCATTAGCTCCACTATCTTGATACCCATACTCTTTAACTACCATATGAAAGCACTCAATAAGATTCTCCTTCAAACTTGGGCACTAAGCAATTACCTACTAGCTAGCATAGGATTCACAAGGATCCTCCTAGTTTGTGCTAAAAGTATAAAAATATAAACCATCATTAATGATTACCTCACACCAAGATCTACTGAGTTGGCATGGTCCACTAAGTATCTAAAAGGGGCCCAACATTACCCTATACAAAATTGCTAATCTACCCTTGGACTAGTCATTCAGTGCCTTTATTATGCATAATTTGGGCACACTTTTCTTCATCTCTACCTTGAAGTTATCAAAGACTTGAGTGGTGAGCTTGATCTCTTCACTAGTGGCATCTACATTGGTCAATGTATCCTTGAGTGTGAATACATCCATGCTTTCTATTTATTTTCTTAAGGCTTTCAGTCCTTCTTTAGCTCTTCTCACCCCACCATCTAAAATGCCCCCTTTCTCACTTTCCTTTGTTTCAAAGGCATGGAAGAGTGCTTCCAAGTATTTCTCTTAGGTTTTCAACTTGGAGCTTAAGGTGTTAACCTATGTCATAACTTGTGTATACTCCCTACCCACAATGAAAGCATGCTTCATCAGAGCATCCTCATTCTCTTTCTCCTTTTGAAGGTGCACATTGATGATTGATGCTTGCGTGGAAAATTTACAAAATATGGCATTTTATTATCCTACACCCTCTTCTAGTTTGGCAAAGAGGTCTTCTATTGTATTGAGATTTTTGTTTAGCTCCCTTATGGTGGCTTTATATGGGTCTTCTTGTTTCTCTATCATTAGCCTCATCTTGGGGAGCATTTTTTCTACCAATGTGCAAATTGTATCAACCTATTTCATTTTTGAGGTATCCACACTATCTAAAAGAGATGGCTCAACATCTTTGACGTGTTCAAGTAGCTGTTAGAGTTTAAGCTTCATTATTTTTATTTCTTCCTCTACCTCATGCACTATCTATTTTCACTTGCTAGAATGAACATTTTTGATGATGTTATTATGAACTACTAATGAGGCCATATTGAGGAGTGAATTCATTTACCTTATGGGGTTTATATCCCTAGGATTTATAAGTTGGTAATCATACACCTCTTCCAATTTCCTGGCACTTTGTATTGCCTTATTTAGTACCTCAAAGTGAGGTTCATCCATGTAAAAATCAAGAGCTAAAGAAACTTGATGGTAAATTAGGGTTATGGATGTTTTGGGGTGAATGTAATCCAACATGTAGGATTCATCATCTTTAATGAACTCCATCTACATTTTCTCTTTATAGCTTAGTTCCTACTCCTCTTCCTTGGTCAACTCCTTTTGTTCTCCACTAGTGTTGGTGCTTTCTCCAGTGCTTTCTTCTCCTTCTCCTTCTCCTTCTTCTTCTTCTTCTACTATGGGTTCTTCATTAGAATTTTCCACTTGGTTCATATATTCTCTTTCCTCTATGTTAGTTTCACTATCTTTTTTTTTGCAAGGGTTCTTCTTTAGAATTTCCCTCCTTATTCACTTCTTATTCTTGTTGTGTTTCTTTGATGTGAACCTCCTCACCACTAACCTTACTTTCCTCTTGACCCAAAGGGTCCTTTACTACCTTCTTCATCTATTATTTTGAGGTACCAACATCACCTTCTTTATCTTTAGGCACCCCTTCATAACTAGGGTGTGTTTGTTGTGCAACTTCCTTTGCTAAGATAGAGTGGGCACGAGGTGCCTCTTCAATTGCTTTATCCTTTATAGGTTTCATGATAATGATAAACCTTTCCTTTCTCTCTTTATTCATTTTCTCCCTTTCTTCTTGGCACACTTTCTCTTGTATTTCTTTCCTTTTGGCCTTTTCTTCTTCAGCTTTTTTCTTCTCATCTTTCATTTTCTTAGTCTGTGCCTTGTATTTCTTCTCTTCTACCTTTATTTTCTTAGTCTCCATTCAAAAAATTTCAACTTGGGTCATGCCCTTGGACCTCATGGAATCTCATTTGTTATGTAAATCTAGTGCCACAATGATGTTATCTTGGTATAGGCCCATATCCTTCCATTTGTGCTTTAAATCCTCTTCAGATGGTGCACCTAAGGGTATTAATTTTTCATGAGCTTCAGCCTCCCCAAGATTTTCACTTGTTCCTCCTTCCTTCTTCCATTTTATCTCCCATGACTTGTGTTTCTCCACTTCTTTCTTGTGCTCTTCAGCCTTGACCATCTCAATGGCTTCTTTTGACATCCTAGCCTTTATCATTTATTTTATTCATTTTTCTAACTCCTACACCTTCTGTATATCAACATCATTGAGGCTGAGTTTCCTCCATCTTCGTATCTTCTTCCCTAATTCAATATGAGGGGATGGAGAGCGGGTTCATTCACTTGATAAGGAGTCATCTTCCTCACACATGAAGTATACATCCCTCTAAATTACTTATTCCTCTATGTCCTCTTCTTCCTCTATGTCAGATAAGATTATCTTGGGAACCAAAGTAGGAAACTTCCTCTTCTTCTTTTCTCTTGCATTAGGGGAATCCTTTGGCATAAACCACATGTGCTTCTTTATAGAGGATAAAGGAGAGGCTTATTATTCTGAGGTGATCTTAAGCCTTATTAACTTCTCTATCTCTCCCAAAGTCAACCCTATCTTCTTCTTGGGAGACTTATTCTTCTTTGCTGGCACTAGATTTACTTCATTACTGATCTGGATTGGAGGGTATTCACTATTTTTTGTGTTGAGGCTCTTCTTAGGTGGATTCATTTGATAGTAAAGACTATAGATGTGGTCATGTATGGTTGTCTCCTAAAGGGGGTGTATATCTCAATGATATAATTCATCTTCTTCATCCTTAGTGGCCTTTCCATTTGCACAAGTGAATTGGTACCTCATCTTGCACCTCTCCAAATCCATTTATTTGACTAGAATGTCTAACTATTATGCATTAGGTATCTAGTGTAGTGCATCCCTAAAGTATCTTACTAAGAAGGCATAGGGGAGCTTTAACCACCCTGACATGGTTCCATCAACCAAGAATAAGTGAACTACACAATAATGTTGCATTAAGACAAAGGTTGTCATTTCAAACATACTTTGAGGGTGAAAGAATGAGTAGGAGATACATAGGATCCACAAGATCAATCCAGGAGAAAGAACCCATAACAAGTAACCTACAAATATAATACTAGAGAATAAAATATGTTTTACTCTCACACCTAAAAAATAGGTGATAATCCTAAAAATTCTCTATATACTCTCATTAATCTCTCATTATTTTCTCATAGATTGTAAAGTATATATAATAAAAATAGTTTTTTTATGATAACAAACTATTTGTTGTGATTAAAAAATAGAGAAAAAAACTATTTATTTTCAAATACTACAAACAAAAATATTATGGAGAGACTCTCAACAATAAAACAAATTATCTTATGTAAATAAAATTAACCCTAGGTAATAAATAACTTACTCTATTATCCCTAGGTAAGCTTAAATATTCATTATTCCAACACCCTCCCTTAAGCAAAACATAGGGAGAATGACAAACAAATATGGGTCCTAGATACTAGGCCTGATAAGGTACCCATGTACAAACTAATCAAATATATGAAAAATAAAGGAAGGAAGGACTTCATGGGAAATCCCCCTAAAGACAACTTCCTTCACCCCAAGCATCGCTCACAACAGAAGATAATGAGGAGAAGCCAAAAGTTTAGTGAAGATGTCTACAATCTGCTCAACTATAGGCACAAACTCCAAAGAAAGAACTTCATCCTGAATAAGATGTCGAATGAAGTGCATGTGAATCTCAATGTGTTTTGTCTATTGATGCTCAATAGGATTGCGTGAAATATCAATCACACTTTTGTTGTCACACCAAAGAGTAGTAAGACCCTACTGTGTGAAGCCAAACTCTCCAAGCAACTATTGAAGCCAAAGTGTCTCATAACTAGCTTCGATAGCACCTTGATACTCAACCTCAATAGAGGAAAATGAAATAATAGTCTACTTTTTACATGCCCAAGCAACTGGACCTAAACTAAGTATGAAAGCAAATCTGCAAGTGGACTTGCGAGTGTCAACATCACCAGCCCAATTAGAGTCAGTGCATCCAACAAGCTGTGTATAACTCTGTGGTGTGTAATGTATACCAAATTAAGTGGTGCCCCAAATTTATCACAAAACACATTTCGATGCTTGCCAATGACTCTCATGAGGCTCATGTGAGAACTGAGAGTAAAGGTTCACAACAAATGTGATGTTGGGATGGGTATGAGTTAGGTATAAAAAACTACCTACAAGTTGCCTATATAAAGTTAGATCAACAAGAGGACTCATAAAAGTGGCAGACAACACAACACCTGACTGATATGAAGTGGGGGTAGGCTTACAATCAGCCATGCCAAATCAATGAAGAAGATATGTCGCATACTTCTGCTATCTAATAGAGATGCCCTTAGAAGACTGAAAAACTTGAAGACCAAGAAAATAATGTAAAAGTCCTAGATCTGTCATATCAAACCTATCTACCATCTTGTTCTTGATGTCATGTATCAATGAATCTAAACCACTAGTGAGGATGAGATCATCAGCATACAAAACCAATATGACAATCTCATTAACTTGCTTTAGGATTATACATTATGATCTAACTCACAATGAATAAACCTAAACTCAAAAGAAAACTGTCCATCTTCTCATACCAAGATCTAGGAGCTTGTTTGAGGCCATAAAGAGAATGATGGAGTTTACAAACCAATGATGAGTCCTACATAAATCTTGGGGGCTGCTCCATATAGATATCCTCATTGAGATCACCATGCAAGAAGGCACTCTTCACATCCATCTAAAAAATTGACCAAGAATGTGAAGCATTAAGAGAGAGTACAAGCCAAATAGAATCCATCTTAGCTACAGGGGAAAAGGTCTTAGAGTAATCAACCCCTTTAACCTGGGAAAAACCCTTAGCTACTAATCTAGATTTATACTTATCCACTGATTCATCTACAACATATTTGGTCCTATAGACCCATTTACATTTTACAAGTTTTCTTCCCTTAAAAAGAGGGACAAGATCCCAAGTATCATTCTTCATTAATGAAGAATACTCATCATACATTGCAACATCCCACTCAGGTAAACCAATGGCCTAAAAAAACAACACTGGATCATCTGTACAAGCTTATCCCAAAAGAGCAACACCAAATGTCTGTAAGTGAGTGCAATGAGAATTAGATGGATCACCAACGAAAGAACCAACTACCTGTAGAGTAATCTTTGCCCACTTGGGCAAAGGTGGTGAAGAAGATGGCTGTGGTGGATGAAAAAGTGCAACATCATCATCATCAACAATAGAAAGCAAATCCTCACTATCCTTAGTAGGAGGGGAAGAAGAAGAACTAGATGTACACTCCTTTAGAGTGGGTAGCTCATCAACCTGAACATCCCGTCAAAACAACACATCATGTGTGATAGGATAAAAAAGGTAGTAGGATTTTACATCTTCACAATAGCCAACAAAAATGAGTGGTTGGATTTTATTCTCCAATGCTTTGTGTTTGCCATCAGGAACAAATTCCCATGCTTGACTCCCAAAGATGCAAAAATCTAAAATATCAAGCTTGATCCCAGACCAAGCTTCTTTAGGTGTCATATTTTGCATAGATTTGTGAGGTATATAGTTTTGAATGTAGTTTGCACAATTTATAGCTTCAGCCCAATATTATGGACCCAAATTTTTAGAGTGAATCATATAATTTTCCATCTCTTTCAATGTTCAATTTTTCCTCTCTGCTACACCATTTTGTTGAGGAGTGTGTGGTACAGTGAACTAGTGCTACATCCCATGCTCAATAAAAAAATCATGGAAAGCATTACTATCATATTCCCCCCCCATTATCAATGTGTATCTTCTTAAGAGGAAGAGCTGATTGTCTTTCAACAAAGGCTTTGAAAGCCTTAAAAGTCTCAAAAACTTCACTTTTCAACTTGAGAAAATATACCCAATTTTTATGAGTGAAATCATCAATGAATGTGAGTGCATATTTGGCCCTTGAAAATGAACGAGTTGGAAAATTCATCAAATCACTATGAACCAACCCTAAGGGTGCATTTTCACGTGTGGCCTTACCAACTGGAAATGGATCCTGGTGTTGTTTACCAACTAGACAACCAGGACACACCCCATCAATATAAGAGACCTTAGGAAGGCCTTTTACAAGATGTTTTCTACTCATTTGTTGCATATATCCATAACTCAAATTCCCTAATCTCTCATGCCAAAATTTTTTGAGACTATTACCATTTGCTATAAGTGAAGAACCAGAAGACATAAAAGACTCAAACTTATCAAAAGTATAGAGTCTTGTAGTATGGTTTGCTATACCTGTAACAACTATCTCACTAGGATCATTACATTATCTTATTACAACATCATGTGGAGTAAACTCCATAGTTTTACTAGTACCAAAATTACATATTTGATATACAGAGAGAAGATTAGAAGAGATTTGGGGTACAAGCAATACATTGTTAAAACACCCATCCTATTTGTCAACAATTCATGATCCCAAAAATTCAATCTATGAAGAGTTACCCATAATAATATGTGATGTACTACAATTTGTAAGAGAAGACAATAGGTCCTTATAATGTGTGAGATGATGAGAAGAACTTGAGTCAAAAATCCACTGATCATGACATGAATATATAGCCCTGGCTAAAAGTGCTTTCCCTTTTCCTGCAGGAGAAGTAGAAGGAGATGGAGATAGAATGGAATTTTTTTGTTGTCTAAAAGCTATCTCTAATGATTCCATCTTCTTAAAACATCTAATTTCATCATGATTAGGACCACCACAAAAATTACATGGACCAAATGTTTTCTTCTTTTGCTTAAAGGACTTTTTGGTCTTATTAGATTTAAAATGATGAGGTGTTTGGGTGGAGGACTCTGGAGGGTTATTTGAAGGTGCTTGCTTTTGTTTAGACTTAGGTGAAGGTTTTCCTTTAGAAGAATTAGCAATTAGAGCATGACTAGGACTAGGTAGAGCATCTAGGGCAATTAATTTTTTTTGCTCCCTAGTCAATCTTTCACAAAAAACTTCAAAGGAAGGCAATTTGAATTCATCACCTAATGTATCCATCATGGTATAAAAAGTAGAGGAAAAAAAACTATATGGTCCTTTCAACTTTGAAAAAATCATGAAAATTCACTCCTTATCACTTTTATCCTTGTCACCAGCTTTCAAGTGTGACCTAATAAATTTGAATTTTGCCAAGAATTCATCTATTGAAGGAAAATCAGATGGAGAGTATACTCAATTCTACATCTAATTACAAAATTTTAAACTCATTAACTTTGCCAAATAGGTTTTTAATTTTTTCCCATACCTCTTTTGGCATTGTAGCATCTGTAATGTGAAATTGAATATTATCTAAGACATTGAGGCAAATCAATCCAAGAGCCTCATTCTGCTTACAACCATATGCATATTTGTCTTTTTCAGATGTGAATGCCACAGGTGTTGTTTTATAAAAAATTCTCCATAATCCCTTTGGTTGAAGGAGTTGTTGAATTTTTGGCTTCCAAACATGGTAATTTGTGTATTTTAAGGGTTCAAACAATTAGGATTCCATTCTCAAAGAAGATGATGACATTGACAAGAACAACCTAGACATTTTTTCTCAAAAAAATCCCTCCCGTTATAATTTAACGTCTCCCGATGATTTTTTTTTTAATTTAGCTTATACAAAGGTACAAAAAAATGGATTTATGCAAAAAATGTATGGGGATTTGACCCCAATACTTCCTCCCTACTAATTTTTTAACAAAATGACTCTAGCCACTTTAGCAAAGTCAACTTTGTTCATTTAAAGCTAGAGACTTGCTTTTAAACAACTAAAAATTAAGAAATTAATTAAAAAAAGCCAAAAATAACTCACATGTGTGAGATGAATGCTAAATAATGTTTGCCTTTATCATAAATAATTTCTTATTCTAGCAAGGCGTGGTGATCAAGAAGAATTTTGGTGAGAATTTTATAAATATTTGCCAAGGAAAAAACCTCCAAGCAAATTCAAAATTAGCTCCAGAGGATCTACTCAAAGGATTATATAGCCTAATCCAAATCTATACTTCTCAATTGGAAATGAAAGCTTGGAATGTTTTCTAACTCATAGAACTTTTAGATTTTGATTTTTTTGCAGTATAAGGCATTCAAAATGGAGAAAACTGTATGGCTATGCTGCAGAACAAAATAGATTTTGAATTCCCTATTGTAATCCCCCAAAAAATGCTATACGGCCTAATCCAAATCCATACTAATTAATCTAGAATGAAAGCTTGCACAATCAACTTTCATGAATAGGTGTCATATTTGAGAAAGGACATTTGTATGATCTACCACATCAAAAAGTCGTATAGGTACTATAATTTGCTAAACAAACTAGTCAGCCAATTTTTGTCAGGAAGAGTTATACGGCCAGTAAGGAATGGAAAAAATAAAGTTGTACAGGATTCTTAATTGAATTTTCTATGCCCCTATGCCAAAAAAATTTGGGTTTGGAAATTTGTACGGTCATAAATGATCATAAAGTATAAAATTTTTCAAAAACCTTGTAAACAAGAACCAGAATGTGAGAGAATAACAAATATTTGTAACACATCAATAAAATAATGTTTTTGACTATGTTAATAAATGAAAATGATGAAAAATTTTAGGGAAGAGGATCTTTAATTAGAATTCTAAGCTCTAATACCATGAAATAATGAGCAGGAGATACACAGGATCCACAGGATCAATACAGGAGAAAGAACCCACAACAAGTAACTTGAAAATATAATACCAGAGAATAAGATATGTTTTACTATCACACCTAAAAAATAGGTGATAATCCTAAAAATTCTCTGTATTCTCTCATTAATCTCTCATTATTCTCATAGATTGTAAATTATATATAATACAAATAGTTTGTTTTATGACAACAAACTATTTGTTGTGATTACAAAATAGAGAAAACAAACTATTTGTTTTCAAATACTATAAACAAAAATATTGTTGAGAGACTCTCAATAATAAAACAAATTATCCTAGGTAAATATAATTAACCCTAGGTAATAATTAACTTACCCTATTATCCATAGGTAAGCTTAAATATTCATTATTCCAATAGAGGGAGCCCCTAAGGGATGTGCCATTATAACTTGAAGGCTTTTATGTACCTCTGGCACCACCCCATGACTTGAGTCTTATATTTGGCACTAAAAGAGGAGGGATCATGAAGTCTTTATACTTTTCTACTGAGGATTTATTGTGTTTTAGATGGACATAGAGGTTATCCTCATCCTTGTTTGGAAGTCCAATCTACTCCATGATGATGAGAATGAATATGGATCCCCATATAAAGTCCTTTTTGCCTTGTAACACTCCTACACATTTTTCATAAATTAATTGGTGATGAATTTTGAAATATTTAACTACATGCCCTGCATCATGTGATAGGTGATGTAAGGGTATGCCTTAGTCACATCGGTCCATCAACTACCTGGGCATAGCATGGAGCTTACAAGGCACACCATTGCCCTCATGCTGAGGTCCTTACACTCCTTTATGAGGAATGTGAAACCCCCCGAAATACTTTAGGATTTGGGCTATGCATTCTACCCCTTCATCATCATCCATCATGTGATGGATGTATTTATTAGTATCTAGAAGCCCACTTATTCTCTTTATCAATTACATTAAAATATTCATGCACCTCCCTAAAAACTAAAGATGGTCCTTATAGGCATGTGAGAATAGGAATTAAACTAGCTCCTTTAGTTTCCCAAAGCATGTCAACTCATAGAGTTGAGTTACACTAAAAGCTATCAATTTGTCTTAGATTAGGACATCAAATAGGGCATCACCTTGTATTATCTTTTACCTTGTGTCCACCATCTAATCTTGCACAAGGTTTTGTAAATAATTGGATATGCAATGATTATATTATTTTAATTGGTAGACATGTGCAAAGAATGCCAATTCTCCCTTATCATGACCTTTAGAGGGAATTGCATTACTTAGTAGGATATTTTGGTGAGCACATTAGTGTCCACCTATGCTATGCTCACTAATTTGACATTTTGCATTGTTGTTTTTTTAGTGGCTACTTTGGGTGATATGCATCCCCATTTTAGGTCCTAATGCACCTGCTCAAATCTTGGTCCCTTCCATTTCTTCACCATCTTGAACCTACTCATGTTGAAGCATGGTAGGTGTAATTCACAGAAGCCTCAAATGGTGATGGTGATTTTATAGTTATGGGGTCTATGAATATTCCCTTGGATCTTGAGATTTTATATCCTTTAACAATGGCCTAGGCATTAATTCACTCTTCTAACTATTTGGTTTTTGTAAAATCCTTTTTCTGAACTTCCCCAAATCACTCTTACCATGAACACAATCCTTCCTAGCATTCAATATTTTACTTCTAGTGCTTGAAATCACTCCAATTATCACTAGTAGAAGTTTTTCACACCTTGGATATTTAGTTTTCACTTAGGTTCACTCTTAGTCTTATGTTAGTATAAACTTTTAAACCTAAACAAGTTTTCCACTGCTAATTTATATCATTTCCTTATCTACCATTATTAATATAGTTGCTTTATGATATGGTGGCACCTAGATTTCTTATAAAATGCAAAAAAATTCAAAATCCATGGAAATCCTTTGTCATCAATGAATTAAATTCATATATTTGTGCCTCCACCACCACTTCATTGAATTCTCTCTAATTGTAATTTGATAAAGTGACATTTAATTCAAACAGTCACTTCCCACTAAAACCTAGGTGTATGTCATCTATCTTAGATGATTCTTCTCCTATGCTTATGCACTTGGCATGACCTTCACCTTCTTTATGGAAACCTAGGTGTAGTGCTTCACATACACATGATTTATCCTCCTTGGTTCTACTTCTTCTTATAGATGCACTTCCATTTCAAGCATGGTTCTCTATTTTGGTTAGTTTTTTTTTCTTCATCTTGCCTTGTCCTATCCTACCCCATACAAGTCCCTTGTGTTATCCCTGCATCCCTTCATCTTCTCTTATTATTCTCTTGCATATGGTTAGATTTTGTATCTTCATGTTCTTTCTTATACCCAACCATGCTTAGCATATTCAACTTCTTGGTCTCTAGCACATGATCCATTGATGCACCTATTTATAACTTTGGCACAAAGGTTACCTTTAGGATTATTTACTTTGTCATTTTTTATCAAATCTTCAAAGGTTGGAAACTTCCTCATGCCTAAGAACTTAGTCATTTGGCCCTAGGTTCTTATAAAGAAAGTGGGCTCAACTAACCTAACTGGTATTACATATGTAAGTATTAGAGTAGTTCATTCTTGGGTCTTCAAGAGCTCTATAATGTCCACCTTACACATGGAGTTATGTGTGCTTCTTTTTTGAGTCTAATGAGTCTCATGTGCCCACCACTTAGATGTCTGGCCTCAAGTGCTTAGGAAGTGAAAGTGTTAAACTCACCCATTTGGAATTATGTGTGATAGGATAGATAGATTCACTGGAGATGGGTTTGATTCACATGCCCATAACATAGGTGTTATGGCATCATCTACATAAGAATCACAAATTATTTATTTACCCAACTATAATTATGCATGAAGTGCTAATAGAAAATTCCTTGTGGCCACTATGTGCTACTTATTGCCTCTCTACATTATACAATGAATAAAAGAAAAAGAAAAAGAATGGTTTGGCTTGCACCAAAATATATTTTTGTCAGCTCAACTCAACTTAGCTAGTGACCAAGAATCCAATGTTCTTATGGTGAAAGCTCCATCTTACTACCAATACAAATTCAATTTGTTGCCATTGAAATGCCATGGGAGCATTTTGTTGGACAAAGTGTGAAACTTACATATGCATATCCCTAGTATGTGGTGGATGATGTAAGGGACCATCCACCTTATTTATAATTTCCCTTGGTGCTTAAGGTACTTCAAATCATAGAGAAACACCATTGTACATTCATTTAGCTATTTGTACTTGATGTGCTTGTCATGCCAGAGCTTCTAGAGCATCTTTTTTATTTACTAACTCCATATTTCTTAGGCATGCTTTTCATCCAAGTTCAAGTCTTCTAACCTTGTGCTAAAATATTCTTAGTCATCTAAGTGAGAAATACATACAATGAATAAGGATGGTACCATGAATTATATAGGGGAAACTTCTTCAATGCCAAACATTAGTTGAAAGAGTATAGCTTTATTCAACACTTATATGCCATGCAATATGCCCATAGTACCAATAAAATGTGATCATTCCAATCCTTATGACCAATATCACATATCTTTACTAGGAACATTCCTATGATCTTGTTGAATTATTCAACTATGTTGTTTGCTTGGGGATGATACAAGGTAGTCTTGTGGTGTACCACCATGTATTTAGTTAAGAGGATGCACACTATCTCATTGATGAAATGAATGACCTTTTTACTATTTAGATTTAATGGGAACCCATACCAAATTATTATATTTTCCTAGATGAAGGACATGGCTATCATAGTTGTGTAATATTTTATCAACATGGTCTCACCCAACTTAGTGAAATAGTTAGTGCTTACCAAAATTAAACTTACACCTATTATCTATGATGTAGGAGTTATCAGTCCATCAAAATAAATGGCCCATTTCTCAAATGGCACCTAGGAAAGAATGGAGATGAGAGGCATATCATCTTGGTGGTTGGACTTCTTGATGCATTGACATATACTAAATGCCTTGGAATAATCATTTGTGTCTTGGAATAGGCTTAGCCACCACAAGTCTGACTATAATATCTTGCATACCATTAGATCTCTATCACAATGGCCTCTTGTGATTACCTCATGTACTTATTGTAAGATGGAGTCCCTTTCATATTCTAAAACACACTAGCATAAGACTTCATATCTACTTAGTTTATATATCTTCCCCTTAATGATCTAGAAGGGGGTGACTTGAAACATAAGTTGATTTTTATCCTTTTTTGACATGGTCTAGGGCACAAACCTAGACATTAGGAAAGCAACAATTTCTACCAAGTCTTCAGGGACATGATAGACTTTGTATAGTTACACATCCATCATGTCATCCTTAATCAACATTGTTACATCACTAGATTTTATATAGGATAAATGGTCTGGCCCTAAGTTTTGCTTTCCATATTTAACAACAATAGAGAACTAGAACTATTTGAATAAGAATATCTATTTACATATGTACCCATGTAAAACAAGCTTGTTCATGTGGTATTTGAGTGCCTCGTTATCAGTGATAAAGATGAATGGGGTCACTAATAGATATTGTCTAAAGTTTTATAAGGTATAGACCATTTCCAATGCCTCATGCTCAGTGGTGGTGTAATTTTATTCTTCTTGCATTAATTTCCTATTTGTGAAAGAGATGGGA
The DNA here is from genome assembly GCA_037957365.1 of Torreya grandis. Taxonomy (NCBI): domain Eukaryota; kingdom Viridiplantae; phylum Streptophyta; class Pinopsida; order Cupressales; family Taxaceae; genus Torreya; species Torreya grandis. The sequence continues at coordinate 178,386 of JARHVA010001217.1, read as the reverse complement.
TGGTCCATCTTTCCCTTACCTAGTTATGATAATATGGCACTAATTATGGATCCTGAAGCATCAAGATGGATGTGGAAAGGAGTAGTCTAGTCTAGGAATTACAAAATTCATGTGATATCCAAATTTAGCTTTAATGTTTCAAAATCTTCCTCTTGGACCTTGCCCTAATAGAATGGGCCATCTTTATTCAAGAGCTCTTCCATAGGTGCTATGATCTTTGTATAGCTCTATATAAACTTATTGTAGTATCCATAATGGCCTAGAAAGGTATGAATGTCTTTCTACATTGAAGGAGTTTGGATCTAAATTATGATAGATATTTTCATAGTGTCAATAAGAAAACCATCCTTGCAGATGATATGCTTGAGCAATGTTCCAAAGGGGGTTATGAAGATGCACTTATTCAAGTTTAATGATATCTAGAGCTATTTGTACCTATCAAACATGAGGCATATATTATCATAATGGTCATTTATAAGGCCATATATAGTCTAGTAATCAAGATAAACTTAGAGGAACCTATGGATGAAATCCTTAAAATTAGTGATCACCACTCTAGAGAATATGGATGGCACATTCTTGAGTCCAAAGGGAATCACATTATAAGTAAAACAACCCCATTCAATTACAAATGCTAGCTTAAGCATATCTTCCTCTTATATTTGAACCTAATGGTATCTCAAAAAACCATAAGTGAAAGTATATGTTTCATAACCAATGACACCATCTAAGAACTCATCAATGAGTGGGGTTAGCAATGTAGGCAGTGTTAAAAATTTTGTAGTCAATTTAGATCCAAATGCACCAATCCTTCTTGATGTTTATGACCATTAGACTCAGCCATTTAGACTATTATATAGCGTATATGATGTTGGTGGTTGACATTCCACTAATCTCCATTTTTACCTTGGAACAAAGATTGGGATTCATCCTATACAGGTGATTCTTGATAGGCCTCATGCCATCCACTATTTTGATGCTCATTTTTCCAAGGAAAGGGTGGGTTACCTTCATGTCCTAATAGTTTCACAGGAACAAATTATAAACCTCCCTCAAGATCTTTATGATTCATGTCATCTCTACCCTAGACTAGAAAGCACCTTAGTGGTAATATTTGACTTGCCTTCTACACTGATGTCTACTTTAGTGGTCTTAAGTGATGTGTAGTAGGGTTTATTTCTCTCCTGATGAGAGTATTCAATTTTCCTTATTCCTTCCATTATTTTAATTCAAAGATTAGTTAGATTTTCTTTGTCTAGGGTGCTATCATCCATAAGGCACATAAGTTTTTATCTTCCTATTATAGCCTTCTAGTTACACTCCTTCTAGGTCTCATCATCCTCCTCGTTGGAGTCACTATTGATCAACTTTTATATAAAAAACATTGGGATAACTAGTCCTTTCTCACTAAAAATGTCTCTAAGGTGCTCTACTAGGATGGTAGTGTCCTCAAATACTACCTTGTGAATGACTTGCAATGGCTCCAATAGCTCTAAGTTCTATGAAGAGAAGGAGAAGGTGTGCATGAAATTCTCCTTGAGTACCTCCTAGTCTCCTATCTCTCAATACATTTCATTAACCACATACCGTGATCATGCCAATGTTTTCATAGTCTAATAGAACACATGCACCCAAAATATTTTTGGCATATTCTCATGATATATAGTCTAGGTTTCTTCACACAAGTACACATGTACCATTACATTAGAATTGCCTAAGTAGGAATGTTTAAGTCCTCATTACTCTTTCCAAACCCAGTTCATATTTTTTCCTTCACATCTTGTCATGTTGTAAAATAAGGGCTTTGTACTTCCCACCAATGATAGTAGTGCTCTTTAAGGTATGCACTATTACACCCATTGTATATATTTCCTTGGTAACACATGCTTCAATGTCATGGACATAGTTATCTATAGGCTAGTTCCCTTATTTTGGAAGCATTGAAAGCTTCCCTTTACTTAGTTGGAACACCCTTTTCCCTACCTTTATGTCATGAAAGACCTATTTATTTTGAGTGTGATCAACCCCAATCAATCTTGTTCTATCTAGCCTTAATTTAATTGCCCACACTAGGTGGCACCTTCAGCCAGTAACTTCATTAGCGTCTTTGACCCATCAATCATAGGCTACATTAGTTATATCAGACATTGATTGTCCATCCTCCCTTTTGATCACTCCTTGGTAATTCAAGATAAGCTTCTTAGTGCCCCACATTGTGATGTTATAAATTTGGTTGATTTTATCTTTAAGATTAACACTTTCCACAAATGAAATCCCTTTATCACTTGATAAGGGGTTCACCACTCTCTCTCTAAAGTTCTCAAAAGTCCTCTAGTGATTCTTAAAGTGCATGTCCATGTTATTGGTATAACACCATGGAATCCCTAATAGCATTGGATAGTTTTCATTCTCTAATAACTTGATTAACTTGAAGTCTACTCAGAATTTGGCTTCCATAACATCTACAACAATGCCCTTCAATATCCTGATAGGTCGCACTCAAGTTTTGTTATTCATAAATGGCATATGAGGGGAAGGATTTAAGAGTGGTCATCCCATCTTATCCTAGGTGGTTTTGGTAAGAATTTTAACCTCAATGCCTGTATCCATAAGAACCTCACAAATAGATCATCAATTAATGGTGGCATTTATTAGTAGTTCTTGGTCATACTCTACATTCTAAGTATGCCTCACTTCACGTGCCTACTCAATATGTGATGCATCAACTTCAATAATTTGAGGTGTGGCATCCACCTTTGGTCTCTTCCCTGCATACTCTAAAATCAAGATTTTCAATAGGGGTAACATCCCTTTAGATTGTAGGAGGTGAAGGATCTTAATAAAATCATGTACTTTAGCCTTCTAACTATCTTACTTCTTACACATAACACTTGATTGTGCCTCTAGATCTTTAGCTAATTAGAGATCTCATTATGAATTTTTTATTATACTAATGGCTTCTTCCAAGATGTCCTATTTTAATAGGTTGGGGTAGGGTGTAGATTTTGGCTTAAGTCATGTTATTCACTCAGTGTGGCTTGACTCACCATATTCTAAGTGCAATTATTTTGTTGGCATAGTAGGTGGATATGTGGTGAACCCACTCCAAGTTATGGTATGCAGCTTAGGTATCTCTTTATGAGTCTATTGTGTCTTGGAACCCCATCTCTTATTTTTATTTGTACCTAACCATGGTGACACCCTTATCAGTGTCAAGCTAACCTTGAGTTAGATTTTTGTATAAGTCTGGACAATTTTGTACATGTAATCCCTAACAATACCCACATATTGGGTACCTAGGGTAGTCATGTTATTAATGATTAGTTAAATTACACTTATAACATGATCATGATGGGAATCATCCTCCATCACATTTTCCACTTCATCCTTGTGCAACTTATTGATTCATATAGCTAGTGATTTACTGGCTATAGCCTTTATTTCTTTGGCCTTCCTATCCTCCAACTGTAGTTGTTGCTTATTACATGCCTCTCTCCATATTTTAGGGAATATCATTAATGACTCAATAATATACTATTGAATGATTATAAGCATTGTTGTTCCCAAAATATGTCACTCATTTTTGGGACAACATATGAACTATTTTGGTCCTACTGGCTAAAACTATCTCTTCCCTTCTCAAAAAATTATTCTGAGCATTCAAATTCTTCATTATTCAAGATTTTTAAGTTAAGGGATTAGCAGGTGCAATAGGTTCAATGGCTTCAACAGGCGAGCTCTCTCAAAGGGGCAATTTTCCAAAACTTGGGTAATTTTTGGATTGGTTCAATGCCTTGGTTCAACCAAAAATTTTCATTGGCAAACTTCTAAGCAAGGATTGAACCATTGACCCATTGAACCATTAAACCTTGAACCAAAAAGGTTTAACGGGTTTAATGGGTTCAAAGGTTCAATGTCGTCAGCAAGCTTAAAGAGTTAAGTGCTTTATCAAAAGTTTATCAAGTTCAACCGCTTCAAGGTTCAATGGCTTCAAAACACTTAGTGAAAAGAAGAAGGCTTGAACCATTAAACCATTGAACCATTTTGGTTCAAAGGTTCAATGCACAATTGGTTCAAGTGGTCAAAAGACTTAGCCAAAACAAAGAGATTAAATTGATTGAACCATTGAACCACTGAACCAAAGTTGGTTCAATCGGTTGGTTCAATTGGGAGGTTCAAAGGAGTGGCCCTTGTGGAGGGTAGTGAACCAAGGTAGAATACCCTTGTGGAGGGAAGTGAACCAAGGAAAAATACCCTTGCAGAGGGTAGTGAGCAAAAGTGGACAAAGAGATTTTCTTCAAAAAAATGAACAAGGTAGAAAAGTTGGAATTCTTTTGAAAAAATGAACAAGGCAAAAGACAAAGTGAATTCTTTCAGACAAAATGTCTGAAGGAATTTCTTCAGACTTTTGTCCAAAGGAATTTGCCTAAAAGCAAAGAGCCTAAAGAAAAGTTGATCGAAAGCAAGTGGGAAGATTTCCTTTAGACAAATTGTCTGAAGGAATTCCTTTAGAAATTTTATCTAAAGGAATTGGAGCTTGAAGACCCTGCAAAAGAATAAAACCTTGAAGGCCACCCGAAGGACCTTGAAGGGCAGATATCCTTATGGGGGACTCTTAGCGACTAGAAAATGGACCCTCTCAAGCCCTAAAGGGACACCTTCCCTTCAGGAAGTTCCAAAGACATTAAGGCATGTAACTGATTTCTAAAAACTCTGTAAGCTTGATTTCTATGGACTCCATAGGATGATTTCTATGAAGTCATTTCTATGGACTCCATAGGATGATTTCTATAGATTCGATTCTAAGGACTCTACAGGCTCAAAACTATGGACTCTACAGGCTGGGTTCTATGGACTCATTTCTAAAAACTTTGTAGGCCTATTTTTATGGACTCTAAAGGAATGTTTTTATGGACTCTACATGATTTGAAGGAGGCTTGGTTTATATGGACTCTATAGGTTTGATTTCTACAAACTCTATAGGCCTATTTTATATGAACTTTGCAGACACATTTCTACGGACTCTTCCAAAAGTTAGGAGACTAAGAGAAAATAAAGGTTTTTAAGGAAGAAGATGAATTGTTGAAACTTGAACCAAAATGGTTCACAGGTTCAATGGGTTCAACTATTTCAAGGAGAAGATTCAAGCGGATGAGACAAGGAGGCCACTTGAATTGTTGGAACAATGAACCTTTGACATCCTTGTGGACATCAAATTTAAGCTAATGAAATATCTATTAATTTTCAAAAGTGGCACTGAACTTGAAAGCAAACTCAGTGCCCAGCTGAAGAAGGAATTGAAAAGGCCAACAGAAGGGGGAAAAGATAGCCTGAGAGCTCAAATCACAACAGGAAAGAGAGAAAGACTAGAAATATCTACAAGAGTTATTCTAGTAGGTGGAACAGTCCACCAAGTAGATGTTTTGGCTTATAAACATTGAAGGTGTGGCCTATTTATCTCCCTTGGAGTAAAGGTGAGGTGGACAGTTGTGCAAAAATCAGGTGATAGACTAGATGACTCAGGCTTAGGAGAAGACATTTGAGATGAATCTACATGCCATAGTTAAGGCGTCTACCCTATTCCATCATGGCTTCTTTGAAAAAATTAAAAATGCATTCAAGGAGTTGTTGATGCAAAATATTGCACCCTTGGTAGGAGGCCGAGCTCCTGCCTTCTTCACGCAATAATGGAAACTCCTCTCTCGCCTGTGGGATAGCGAAGCTGGAGAGGAGAGTCTTTAGATAAGGGCTAGCTCCCTTTGATGCATCGTGTTTATTCCAATAAGTGAAAAACAAACACACACACACACACACATATATATGTATATATATACATATATATATGTATGTATATATATATATAATAAAGGGGGGATGAAAAGGGAGAGAGATGCAAGAAAAACAAACCTACTCTAAAAGAGGTGATGCACCAAAATAAGTCAACCTTCACACATCCACCCTCAGAATCAGACAAATACATACATACACTACACACTTGGCAGAAGGACCAGGCTGCAAAAGACTGGCAGGGAGGCTTTCATGAAAACATAGGAAATAGAAAATCACTAAGGCACTGTGAAATGCACACTATAAATAACTCCTTCTATTCTGGTCTTCCCAAATGTTAGCTCTTCTCCTTTTAGCTGCAGAAATGGCACCTTGTAGATAACAGGTCTACTGGTGTTGAACCTGTGAGAGCATCAAGAAACAATAACTGGACACAGACAAACACTCGAAACATATTCAGAAATATCTATCCAAATGGAGTAAAAAACTACATTTTATTTGATTTAGGTGAAAATTTTGCCAGGACTACACCTTAAAATGTGGAAGATGATTACAAATGAACAATTTGTAATGTTACAGGGAAAAAAAAGATAAGAAGCTCATTGGCACTCTTTTTTGCAAGTGGCCCATGTGCCTTACGAGCATTAGGAAGAGCAAGCTGCTCAAAACATCAATGAGCTACACCCTTTGTTTGCTTGTAAGGCTACTTCTTCAAGGTGATTACATGGTTTATCTACTCATAAATGTGAAATGAAGAAAACTAGTTGCACTGCTAGCTATTTGTGCCTCCTAATGGTCAATTCACAGGCACTATATCATCTACCAAAACAACTTCTTGAATCAACACCTCCCAATGGTCAATTCATAGGCACTGTATCATCTATTTAAATAACTTCTTAAATCAGCACTTCCCTTCGCCACTTGGACTATCTACCTACTCCTACACTTGGCACTTTTGTATTTTCCCTACCTTGCCTCTTTCTGGCTTGTTCGGCCCCCATGGGCGAATATCTTGGTAGGTCGTTGCCTTTTAGCTCCTGGTTGGTTAGCACTTTATTTTTTTCTTTTTTTAAAAACAATGGCTATTTCATTTTTCAAACTTTGACATCCTCGGGGACGTCATTAGTCCTTAGCTGGCTTCTCAGTGGCTTGCCTTTTCTTTTGTTTTAATGCACCTGACCTTTGCATTTGTTTAATGACACGACCTGGCCCGGCCCTTTTTTTGAATGTTTGAAGTGAAGCTCCTATCTTACATAAGGGCATGAACATGAAATTGAACTAAGCCAAAACAATGAACTAGATGTCAAACCAAAGAACTAGGCCGTTGATCGAAGTGTTGAACTGAGCTAAAACAAGGCCGTTAGACCTTGAAGAAGATAAAACCAATGCTGATAAACCAACCAGTTAAACCAAAAGACTAAACCAAGCTATGAATCAGATTTATTGAACTCATGCAACTTGAAGATGACTGGCATTAAATAGTAGGGGAAGAAGGTGACCAAAATTTTGCCTGTGGGCAAAAATTGGTCAATAGATGGTGACTCATAGGGGAAGCATGCCTGCCATGCTTAGAACCTAGCTGCCTTATAGTCCATTAGGCACAAAGTCAGATTGTAGCTATAACATAAGTTAGCAATAACCCCAAAAGATCTGAGAATCAAACATGAAGCTTTACCCCACATGCAAATGGAAACACACAAGGCTAAAAAACACTACTTGTGTAACTGCACTTAGGGAAAGTAGGAAAAGAAATTGAAAAACAAACTACTATTTATAGCTAACCAGGAAAGCTTGCCTCCCTCCTAGATCGAAGGGAAAATTTCTTAAGTCCCCTTCTTATTGAGAAGACTTATGGTGGTAGGCAAGTAGCTAAAAGAAAATGAGATTTGGTGACTTGCTCCTCTTGCCTATCACCTGAGTTTGCTGGAGTCTGAGCAGACCAAAATCAAACATGCCTCCAACATATATGTAATCTATTTTTCCTTAGAAGTATGTTGAATGTTGGTTCTTGATATAGGTGCTCCTCACCAAGAAATCAATGGCTATTGACTCATCTCCATAAGCCCCTTGACCTGCACAATTCCTCTACAATGTATCATGGTCTGATTTGTTTCCTTCTACCTCACTGAAAACTCTGTCAGACTCATCCTCTACTTCCTCTTGGCCTTCTTGAAGAAGGGTGACTGTGGTGATGTCTAAAATGGACTCACGAATTGATTTGTCATCCCATAGAACATCACCTCTTTGTTTAAAGTACTCTTCTTTAAGGCCTTCCTCAAGGAATACAAACCTCTCCTTTTCCTCCTCCAACTCAAGCTCTTTAGCATAGTCAACCTCATCATCAAAATAGTAAAGAATTTCATCAAATAGAGGAGAAGAGAGCTTACCATGTATTTGTTACTCTTCAAATTACTAGAACATCTGCATATATGCAAGACCTGCATCTTCTCCATTGCTAATAAGGTCTTCATAAGGAGCATCAATGATGATTTCTTCTTCATTGCCACTCATGATAGCCTCTTCAAGGACTGCAAATTAGATCTTCTGCTCCTCACTTGCCTCCTACAAAATAGGTTCTTCCTTGAGAAGGGGTGAAGTGGTGAAAACATGTAGAAGAGGAGGTAGTCCTTGAGCTAGAATTGAATGATTCTCCTCTCTCCACTTGATCAACACTTCATCAATATCAAGCATGGCCTGATAACTCTCTTGGAAATATGTAGGTGGGGTGTGTTTAGGTAGGGAATGTGTTGTTTGGTCTAAACTGTCCACCACACATTGGCTGAGGAATTTCTCTTTGGATTCCAACTCTGATATTCTCCTAGCTAGATCTTCTTGGAAAAGATTTTCTTGGAGGTTTCCAGCATCATCATAAGTAGACACATCTTTAGCTTCTTTAAGGTTTTGAGAAAAACCTTGCTTTTCTTCTTTTATTCTGCCCCATGATTCAATTGGTTTCCCCTAGTTCAGAATCTCTAAATTAAAATTTTGCTCCTGTGAATAGGTAACAACTTTGTTTTCTCCAAGGTCTTGGGGCTCCTCCACAAGGTCTAGAAATTTTATCACTTTTTCAAGAAACAGTCTCATCCTAGCTTCTAAATCTTTAATTTGCTTGGCTAGGTTGTCCTAGAAGAGTCTTTCTTAGAGATGACCAACATCATCTTGTTGAGTAGGATCAGCATTGAGTGAGATGTGCTAGTTCATGGCATTTTCCCCAGTGGAAAATTCACAATCTAAGGAATTTAGAAAGTTCATTTCCATGGGAGGTTGTTCTGATAGCATCTAATGTTGGAGAGCTAGGTGTACTAGATTGGGAGCAGGTATAATTGATAAGCTGAAGTGAGCAAGTGCAATTTGGTAAAAAGGATTTGGTGCCAAAGAAGGGGTCTATGCTTGCCTAAACAAGTGTTCCTCTTTATACATCAGCTCGTGCTGATATTTGTACTGCTCTTCTAGCCTGTTAATCTCTAATTCTAAGGCCACCTCCCTTTTCATTATAGTGTAACTAGGAGAGCTGCTTGAGGTGATTCTCTAAATATTTTGAGTCTAATCCAAATTATATGAAGGAAAATAAAACCCATGATTTTTTTCAAAAGAAGTATACATAAAAAAATGATTCCTGATGGCGCTAGGCTGCGTAACCAACAAATTTAACACAGAGTTACCAGATGCTAGAAAATTAAATGATCTACTATAACAGGACCAGCATCAATCCTAAAACTTTACTTCATTATCAAATTGTGTCCCATTGGGCATGCCAAAAATTCTTGATGTGCATGGTGCTATATTTTTATTGAGTGTTCAAATTGAGTGTCCCAATGGGCATACTAGAAACTGTTGATGCAGAAGATTGCACCCTTAGTAGGAGGCTGAGCTCCTACCTTCTTCACGCAACAATGGAAACTCCTCTCTCACCTGTGGGATGGTGAAGTTGGAGAAGAGAGTCTCTAGATAAGGGCCAGCTCCCTTTGATGCATTGTGTTTATTCTAACAAGTGCAAAACACACACACACACACACACACACACAGCCACACACACACACACACACACACACACACACACACACAATAAAGGGGGGATGAAAAGGGAGAGAGATGCAGGAAAAACAAACCTACTCTAAAATAGGTGATGCACCAAAATAAGTTGACCTTCACACATCCACTCTTAGAATTAGACAAATACATACATACACTACACACTTGGCAGAAGGACCAGGCTACAAAAGATTGGTAGGGAGGCTTTCATGAAAACACAAGAAATAAAAAATCACTGAGGCACTGTGAAATGCACAGTATAAGTAACTCCTATTTTAGTCTTCTCAAATGTCAGCTCTTCTCCTTTCAACTACAGAAATGGCACCTTGTAGATAACAAGTCTCCTGGTGTTGAACCTGTGAGAGCATCAAGAAACAATGACTAGACACAGACAAACACTCGAAACATACTCAAAAATATCTATTCAAATGGAGGTAAAAACTACATTTTATTTAATTCAAGTGAAAATTTTGCCAGGACTACACCTTACAAATATGGAAGATGATTATACATGAACAATTCACAATGTTATAGGGAAAAAAAGATAAGAGGCTCATTGGTGCTCTTTTTTACAAGTGGCCCATGTGCCTTACGAGCATTGGGAAGAGAGAGCCACTCAAAACATCAATGAGCTGCACCCTTTGTCTGCTTGTAAGGCCACTTCTTCAAGGTGATTACACAGTTTGTCTACTCATAAATGTGAAATGAAGAAATCAATTGCACTGCTAGCTATTTACGCCTCCTAATGGTCAATTCGTAGGGACTGTATCATCTGCCAAAATAACTTCTTGAATTAGTGCCTCCCAATGGTCAATTCATAGGCACTGTATCATCTGCTAAAATAGCTTCTTGAATCGGCACTTCCCTTTGCCACTTGGACTATCTACCTACTCCTACACTTGGCACTTTTGTCTTTTCCCTACCTTGTCTCTTTCTGGCTTGTTCGGCCCTCAGGGGTGAATATCTTGGTAGGTCACTACCTTTTAGCTCCTAGTTGGTTAGTGCTTTATTTTTTGCTTTTTTTAAAAACAATGGCCATTTCATTTGTCAAAATTTGACGTCCTCGGGGATGTCATCAGTCCTTAGCTAGCTTCTCGGTGGCTTGCCTTTTCCTTTGTTTTAATGTGCCTAACCTTTGCATTTATTTAATGATGCGATCCAACCCAGCCCTTTTTGTGAATGTTTGAAGTGAAGTGCCTTTCTTACGTAAGGGCATGAACATGAACTTGAACTAGGCTGAAACAATGAACTAGATGTTGAACAAAAGAACCAGGCCACTGACTGAAGTGTTGAACTGAGCTGAAACAAAGCTATTGGACCTTAAAGAAGATAAAACCATTATTGATAAACCAACTAGTTGAACCAAAAGACTAAACCAAGCTATGAATCATATTTATTGAACTCATGCAACTTGAAGATGATTTGCATTAAATAGCAAGGGAAGAAGGTGACCAAAATTTTGCCTGTGGGAAAAAATTGGTCAATAGGAGTTAAATGTATCATGGGCCATTGCATGGAACAAAGTGCCAAGCCTTTCTTGGCTGCTATATATTGTATTCTCTTATTTTATGCAAAGGAGATCTTTTCAATATAGAAGTGAAACTCTACCCAAATTAAGAGGTGATTACTGAGACTTTGAGCTCAGGTTGTTCATCATATTTCTTTATTTGAATGAGAAAGCAAGTTACTTTCAGACTTTGTGCTGTTATAGCTTATGTCATTTTAGGAGATTGTTCTTATGTCTATTTCTTGAATGTATTCTTGTTCATTCAATTCAACAAGCAGAACTAGTGGAAGTAATTAGGAAGGTGTCCTAAAGCCAAATGTGGGAAGACTTTATGCTGTCCACAATTACCTTCAATGTGTTTGTCTATTTTTTGTTTCTATGTAAAGGACCTTGGGATGAATTTGTGACCTAATTTTCCTCCGTATTTCACTCTTAGGTAGTCAAGGTGGAGACTTTGTGCTATATCTTAGTCTGCTAGTTACTATGTCCTTTATTACCAGTTACTTGTCACTACCTAAAATAACTCCTGATGTTTCCTGCAAGATCACTTCTAAAAGAAGAGAAGTGCCTTTAGTGTTTTCACCAAGATTTTCTCCTTTGTTTTTGAACATCATCTCTAAAAAATAGAGATGGATGGTGTTATCCTACCCCTGAGTGTTACTTTATGCTTATATATATAGTATATAGCCTCCTCCTATTTACAGGGAACCTCCCCTTGATGAGAGGAGAGATTTGTCCCCTTTTGATGTGGTAAACCTTCACATCTGGCTAACTAATCTCCCTATGCTATGGTTGAAAAGACCTATTTTGTTCATCAGTTAGTTGTTGACAAAATATCTACCCAACAAGCATAACAAATCTTGAAATAGATGGTAGTGTTTACTTGACTGACACGCTACAATAAGGGATAGTTACAAGAGTCATATGGCCCATGAAAAACTTCATAGCTGAGAGGTAAGGTGTGGATATTTCTTCATGGGTAATTATTCTTGTTATTCCCATCCATCTCATAGTTAGTACATCACAATCCACTATGATTGTCATGCACCAAACTAGTAGTCAACTTCTATAACTTGAAGGCTATTGATGTGATCTATGCTTTCATGAATGGGTTGATCCCAGTATCAATACTACCTATTACCTTGACCCAGAGTGTGGCTTTAAATACTTCATGGAGGTTCATGAAGGTTTTCATCGATAATGATATCTTAAAAGGTACTAATAATCCCCCAACAAACCATTGCATATGTTGGGAGGGGTGGATGTCATATGAAAGACTAGAAAGGAGGGTCTTAAATCATGCATCATATAGGTCTACACTCTTGGATATCCCTAACATGATTTACTTGAGCATTGTGATGCTCTATTTCTCAAATTCAATAATATCAAATTATTTTAAGAAATCCTCCTTCAATATATCATAATCAACCATAGCCTAGTTCACATCAAATTTTTGATACCAATTATGTATATGATCTATAAATTTGGTTACAAAATGAGTCACTTTGTGCTTGGATTGGATGATACCCCAAGTGTGTCATTGAATTTCACACTTGATCACATGATATATGGTATTCTCTATACCAAAATACTCATGTAAGTACATCACCATTTTATAATAAATTTGCTAAGGGAGTGGTGCTAGAGTTTGAGGTGTTTGTCTCCTAGAATTTATGTTGGAGGTAGTCTTCTAATGACTCTAATTATAGGGTTGATGCTATTTGTATTGGCATAAGTTGCATCATCAAGCTCTATAATGTGTTACTACTCACTTTGGGCACTAGGCCACTTCCTCTAAGTTGTTGCCTAGTCTATGTATCTAACATCCTTTGAATGAGAATGCTTGTGATACTATTCTAGATTCCTACATTAGTGCTCATTAGTTCCATGGTATTCTTGCTTAATTCCTTGTAAGATATCACTTGTTTTATCATAAAGTTTTGGTTCAATGTTTGAAGTATATCAAAGTCAATGTCAATAATAGGGTCAATTATCATTATTCTATCTTCTGGTGGAGAATCCACCACATGAGCTTTAACTTTAGGTTCAAAGAGGGTAGGTGATTCTAGTACATCCTCATTCACCATATCTTGTAGGAACTTAAGGCATTTTTCACCTAATTTCTGATCTTGATCTCTTACTTCCTCCTCTTTTTCATTACATTGCTATAATTTACAGGATCCTTCCCCATGCCCTTCCTACTCACTACGAGTCCTCTTGACACTTCTAGGTTTTAGATCCTCTATCAACTTTCACCTTTAATTTTTGTAGTTCTACCTTCAGAGATATTAGGTGTTGGGTTTCTCATCCCTTTCCATCATGCCTTACCTATACTTCCCCTTCTCACCTTTTGCACTTACTCATATGTGCAAGGATTTTAACCTTCCATTATTATGGTTTCAATACCATAATCCATGAATAATTTCTTTAATTCAGTACTGATTCCTCTTATTAATCTACCCCTTGGTTCTAAAAAAACTCATACTCTACTTATTTAGGGCAAGAGAAGGTCGACACTATTAATTCTAACATGTATCTATTTAGTTCATCATTCTACCACTTGTCTAAAACATGCATCCAAACATCATCTAGGCTTTCAAGCCTATTTAGGTTCTCCTTTGTCCAATAAAATCACTAGCCATAGATTCATCTTGTAGACTTGGTATACGAAACCAACCACTAGTACACATGCTCAGGTAGTTCATAAAATAACACCTCATATAGAGCATCATATAGGTTGGTTTTCACCCATTCTCTTAGCTTTTATCCTTGGCATGTTAGATGCTTCTACATAAAACTATCTTCCACATGCTCTAGCTAGTACTTGATGTTTTCAAGTGAATGTTATAGCATCACTTTATTTCACCATCATAGCTAAAAATTCAACATGGGTTATGACAACAAAACCAAAATGTTGTAAAAACATTTACTTATTTATCTCATGTACCTCATCATGCACTTAGCAATCAATCCAGGTCAATTGTTTCCTCGATACATTTAGGTGAAAGGATAGTAAAGGTCTATAGTGCACAAAATTTAAGTGCACTACTATGTTGGCATCAATTTCACATAAGGTACCAGCCTTGTATGGTCACACAAAGTGTAGTAGTGAAGGGACTAGGGCCTACATTAGGCTAGTTAAAACATTGTGCAACCTTAGTCTCAATGGGACTTATTCATTTTTGAAATGGGATTAGGTGGTTTATTGGCATGTGTCATCTTTGATAAGATTAAGAGGCACAAGTTTAGTCAAGGGTGGAAGTTTTTGGTGTAAGTCACAGGGATATCAAGTTAAGTGTCATTTAGGTACTTATCCACGTCAAGGGAATGGCTCACATTCATGTACTAATTATTCATGTTAGCTATTTAGGTGTGGTTACTAGGGCCTCAACATATGTTAGTTTTGAAAATTAGTCAATTTTACAAGTATGTCAAAGCTATTATATGGCACGATGATACTATTATCAATCTAGAATAGACCTTTATGTATTAATACATTCAAAGGATGAAAAATATATCATTATTTATATATAATGTAGGCCAAAAACATAAAATAGTGTTAAGTTATATGAAAATAATCAACAACCAAGTAAATATGCAATGCCATTTCTATTAACTCAATGTTCACCAACACAAAGTATAGTTTATATAAAATAGAGCAGACACTCATCTAAGTTATACTACATGCCTAGTGGCTCATAGGTGATCTTGGGAAATACATGGTGGTTATCTAAAGTATTCATGTTCATTTTAAACCAAAATTCATGTATGATCCTAGAACTAATTTTATAGAGATTCACTACATTAATTTCACCTTCTCTTCTTCAAGTTCAAGCTCATTTATATAAGTAGGGGAGCATCTTCTTGCCAAGTCAAATGGATGTAAATTAGGTGTTGAGATATCATTGGGGGTCATTATATCACAATATCCACTACCCTAACACCTATTCTCTCTAAATTCCATGTGCAAGCACTCAATGAGAGTCTCATTCAAACCTAAGCACTAAGAAACTACCTGCCAACTAGTGTAAGACCTGTGGGGATCCTTCTAGCTGGATCTAAAAGTACAAAAAGAGAAATCATTACCAATGATTTCCTCACACTAAGATATGATAAGTTGGTGTAGTCCACTAAGTATCATAAAAAGGGTCCCAATAGTGATGCAATTATGTTTACCATACTTAACTTATATCATATGTGATGTTACTATAATGAGTAGTTAGAATTTATGTATGCTTGGATGCTATCTTTGAGTAAAATATAATTATTTTATGACAATATATTATTTAAAATACCTGGCTAAAGGAACATAATTACTTATCTATTAATTAATTATTAAACTAGACTTAACATGGTCTCTATGATTAGTTAAAGTGTTAGTTGATTTGTAACTAAACACTAGTATTTTACTAGATCCATGTTATTATAGTTGGGAATAATCTTGTATTAGGTCATTGTATTCAATGAAGATGCTATGTAGTATAGTGGTCTTGATCTAATTCAATGTTAATGTTTAAAGGAATAATGGTGCTAAGTCATAGTTATCACTTAGGTAACCCTTATTCTAAATTTGTAGTATTATAGGAAATGGTAATGTTGGATGAATTTAGTAAAAATCAATTGCATTGATCATAGTGTTTAATTATTTTTTGAAGTTGATATTACATGCATTAAGATTGGAATGATAATTATTATAATAATGAGTAACATTTGAGATTAGGGTTTGATTAGAGATTTTACTTGTGTTAGTGAGATATAATGCCAAAACATGGACTTCACTATGGATTGGCATGAGAAAAATAAGGATGATTATTTGTTTTCTATTAGTTATTTTAACATGCATTAAATTAGTCATTTCCTGGGCTAAATATATTGGGGGTTTGGGGAACATGAAAGAGGATAAAATGGAAATAAAGGAGGCATAGGAGACATGGAACAAAACAACAATGAAAGAAGAAGAAAAGTGGTGGAGAAATTTGGAAAAATATTACATTATTATCACTTGGGACTTCATTACTAGGTTCATTTCATATATATATATATATATATATATATATATATATATATATATATATATTATGTGGAGTTTTTGATGATTTATAGTAAATATTTATCAAGGGTTTTAGTTTGTATCATTATTATGAAATTAAATAAAAGGGATAAATGTTCATCCTTGTGAATGGATTGACCATAAACAAAACTAAGTGTAGTCATATAAAATTCCCAAATTGGTAGTTTGAGTGTCGCTCATGACACCCCACCTATAGGTCCTTTTTTCATGCTCTTATGACCCTTCTAGAGACCTTTTTGCTCATTACCAAACATCTAAAACCTTTTGAACCCTGATTCTACCTCAACCAGATAACATTCCCCATGCCAATCATATTCCCCTAGATCTTGAGCCTATAGGACAGGATTACCCCATTTGGACTATAGCATTGGGCATCAAAGTGTCCCATTTGTGTCACTCTTATCCATTTGCACTTTGAGCCCAAATAGTCATTTTCATCTAGTTTTTATCCTTAATTAGGTTGGTTTAGTGTGAATAAATCTAACCCATGATAAATAATTCCATATAAAATCCCACTTAAAGTTCTTTTACAAAGGAGGTGACAAAACTTACAAAGTAAGAAAGAATACAAATAAAATAACTAAGGAAAACTACCATATTCTATACACATAGTCATCCAACACGTATTTAAACATACTCAAATCTTGATACTAGTCCATAACCACCTTAAACATTATCAATTTGGAATTTTCATCTACATCACACTATTGAACAAAACACATTAGGTGGGAGAACTACATATGGCTTGATCCATCTTCAAAGTATTGGTATGTAGGCAGTGTGCCCACACAAGGAGTGTGGATTATATGTTTAGTACATCTTACACACAAACCCCCCCTCTTTCTCAAGTGACTCAAATATTGTTTTATCAAGTATGATGGATGGTTAGGGTTTGAAGACAAAATCATCTCCACAAATAAGTTCCATCAACAACTAGCACTCAATTTTTCTTAGGCATGCTCACATAGGCACAACACAATTACCTAGAAAGTTTTAGGTCTTTG
This sequence comes from Torreya grandis, assembly GCA_037957365.1. Lineage (NCBI taxonomy): Eukaryota > Viridiplantae > Streptophyta > Pinopsida > Cupressales > Taxaceae > Torreya > Torreya grandis. The sequence goes on along the minus strand of JARHVA010001217.1, from coordinate 160,985 downwards.
GGATTAGTTTTGACAACAACGATAGGAATGGATAATAATACCAGACACTAAAGCATCCACTTTTTGGTGCTCCTATCCTTTCACCAAAAAAAAACTAGATTTAGGTTTATAGCACCTTCAAAATCTTGAAAACCACTTTCAACCTCTGTATTAGTTATCTCAGTCTATTTTCTAGCTAAGTTATAATTCTTCCTATTTATTGTTATTTTTAGAAAGGTGAAAAAGATAAACAATTTCACAAATTAGGACTATAATTATTACTATATTATATACTAATTTATTAATCTAGTCCCTTAAATAAAATAGGAATAAAACTCTATTATTCCTAAATAAAGTTAAATCATTTGGTGAACCCAACTTATTTCATTTGCACACAAAAACCCTAGAAACCCTAGGGAAAATTCCTTACTAATTTAAGAAATATTTTTCTGATTTTTCCTACATATAGAAATCAGAATTTTACATTTAATTTTTAAAATTCACCATATAAATTTTAAAAAATCATTAATTTTAATCCCTAGTAGAATATACTAGGTCCCTATGATTTTTGAGGTATCACCTTACATGTTAGTGAGCTTTGTATCCTTTTCATGCATATCCCAGTTTGTTGTTTTAATTAAAATTGATTTCACATAAAATAAAAAATGGATTTCACTTATTTCAAAACATTTCTTGCAAACAATAAGGAGTCCATACTCAGTCTTATCATGTATATGAATGATGAATTTTACTATATGTTGATGCAAAGCTTCATTTTTTCCATTTCATGCTTATTTTTTATAATATGGGATGACATTAATAAATTTATTGATAAACATGTTAAGATCCCTTTCCTTCAAAGCAATGTTTACTTTTATTTAATAGAAGGTTTCATTATTTATTTTACTCTCTCTCTCTCTCTCTCTCTCTCTCTCTCTCTCTCTCTCTCTCTCTCTCTCTCTCTCTCTCTCTCTCACACACACACACACACACACACACACACACACACACACACACACACACACACACACACACACACTCATGTAGAATAATTTTCAAATCTATCTTTCTAAACATGTTAGAAATGTCATGTTACAAGTCATAGTTTTTTATGCATTAGTACAAATTTACGTACTCTTTATCCCTTGTTTTATATCTCTCATGTGGAATGTTATTTATAATCATATTTATATACAAATTATAACTCCAATTACATGCATTTCATCCCACAGACATGGTTTATACCTAGATGTATATAACTCTTTAGCTAATTTTATGTATCTCCCTATCACTACTAGACATAAGAAAATAGTAGCAGTTATATCTACTCCCCCTCTCTTCAAACTTGGTTCACCTAGCTCTTATCCTACACCTACTACCAGCTCTATTCCTATAGTAGATCATACAATACATGTTATCACCCAAGTTTATGAAGATAGGAAGGTTGATTACACCTATGATTATAGCTTTGTCACTTAAGTTAACATCCCTTTTGATATAATTTTAGCTTATCCACTAGTTACAATTCTTACTCTAATTGAGATTCATACATAGTGAAGGCCTCCCTCACTATCAAAGAGAGTTCATATACTTCCACGGAGGCCTCTCTTATAGTGACCACTATGTCAATGATAATTTTAAGACTCTGGATAGTTTCCAACTATAGTATTCACACCTAGGGTAGTATCATTAAGGTCTCATGCCTCTACGCATAGATAGAATTTTTAGAGAGCTTATTCTACTAATAGATGGGTCCCAAAGAGCCCCATAGTTACATTTACTTCTCAGAGTTACACGGAGAACCCATAATCAGTTTCTACTATAGAAATTTCAAAGCACTTATAACATACACAACTTTTAGAGTCACAATATTAGCCCTTAAATCATGCTTAATGATCATGCACGATCCCTCTCCTTAGTATATGATAACATGATAGGGAGTCTCTTATGAGACTCATCGGTTAGTATTATTTCTTCTCAATCTTTCTTGTACATAATTTCTCAGCTTACTTCTACATAGTTTCTTTTCACTTTCTTGTACATAGTTTCCTTATGATTACTTATACATAACTTATTTCAAAATACCAAAAATAATAAAATATTTCAAAATACCAAAAAAAATATAAATGTTAAAATACAAAAACATTCAAATAACTCAAAAATACCAAAAAATTTTCAATTACATACATTAGCCATGTTTTACATTTCTACTACGATGCTAGACTTACATTTTTTGTTTTATACTATTGTTTATCGATTTATCTACATTATCATGCTTCACTTGAACTTCTTTAAGTGTGCGCAGTGACACCTAGATCTTTGATTGCTTCACTCTACCCATTGAAGGGGCATCCTACTTTTACATTCAAGATGTAAATTGACATATATACCCATCGAGGTTATCTTCTACATGACTACACAATCTAGGTTATGTCATTCCTATACCACACACTCTAGTTATCATGTGTATGTACATTACTTACTAACTTATATAGATTATTCTATCAACCCTCACTATTATATACTACTTGTGTATTTCTTAGCATCTACCTAGTCTTGTACTACATGTTTTTCATAATTTCACTTCTTGATTTGATTAGTTAGATGAGATAATAATTCTAGAATTTACATGCGTTTATTTCTTGATTTGAGTAGATAGACGTGATTGCATTTATAATTTATTATTTTTTTAATTGTGTGTGCCTTAAGACATTTTCCAATGTCCTTTGCTTGTACTCTTGTATGTGCTTGCGGCCCTCATGCCAATCTTGATTATTTGTAATTATGTGTGTATGTGGGCATTTGAACATGCCTAGTATGATTGATCTCCCAATTTTAGTGGCATGTGCCCATGCCCCTTATTTTCTTGGCCCCTTGGCCTCTTTTGTATGCTTCTTGCTTCTTGCCTTATGTGTTTGTTTGCTTTTTTGATTCTTAGTTATTTCCAATTCCATGATCCATATCATGAATTATCTTTCCTTCTTATATGCCATGATGGACATCATGATCTATCGCTCCTTGAAAATTAATAATATTTCCAATTTTAGTTTAGTATACTATAAATGCTATTACATTATTACATCTATCTAGGCATACCCTTATTGATCTAACAATCTCTAATATAAACTATGCTATATTGTGAGACATCTTTTGGATTATCATTTCTAAAACATGTATTTTGTAGCATAAAACACTTGTAGGGTTCTTTCTTTTGATGGAATTCATTGAAGGATCTTCATTCCTACCCTTAAAAGAGGGGAAAACAAATAGGGTTTTGTCACAGAGATCAGAGCCCTTACTAATCAAAAATCATTTTTTAGAACACTAAAAACAACAATTAAAGTTTAAAACACATAAAATAGACTAGAAAAATAGTGAAGAATACAAAATAGTCATCAAAAATAGTAAAGGACAAGAGCACCCCATTTGGACTATAACATCAGACACTAAAGTGTCTACTTTTTGGTGCTCCTATCCAAACAACCAAAAACCTAGAATATTTAGAAATAGATAGAAAGGTAAGGTCCATTATAGTTTTGTTAGCTATATTTTAGTTTATATTGGTTTATTTTAGTACATTTTAAATCATATTATCTAGATATAGGGGGGATCATATGTGGCATGATGGTTCTCACTTTTAGTTTTAGATTGGGTAGCTGGTACAACTTTTAGATCAAAATCCATGTTACTAATGGCACTATACATGACATATTTGCATTATTTTCTTACCATTTCATTGTATTACCTAAGTATTATTAGTATTTGCATGCCTTATTCCATCTGCAAGTGGTTGGAATCATTTTGGAGTGGCTTTCATACAAGATTAATCTCCACTTTTATGAGTGGAAAAGATTTGCCTATTCTCATTACATATTAATATATCCATGCCAAATTTTGAGGTTACATAGCATTCATGGGATTCATGAGCCATCTCATATGACACACATTCATACTAATATCATTTCATAGTTCACACTTAGTGGTCAATGATGGAGCCAAAGAACTAGTTAGCCATTGTATTCTTGAGCCACCTACTTAGAGGGATTGGAAACATATTCCAAACATAAATTAACACATACATGATCACATAAATCCACACTTAGTGGGTGAAGATGGAGCTAAACGGCCAACCTTTGTATTTTTGAGCCACCCTTGAGGAATTGAGCACTCACCTTTGTTTGTAATATTACTCTTGGTATAAAACATACCCAACATCACTCAAAATAAAAATAGGTTTTTTATTGGTTTAAATAGTCGATGAAGTGTATTCATTCCTTTTTATTCATCTCTCTTTTACCTAGCCTTTATACATTCTTATTTTAGACATAACATGTCTAGTAGAAACTAATCTACTCCTTATTTTCTCTTATAGATTTATGCTTCACACTATGATTTCCCTATGCACACTCAACATCACACATCCTCTTGGGCTTCACCCTTTTAGGTAATTTTAGGTACACTTTATATTTTTCCTTTATCCTAATATTTTTATTTTCTAGATCACTAGAATAAAGGGGGTGGGAAATATAGTCATATAAAATATACAAATTGGTAGTTTGAGTGTGGATCATGACACCCCAACCATAGGTATTTATTTCATGCTCTTATAACCCTCATAAATACATATTTTCTCATTAATAATCATTTAGAACCTTATAAACCCTGATTCCATCTTAGTTAGATAGTTTTCCCTGTGATAATCTTGTTCTCCTAAGTCTCGAGCCTGTAAGACATGAGTACCCCATTTGGAATATAGATTTGGGCACCAAAGTTTCACATTTTTTGATGATCTTATCCATTTGCACTTTGATCCCCAATAGTCATTTTCATCCAGTCCTTATCCTTAATTAGGTCAGCCTAGAATGAATACATCTGAAACATGACCAATTGTTCTATATAAAATCCCACTCAAAGTTCATTTAAAAAAGAGGTGACAAAAATTACAAAGAAAGAAAGAAAACAAAAAAATAACTAAGGTAAAATTTTCTATTCTCTTCACACAATCACCCAACATGACTACAAACATACTCAAATCCTCATACCAGTCCCTGGCCACCTAAAATACTATTCATTTTGCATTTGTATCTACATCACACTATTACACAAAGCACATTATGTGGGAGAACTAAATATAACTTCATCCATCTTTAGACTATTGGTATGTAGGCATCATGACCACACAAGTGCTATGGATTACATGTTTAGTACATATTACATACTAACACCCCCTCTTTCTCAAGTGACTCAAATATCATTTTATCAAGCATGATGGAGGGTTAGGGTTTTAAGACAAAATAAGATTCATAATGAGTTTCATCAACAACTAGTGCTTATGTTTTCACATGAACACTCACACAAGCACAACACAACTACAAAAAAAAAATTAGGTATCTATGATTAGTTTGGACACCAATGACAAGAATGGACAACAACACTCGACACCAAAGCATCCACTTTTTGGTGCTCCTATCCTTTCACTGAATGAAATCTAGATTTAAGTTTATGACATATTCCCAATCCTACATGACCATTTTCAACCTCTATATCAACCATCTCAGTCTATTTTCTATCTATGTTATATTTCTTCTTATTTATTTCTATTTTTAGAAAGGTGAAAAAGATAAATAATTGCATAAATTAGGATCATAATTATTACTATATTCTATACTAATTTATTAATCCAGACCCTTAACTAAAATAGGAATAAAAATTCATTATTCCCCAATAAATTTAAATCACCAAGTATATAACCCTATAACCCTTAGAATAAGGATCATGTTGCTTATTTAATTTTGTGTTTGAAGGGACATTTTTGAGGTTTATTTTAAGTCCAAACTAAACAACCTAGAAGGATTTGTGATGGGTTTTTTGCTAGCTAAGTTTATATACCCAGAATCTATTTTGATTACAGCATAATATGTTTATTTAAATATTAAACTAGTATATTTTTATAAAGATATATATTGCATTTTAATTCTATCCCAAAAGGGTATGGCAGGGTTAGTAGGATAAACCTAGTAATTTATAAATATTGTTAATACTTATATAAAATACATGACATACAAATGTCAATGGCTTTTTTATGTTTTAAACCAAGTTAAGAAGGTTTCAATTAAAATCCCAAACTAGATCATGGCTGAGTGTTTTCTAAGCCTGCAATTTAGTTATTAAAGTTTATATTGAAAACCCATTTTCAAAGTAAATATAAAATAGTCATGGTTTTATTTAATTTATATCATTTATTTATAAAAAATATATACATATATAAGGATATGTATATATATTCTATAGGACTTCATTAACCTATGACACACACACACACACACACACACACACACACACACACACAACTAAAGATAGTGGTGTTTGTTTTATAAATACATGTTTCTGAATCAATATTGAGATGGAGGCATGTAATGGGTAATTAAACTGGTTATATGCTTAAGAGATAATTTAGGATTATTTTAAATGTAAATAAGTCTTATTTTATACTATTTTGAAGTCATACAAAATAAATTTAGGTGACTATTATGTGGTTGAGTATTTACTTGGTTATTATAGAGTTTTCATTTAGTATGAGGGGAAATTAAATGAACTTTTCCATAAGAATTTATGAGTTTAAAACCTAATATAAATGATCATTTTTTATCTTAAGATAACTTAAGATGGATTCATTATATATTTTATTTTTATATATACACATCCATATGTTCTAAAGACATATTTATAAAGATTTATCTCCAAATTATTTATGAGTATTTATGTCTTACCATTTATACATCTTATATATAACAAACTCATTTATATATTCTACTAAGTTTATATTATGACTATGAATTTATAAATATTGGTTAGGTCTACAAATTGATTATATTATGTTTGCTAATATAAAGGAAACTATGTAATACAATTGGTGGAGTTTGAATATTTGACTACATACATTTTGTATGCAATAGGAAATGCATCATGTCCATAAATAAATCTTATATTGTATGGGATAGAGCACACCTAAAATTTTGATTGGGGAGCACATAATTGTTAAGCAAGAGCATGACCAATGTGAGGATATACTAGGACCAATTAGGGGATCACTTGTCACAACACACCATATAAGGTAGGTTTCCAAAGTTTACAGTCTAACAAAATCACACAACAACCTTGAAAGAGTCCCATGATTTAATATTTAACTAATCTAATAACAAGAAAAGAAAATCTAATATGGTGTGTACCAAATCTTGTGGCACAAATTGGGGGTTAAAAATAAAACAAATAAATAACTAAACCAAACATGTATAGAAGACATATACTTATGTCAATGTATAAAAAATCCTAATACATAGAAGAGAAGAATATAAATACATTATATATCTAATCTTAAAAAGTAGGAATAAAGCTGGGAATACTTACATTCGAAGATGAACCCATCAAGCCTCAATCTCCCCCTTGGACAAGGTGATTCACAAGAGATTGTGGTCGTATGTAAGGAAAATTAAGATAAATCAGCTCTAGGCTACAAAACCTACCTAATCATCCAAAATAATTATCCATATAATGAGGTTGGAGCTCCAAAGAAATTATTGAACCCTAAAGCTTTATTTCTCAATTAGAATGGTCACTAAGTAGATGTTCATTTGCATTTCCTCACTATTATTAAATGGTTGTAAATGATCTTGTATATATAGTAGTATCTTAAAATAAAATAATTTAGGAACATTGGTTGTGCTAGGTCAACCCAATTGACCTACCACATTTTCAAGTCTAACTCATTAGGTTTGTGTTAGGTTGGCTGAGAAGACAACAAACCAAAAGAGAGAAAAAGTCCCTAAACTGTGCTAGGTCGACCTCATCAACCTAGCTCAACTAACAAGTCAAAGGCTGATAAGGAAATAAATGAAGGATAAAACATAGAAAATAATAGGAATGGGTATAAATAAGAATAATAATCTTGGGTTCAATATTTTTAGGAGGATAATGTGTAGATGGCAAGTAGTAAATGGAACAACCATCTTACAAAGTAGTGATGGCCTACCCACCCCTTTCCTAGTGCACTCCTTAAGGCATGCACTAAGAGATATTGAGACTTAATAGGTTAATACAAGATACAAAGTGTCATTAATCAATTAAAAGTTAAAAATATTATGTGTAAACATATGACCCAACCGAAGCTCATCACATGTCATGTAAGTGTAACAAAGGATAGTACTTCAAAAGAAAACATGATAACAACCAATGATAATTATAAGTATGGTGAATTATTTATAAAATAGTATAAATGAAAGGATAAAATTAAGAAATACATACCATTAACTTAACTTAGTGTCGTAGATAAATAAGTAGACTATAAGAAATGAAGTTGTCCAATGTAGAGTACACTAGGTGAACTTGTAGAAGTTAGTGCAAAAAATAGCCAAAAATTTAATTTTTTGGAAGATAGACATATGAAAGTGGAAAATAATATATACCTCATCATAATTATAAAACATTTTATGGTTTGAAAAATATATGAGTATAAATAAAGATAGAGGCAAAACAAGGAATCTACCTAAAAATAAATGAAAGAATTGAGTTGCAAATAAGTGTTTTTAAATAGGGAAAAAGAGAATTCATTTAGAATTTTGAATTTTGAAAGAGAGAAAATAGAGATCTAAGACCAAAAAAGGCTATGATGGTGAGGTAATGACATGCTATATGAGGAGGACACCTAGAGGCAGCATCAGGTGCACTACAGGTATGTAACTATGGATCTCAAACTAGTCTTTAAAATTTGTATTGAATTAAGTTATTTTTTTATAAAATTGGATTCGAAGCATTTATATATGTAAAAATTGAGAAAATTAGATTATAAGGGTAAGAAATAGAAAGATAAGAAATGGGTTTGAATTATTAAGGAAGAAAGTGAGTGAAATTAACATTTTGGAAAAAAATGTACTAGGTCGACACATAAAATGCACTAGGTTGACCATGTCAACCTAGTAGGATGAAACAGGGTAGGATCCATATGGTCAACCTAGTAGGTATGGGTTGACCTAGTATATTTATAGGCTAAAAATCTAGAATGGAGTGAATAACTAGTCCATAAGGGCCATAATGAAAACTTAGTACCAGGGAAGGAAAGATAAGAGGGTTGACTTGGAATTTAAAGTCAACTAAGACAAAAATAGGCCAATTTTGGTCAAACTTGAATGACCAAGAAACCAAAATAAGTACAAAAAAGCATGCAAAAAGCCAAAAGAGGGCTAGAATGGCCCTAAATGACCAAAGGAGGGCAAGAGGAACCAAATAAGATAGAAATAGGATAAAATGAATAAGGTAATAACACTTAGGCTTTTTTAATTAAAATTGTAAAAATGGTGTGTAAAGAATGTATTGTGATTATACATGACATAGAGGAACTAATAAATCCTTTGTTATTTCTTGGTTGTAGAGATGACTGATATTCTAGAGGTTAGTGGATGTGTCTTGGATACCATATTTGTTATTTAGATTGTCAGATGGAAATCAAACTAGACTATAGTCATGGCTATAGGAGGTATATTTGATATGTACAAGATCCCCCTTCTAATTGACCTGTTAGTCATGTTCTTGGGATGCTAGGAATGATTGACTAAAAAATTCAAATGGCTGGTGGATGGGGATTTGATAGAGGTGGGTATCCAAATAGAAGATGTCCATATCATCCTTAAGATGCCCATAGTAGGAGCATCAATAACCATAGGGATACTTGATAGCTTAGAGGAGAGGAGAGCCTTAGCTCTATGGGCTATAGGCTCAAAGATGATATTAAGAGGATGGAGAGTTAGTATGGATGACATGTATATATTACAAATTTTATACCTCTAAAAGGTAGTGATAGGCCTTGTGATATAGTGAGTGCTCTATCACAAGTTAGATGGCAAGGTACCACTATTCATGGTAGCCTTGATTAGGATGATGTTAAAGGAGGGAGTAATATATGATCTAGGTTCTTTCATCTGGGTCTAACTCATACATGATCTATTCAAGTTGTTGGTTAGAGGGAAATAGACTATGGGATTAATCATACTATTAACAACATGGATATATGAGAGATTCCCCATGTATCAACCAATTATGTTTCCACAGGTGATCAATGCTAGGTCACATCAAGTGTATATATAGAGAGAAGACCAGGTAGTGTGGGTTATGCCCCACATGCTAGTGTTATAGTCGATGAGATGTGTAGACATCATGTGATAGCCATATGGGCACATAGTAGCTACATGGGTGATCTGACATGGGTGATCTGACACATAATTGCACTAGCACTAGATAAGAGAGAGGTGATTAGATAATATACATGGTGGAGAAAGCCACATCTAATTACATGAGTGCTAGGATAGATGGGCCTACCTCATATGGTAACATTGATATTGATTGTTGACTAGTGGGTTTGGTATGTGAGGGAGCCACGAGGGAAGAAAGGACTTGAACCATTGATAGTGAGGCCAACATTGAGGCCCTATCAAGAGTGATCATGGACTGGTTGGGCATGATGAGTGGTAGAGGAGGAGGTAGAGGAGGTATATATATTATATGTACCACTAATATCCCCATAATAAGATGAGTACCAACCACCAAAGACATGGCAGTGATGGAGCTAGGAGAGAGTGGAGACTATAAACATCCTAGATAAGCCCATAGATGAGTTAGAGGAGATGATAAAGAGATTACTTAGATGAAAGCTAAGATGGAAATGAGCCATGACAATCAGGTTTAAGTTAAGGAGGTGACTTACTATGGGGGTACTAAGAGGCCACATAGATGGGAAGACTATGATAAGTGATCATGTGGATGATGATATTATAAGATTTGAGACATAGATAGGTATGAAGATGGTTGAATTATTTATTAAGTTTTTATTTGGTAGTAGAGATATATAGATAGATATTATGAGATATGATAGTGATCTAATATCCATCTGGTGTGATTTTGTAGGTGTACTTTAGGGTAAAGAGGAGAGATGGGGGTCCTTAGTGAGGGGAGTACTCCATAATATCCTAGATGAGACTTTATATCCATATAACCCCACAACACTAGAGTATTTAAGTGTACCCTCTACCCTAGCTCAGGCAAGCTAGTTTAGATTAGATGGTAAGGTAGTGAGGTAGATACAAGTGTAGGGAGAGAGAGGATGTAACCATTAGTAGAAATGGGTATAGGTGAGAGATAGGCTTGTAAGGCCTCAATAGATGAGAGAGATTCACATCTATATATAATGACATAGATGATGTAGGAAGATACAATTATGCAAACTTAGCTGACATAGGCACATGTAGTGACCTAGGATAAGTTGGTGTAGGAACATGTACAAATAACATGCTTATAGTGATAGGTAGAGGGATTGAGATCTCAGACTACCTTATTATAGCATATAATTCAGAGGAGTTAGATCAAGGCCTCAGTAGGTAGTGTGTCTAGGCCATGAGATAGATAGGATGGAGCCCAACCCTAGTGTTGAGGCTTTGTATATGGTTGTATATATTATATCAAACTCATGGTATATATATATATATATATATTATGTGTCATTTTTGTCTTATTGGTGTTGATTATGCATGAGATAGATAGGATGGAGCCTAGCCCTAGTTTTGGTATATATTGTACCAAAATCATGGTATATATATATATACACACACACACACACACACCATGAGTTTGATACAATATATAAAACCATATACAAAGCCTCAACACTAGGGCTAGGCTCCATCCTATCTCATGCATAATCAACACTAATAAGACAAAAATGACACATCATATATATATAATATATATATATATATATATTATGTGTCATTTTTGTCTTATTGGTGTTGATTATGCATGAGATAGATAGGATGGAGCCTAGCCCTAGTGTTGAGGCTTTGTATATGGTTGTATATATTGTATCAAACTCATGGTATACACACACACACACACACACACACACACACACACACACCATGAGTTTGATACAATATATAAAACCATATACAAAGCCTCAACACTAGGGATAGGCTCCATCCTATCTATCTCATGCATAATTGTAAGACAAAAATGACACATCATATATATATATATATATATATATATATATATATATATATATATATAGGTGCGCACACAAACACACACACACACACACATGATGTGTTGTTTTTGTCTTATTGGTGTTGATTATGTATGCTTTATTTATGATGGTTATGTTTTTGGATGCTTTTGGATATATTTCTATCTAGCACATGTATTTAGATTTATCGTATATGCTATAGGAAATATATGTGGGGTGGTCTCTTTTCTATAATTATGGAGTACACATACATGGTTAAAAATAAATAGGCAAAAGAGGACTTAGAAAAATATAATAAATCAAATAAATGTACTACACACTAGTTCAAGTTGGAAAATGTGTAACAAAAAAAATTACTATGTATAAAAATCCAATAAAATGGAAAACAAGATGGTAAAAGGGGATTTGTTTTTAAACCAATGTAAAATATTGTTGCACCAAATTAAAACAAGTAAAATCATATTAAATATCATGTTGGGAAGTATGATAAACAATGTAATAAAATGGAAGGTATGTAAAAGGGCACAAATGTTAACAAAAACAAATCTAAATTAAGTCAATCAATTATATTATATCATGATGGGAAGTATAGAAGAAAAAAAAAATTTCAAAAATTTGGTCATAAATTTATTGTACTAGTTCAAGCTAGGAAGTATGAGAAATTCAAGAAATGGTTGTAATCTTACATACAGTTAGAAAATAAGAAGATAAAGGGTGAAATAAAAATAAAGTAATCATACAACACACTAACTCAATATGGGAAACATGTCAATGACTTGTAACCTCATAATCAATTGAATCTTATCTCATATTTGACACATGTAATTTTGGATGGTGAATTGATTATTGTAAAATTTTGTGAGGAAGGATAGGTCCTATCCATGGTCTTACACTATAACTCACAAAATAAAAACGTAAGGGGTACCAAGTAAATATTGATAAGTAGAAGGATAAGTAATGGGAAATCAAGGATGTGGGTAATAAGATGGAAAATATGGTAATTTTTTAGGGATGTTGGGTCATATCTATGGTCTTATAAAGAAACTCATAAGTGATATCCCATGGGGAGTGATTAATAAGAAAAAAATTCCCAAGAATAAATATGAAGGAAAAGGAATGAAAAGGGAATGTAAAAAGAAAGACTTAGGCATCTTATGAGAATACCTTAGGCGCCAAAAGGCATAATAAGGACATGAGAAGACACTAAGGGACTAGTGGTCATCTATGTACAAAGGAAATCTGCTTGCTATACATTAAAATATTTGTAGGCAAATACATGTGATACTAAAATAAACTCATGATGGTAGATTAGTACAAGGAAAAGTAAAATAGACCTAACTTCCCACAATTTGTTCCTCACTCTTTGTACCCAACCTTTGTAGTGGATCCATGGGAGAATAAAGAGGAGCCTTCTTATGATAAAAACATATGGGAAGAATGGTAGAAGGTCTAAGGATTGCTACAAGGTGATATTTAATATGTTGAATAATGTGGCAATGATTGGTGTGATGTGTGCCACATAGGTACCATAGACAATATGTCTCACCATACTTAGGTAAATATTTTAGAAGCACCTTTAGGGGAGGTATGTATATGTTGGATGATGGGGAATAAGTATTTAAGGTATCAAGGTATTGTTTTAACTTATTAAAATTTGTGGAAGAGTGGTTATTTGTGCTATGGAAGCAACAAATATGCTTGTGAGTGGTTTTGGGATCACTCATGAAACAAGGTAAAATAGGAATAGACGAAGCTGAAGAGGACTCATTGGCCCATTTGGTGGGAAAAAAAGCCATATTAGGAAGTGAAATAAAACCATAATAAAGGGAGGGTGATGTTGAGGAAGGAGTGGAAATAAACTCAATAGGAGGAGAACTAGGAGGAGAAGAGGGAAGAGGCTAAACAATAGTAAGAAAAGAAATAGGTTCAACAAGAGTGGAAAAAGGAAAAGGCTTAACTATAGCTGGCCCTACTGAAGGAGGGGTAGGATTTGAAAAAGGTCTAAGGAGGACTACCCTAGGTGTGGAAAAGTGATAAGGTCTGGTCATAACATGATCCAAGAGCATGGTCCAAAGTGGCTCCTTAAAAATTTAAGATTTTGGTGCCATCTCTACCCTATAATAAAGAGAGAAAATGAAAGAATCAATAATTATAAAAGAAATAAAATGATGAGATACATGAAAATAATCAAGTAAAGAAGAGTGGTAATGAATAATCTAGGAATTGCAAGCCTAAACAAGGTTGCCTAAAGTAGGATCATATAAACAATATCCATCATCATAATCTAGAGTATGAATTTTGATGGCACAGGTCAAGATGACCTTGTCATCAAAATAAGCTTGGTGAATAGAGTGCCTAGTCTTGGTTAAGACTATGAGAATGTCATCATAAGGAGGCTTGTGAGAATGAGGCTATAAAGAATTAGGGAGTTTCAAGATGAGATGAGGTGAGAGATTGGAATTTTTCATCTTTAAGTTAATCTCATTGGGCTCATCATCATTAGAGTCTAAAAAGGTTGAGAGAAAATTTACCAATGGGCTTTGGATTCCCATTATAACCTATGGTTTAGTTGATATGAAAGTTTAAATGTTGTAACTCATGGAATGGAACATTATGCAAAGGTTTAAGAGTAATAATTTTTAAGACACCAAGATCTTGGAATTATTCAAAATTTTAAGGGTTAGTGTCTCCTTGAATCTTGTAAATGGCTCCATTGTGAGTAAATTTTATGCATTGACAAGTGGAAAATGCAACAACCTACATATGATGAGTCCATAACCTACCAAGAAAGATGTTATATGAAAGGGAAAGGTCTAAGATCATCACCTTCACATGAATGGTGATAGGTGGGATGGTAATGGGAAGCTACACACACCCTAAGGGAGGAATTTTCCTTCTATCATATCCTTGGCATGTGCTGCATGTAGATTTGAGATTACATTTAAAATATCTAAGAGCCTTAATGAAATAAAGGGAAGTGACACAAGTTCTAGAACCCTCATTGATCAAAGCTCACTTAACTTAGATATCACCTATTTGTATGCTAATTAATAATGGAGGATCATCTCCATGAAGCAAAATCTAATCTAGAATCATAGATGCAATAGGAAATCATAAAGAAAGGGAAGTTTCTATAGTTTCATCAACATTAATAGACATCTTTTCACATTTATATAAGATACTATCCTCATATCTAAATAAAGTGTAAATGAGGGTGAGGGATATTCATCTTGAATAAGAGTTGAATGAGGTGGTTTATATGATGTGGAGATGTTCTTATGAGTTCAAGTAAAGGTATTTGAGATGGAAGATTAGTAGGTTTCACAATGGGATCCCACTCATCATAACCTATAAGGATATTGTTAGATATAGGTGTGTAATGATTATTAAGGTCTTTAGATAGTGGATCTGAAGAGCATTAAAATTTATATTGATAAGAATCAGAATTTTTAGAATAAGTTTGTAAATCATTTGGTGATGAAGAACTAGTTGGTTTAGATTGATCTTGAAGTTTGGAAGAAGAAGTGTTAGTATAAAGTATTATAAGATGATAGGAGAGAAGTATAAATAGTATGAGATGTTTCATCCAAGGGAGAATAAAAAATTAGGTCATCAAAATAAATATGATCTTCTTTCCCCAACTCATTCAAATGAGTTGGAGAAGAATCCTAGATAACATAATATGTCTTATGGGAAGGAGGAGTGTAGATAGGTTATGAATCAATTAAATCCACCACTCTTTGCATATTGGTCATGCTAACAACATTCTCTTTAGAATTTAGTTTAACAAGACTTTCTATGTTACTGGTGGAAGAAGTGGGCTTATCTTGATCTTGTTGGATTGGTTGATAATTAGGCAAGGGGTCTTTATATATAGATAAATGAGCATTTGTTTGATTTAAGGCTTAATTTTTATCATGTGATTTATAGTCTTTGAAATCAATTTCATAGGCTTGTTAACACTTTTGGATAATAGAATCATGATCAAAATTTGGGCCAAGAAGAAAGTCCATGGCTAAATTATGGAGTTGTCTACATGTCTCATGAGAGTAACCCTAGATAGCATGAAACCAAAAAAACTTATTTAGATAATACCATGATTTCATAGGTTGAGTAGATTCAAGCTCTCATGAAAGAGGCTTGGGCAGACATTTGAGAAATTTAGTTGAAGATAAGGCTTATGGATATTAATGTTGTTTATTGAGAAATGAGGATTAGTTTATTGTTGAGAAGAGGCTAGTTTTGAAGAAGGGGTAGGAATGATAGCTTACAATTATGAGTGGTGTCATATAAATAGGCAACACCATCATTGGTAATATTATTGGCTTTTCTCTTTAATAAAAGATGAGGGCCCATGGAAGGTTGGGGTGGATTGAATTGATGCATGAGGAAATATTATCTTTTGGCTTAATCAATGGATTCATCCAAGGTGTGTGAAGAAAGCGTATAGACTCGATATTGTTATTTAAGGAATAAAGAATTTGTAAAGAGATGAAAGAGATTATCATATTCCATGTTATGTTCACATTTATTTGATAAAGTCTTCCATCACTTAACAAAGTCTTGGGAAGTTTCATTTTTGTTTTGTTTACAATTGATGAAATGGGCCAAAGTGTTCTCAAGAAGATCACTAGTTTGAAATTATTGTACTAAAGCATTTAATAAGTCCTCCAAACTAGTGATAGAGTGTATTTTCAGTTGATTATACCAATCCAAGGTATCAATCATGAGGGTTTTGGATAGGATTTTGGTAATGGAAAAGGTATTTAACTTGACCCAATCCTTGTAGATATTTCTAAATGTCTTGAGGTGAAGGGTAGGATTGCTTGATCCATTATATGAAATTGTAGGTGTTATAGCTACAATGTCAATGTTATAAATTTGGATGGTAAGAGGTTAATTTTTTAAATGCTTGATGACTTTGTTGACTAATGGAGGCTTAGGAATGAGATTACCTTGAGAATATTGAAGAGGGGGAGGAGGAACACTTTGGTTATGTGTGCCCCAAGTCATTAGTTGAGGATTGAGTTGAAGATTAAGAAGGTTGTTTTTCATTCACATCATTTGATTCATATTAAGAGCTTAGAATGTGTTCATTTGATTGAGAATTTGCAACAATAGTAGATGAGTTTGATTAGTGTTATTATAAGTAGTATTGGTGTTTTTGTTGGTGTTAGTGGATTGGGTACCACTATTAGTGTTTATATGAGCTTGATAAGAGCTATGAGAATTTGAATCACTAATGAAAAATTTTAATTGTGAAGAAAAATATGAACTAGTAAATGGTTGAGAGGAATAATCACTAGAAGCATGAGTGCCTTGGGTAGCAAATGAGAAACTAGTGGAAGGATTAAGAATAGTGGATCTTATGGGAGGCCTACTAGATGTATAACCTACCATGTTAGTTGAGATACTAGGCATGGAGGTGGAAAATTTAAAGAAGAAGATGTCATGGCATAAGGAGTCAAGATTGAAGGAAGACATTGAGAAGCAAAGAAATTGGTATCCCCAAATCCAGTTGAGAAAGTGGGAGTAGGAGAATGAGGTTCTTCAACTTTATGACTAATCATGAGGTTATATATGGTGGAGGGATCCTTAACTCTATGTTAAAGGAATTATTTGATAAAGAAAATAAAATTAGGAATATACTCTAACTCAAGCTGATTTTCTAAGAGGAGGATGGTTTTGCTACAAAGGGGTATGAGGAGGGGTTCCATAGTTCATCATGTGGGTTTTAATATGAACATTACTAACATTCACGAAAGGAGCCCTACTTTATTTATGGGAGACCCTTTTAGGATTGGTGATTTCCATCATGTTTATTGATTGAAATTTATTATTGTCACCAAATAGAAAGTCTATGATAAAAGAGAGAAGAAAGATGAGAAAGCAAAGAATTGAAAAGTGAATGAAATAGTACTAGGTCAACTTGGTTGATCTAGTGTAAAATAGGGACTATAAAACTATACAGGGTCCACAAGATCGACCCAATTTAGTGAGTAACTTACAAAAAGAGGTAAAGATGTTGTAAATAGTATGAGGCCACCTAGATTGACCTAGCATAATACACAAGGGATGAAAAGATATAGGGTCAACAAGGTTGACTAAGTATAGTATACATGGAAGAAATAAAAGTTGACAACAAGCTATGAATTGAAGTAAGATAGTTTCAAGTATTGTAAGAAAGTAATAAGTACTGAAAGGAAAACATACATTTAATTGAATTGATGCTGACTAATCTAACTAATACACACAAATAAAAATTTGACACTAACATTGGCTAATGCAAGCTTTTGCACACATAATTGATCAAAGAGTAAGCCACCAACTTGAAAGTAAAGTGAGCTACTTGGTCAACCTAGAATGTTAATTAAATTATTAAGAATGATTTTAAATGTAAAGGGAGATTAGATATAATTAAGTATTAGATATAAATCTATGGATAGTTTTATGTAAGTTTAGGATGAAAGGGGTTGTAGTAGCAATGATACATGCTTGGTATTAGGGCCTACCCCCTCACTTCACTCACCATAGTAATAAAGTTAATGGGTGATTAGCCAAAATATACCATTAACCACATTTTATACTTGACCAAAGCATCAAGTCAGCTTCCCCCTTGGTGATGAAATCCAAGTAGGTTGACCTGGGTAGTCAAATATTAAAGTGATTTTTAATAGTATGTGGTTTGGTCCTATGTGTAAAAGAATATAAGTAGTGAAACTAAGTGATTAATTTAAAATACCAAAATTAGACTATGTTAACTATTTTGAGCATGCAAACAACTTAAAATAAAGATGTGATTAACATATATGGTTAATTCCAACTTTGAAACAAGGTATATTTACAAAAATATATGGACAATAGTATAGAACAAGGCTAATAGGGTCAAACTTGTACTATGGAGGCACAGTCTAAAAGTGAACTAGGTTGGTTAGGTTGACCTAGTTATTTTAGAAAACATAGAACATAGAACTAGGTCCCAAAGGTTGACCTACTTGACTATGCAAAGGTAGTTTTGAAGACTACAAATTGTTAAAGGAAAGTACAAAAAAAGAAAGATATAGAGAAATATAAATATACCTAAATAGTTTATAAATGAAAAGGAGTAGATTTTTTATTCGAGACTTTGGAAAAAACTAGCAAAAACTTGAAAATTGGGTCAATCTAGTCAATCAATCTATTAAAAAAATGCTCAAAAAGTGCTAAAAATGCACTAGGTTGACCTGGTTGACCTAGTAAGCTGAACAAAAAGTCTAAAAACCAAAAAAAAACTTATACTAGGCCAAGTTGTTTGATCTATTTGTCTGAATAGGAGTCTACAAATTCTAAAACCTATATTGAGTCAAGCTATTCAAGCCAGTTACCTATTCTTACAAACCTACAAACACAAATGAATAACTAGGTAGATAGGGTCGATCTAACATACTAAAGATATGATAAAAATAATGACAAATAGAAATGAAATAAGTGAATTAAATATTTCAAGGCTTTGATTCACATTAGCTTAAGTAAAATGTATGCAATCAAAAATGCATCATGTCCATAAATTAATCATGTATCGGATGGGATAGAGCACACCTACACTTCTGATTGGGGAGCATACAATTATTAAGTGGGATCAAAACCAATGTGATGATCCAATAGACCTAATTAAGTGATGACTTGTCAAAACACACCATGTCAAGTAGGGTTATAAATCCCATAGTCTAACATAATCACACAACAACCCTAAAAGAGTCATATGATTTAATATTTCACTAATCTAATAACAAGAAAATCAAATCTAATATAGTGCACACCAAATCTTATGCCACAATGTGGGGGTTAGAAACAAAAAAAAAAAAAACAATTAAACTAAACATGTATATAAGACTTATACTCATATAAATGTATATGTAATCCTAATACATAGAAGAGAAGAATAAAAATGCACTAACTATCTACTCTTACAAAGGAGGAATAAAGTTAGGAATACTTATCTTTGAAGATGAACCTGTCGAGCCTAAATCTCCCCTTGGCCAAGGTGTTGTGCAAGATATTGTCATGGTATGTAATGATAACTAAGATAAATCATATTTAGGCTACATAACCTATCCAAAAATCTAAAAGACTTATCCACAAGATGAGATCAAAGCTCTAAATAAAGTATTAAACCATAAAGCTTTATTCCCTAAGTAGAATGGTCAATAGGCAGATGTTCATTTACACTTCTACACTTAATGATTTGCTCTTATTAAATGGTGGTAAATGACCTTGTATATATAGTAGTATCTTACCCTAAAATCATTTGGGAACATCATCTGTGATAGATCAACCTAGTCTACCTAGCACATTTTTGGTTCTAACTCACTAGGTTTGTGTTAGGTCAACCGAGAAGCCAATAAACCAAAAGAGAGAAAAAGTCCTTAAATTATGCTAGGTCAACTTGGTTGACCTATCACAACTGATAGGTCAAAAGGGTGCTAAGGAAATAAATGAGGGATAGAAAATAGCAAATGATAAGAATAGGTAGAACTAAAAGAATAAACCTAGGTTTAATGGTTTGAGGAGGCTAGTGTGTACATGGCAAGTGGCAAAAAGAATAAAAATATTATGAAGCACCAATTTTATACCCACCCCTTTCCTAGTATACCCCTTAAGGCATGCACTCAGATAGATTGAGACTTGGCAAGTTCCTACAAGTTACAAAGTGTCAGTAATCAATTAAAATTTAAAAATATTATGTGTATACACATTTACTATACAAATCATGAATACTGATTATAATGATAAATTAAATAACGGAAGTAATTCATTTTTGAGTTGATTTATATTTTGAATTATATATGATATCGATTAATGGATTGTTTAATTATACACAATACTCTATTTAATGACATATATTTTTCTAAATTGGAGTGTAACATATACCGTGTATATTTAAAATAGTCTATTTAAGAATCACATTAAATGATTTAACTAATTGATGGCATATGCAATTAGATATATAAGATACATATGAATTGATGAATGTAATGCAATTCTAATTGATGTATGCCACATATATATTTACCTATTTTTAATAATGCTTAAAATTAATTACATATTATAACAAGGGAAATTGAAGGATTTAGTAATTCAAGCTAAACTTAAATATGTGTTTAAGGGATTAATTGAACATCTGAATATATAATATGTGAGATTGAATACAATTCATACTAATGTTATATGTTTTAAATGGGTTATTATTATTATTTTGATACATTAATCTAGAAATATATGTTAATTAGATGGGTGACACAACATATGAAGTTACATTTTAATATTCAGTAACTTGATGTCTAGATATATTTCTTACCTTAATGGTATGATTTTAATTGAGGACCATTTTTGAAATTTGTTTATTATTGAAGTAATAAGATAGTGTTTTGGATTTATTAAATTACATTTGATGGACTAAATGAATGTATTAGACATTTCTTTATTTAGTAAATAATTATGTAATACATTAATTTCGTCCATCAAATATAATATAATTAATCCAATACATCTAATTTATTACTAAAATAATAAATAGATTTTAGAAAAATTCCTTAGTTAAAATTATACCATCAAGGTGATAAATATATATAGACATCAAGTTATCGAATATTAACATGTAACTTCATATTTTATGTCATCCATCTGAATAACATATATTACCAGCTTAATATGACAAAAGTACAATATGGAATAGTTAAATCTAAATATGGGATCCGTGAATTAGAATCACATTCCATTTATAAATTCAAATGTATCATATGTGTGTGTGTGTGTATGTATATATATACATATACATATACATATATATATGTATATATATGTATATATATATATATATATATATATATATATATATATATATATATATATATATATATATATATATTCACACACACACACACACATATATATATGTATGTATGTAGATATATATATGTCTATATATATGTACATATATATATATGTATATATATATGTATATATATATATATATATATATATATATGTACATATATATATATATATGTACATATATATATATGTACATA
Source organism: Torreya grandis (assembly GCA_037957365.1). NCBI lineage: Eukaryota > Viridiplantae > Streptophyta > Pinopsida > Cupressales > Taxaceae > Torreya > Torreya grandis. The sequence goes on along the minus strand of JARHVA010001217.1, from coordinate 138,869 downwards.
TATATATATATATATATATATGTATGCATATATGTGTGTGTGTGTGTGTGTGTGTGTGTGTGTATATGCCTATGCCATCATTTGGCTAAATCATTTAATGTGATTCATAAATATCCTATTTTAAATATACATTGTATTCATTATACTCCAATTTAGACAAATATATGTCATTAACTAGAGTATTGCATATAACTAAATAATCCACTAATCAATATCATGTATTCTTCGCAATATAAATCAACTCAAAACTAAAGTACTTAAACTATTTAATTTATCATTATACTCAATATTCATGATTTTTGTAGCAAATGTATGAAGTCAAATATTCAAACTCTATCAACTATATTACATAGTTTTACTTATATTTACAAACATAATATAATCAATTTGTATACAGTCATAATACAAACTTAGCCAAATGTACAAATGAGTTTGTTATATAGAATACGTATATAAATGATAAAACATAAATAATCATAAATATTATGGTCCTATGATTATAATTGAGAGTAAATATTAGCTATCAAATCAAGTAATGAATATAATTACATGCTATCTATTTATGGTGTGTGTGAGTGTTCTCATTTTCCTTATGTCATCCATTAAATGTCTCCACCCACACTTTTTAATGATGCCTTCCCTCCATCACACTCTAAGGTATGGATCTATCATACATCCACCTCACAAAAATGAATTTAGTTAACCCAAAACATAGAGAAGTCATAATATACTATTGTAATAAACTAGATAAACATGATCATCATGTACATACTATGCAAGTATAGATAACTCTATAGTTAATAATCATGTAAATTAAGTAACATATAACTATACATACATTATCATATGAAATATAGCTTAACCAAAACAATAATAATCAAGTAATAACCATAAAATCCGCAAATCAATAGGTTATTAAGTATAGAGAGTAATAAAGATGTGACATCCTCCTACCTAAAGATGGGCATTGTCCCAATGACACTTATTTAAACATAAGTTCTAAATTTATATATTATTTAGTATAAAATAAAATAATATCCAGAAACATATTAAGTAAAAAAATGTGGAAAGAGATTGTAAAACTCATCATAAAATTTCCAAGTGGTAGTATCTTTAGAATATTTGTCCCACTAAACCTTATACTATGACACCTATCTAGTATGAAAACTAAGTTTGAAAGTGTCAATTATTCTAATTGATTCTACCATGACCATCCCAAGATCCATAATGTATGAATAATTCCAATCCAACACATGTGAAGGATCAACAACATACTTTTTAAGATAGGAGACATGAAAAATGTTATGCAAAAGAGCTAAAGTTAGTGGTAATGCAAGCCTTTATGCTACATTATTGACCACATCTTGAACCTTGAAGGATCCCACATATTTAGTTGAAAGTTTCACTAAATTTCTAAACATAATCAAGCTTTTCTAAGACTTGACCCATAGAAATAATTTATCGCTAGTATACCTTAAAGAATACCAAGTTAGATAATGCCTTGGTTTTCTCTACAGATTAGAATAACTTTTATGTCTATCATTAGCCTCAGTGAACCTCTACCTAATTTATCTAACTTGGTATTCCATTTACACAAGAATATTTGGTCCAAATACTACCCTATCCTCTAACCTATCCTAATTGATTTGTGTTCTACACCCCCTTCCATATAATGTCTTAAATGAATCCATATTCAAAACTAATTTATATGAGTTGTTGTAAGTAAACTCAACCAATGGAAGATACACCTCCCACTTTTATTGTTGGTACATAAAATGAATTCAAAAGATATCTTGTAAGTCTTGATTAAATCTCTTTGTGTGTCCAATAGTTTTTGGGTGATATGCAGTGTCAAAATTCAGCATTGGGTACACATTTAAATTTCAACACTGTATATCACCTAGAAATTGATGGATAGACATAGAGAGTTAACCAAGTCTTAGAGGATCTCCTTAGAATTTATTTCATGGATAAACAATAAAAGTGGGAGGATTACTTTCCATTGGTTGATTTTACTTACAATAACACATACCAATTAGTGTTGAAGATGGTTATATTTGAGGCATTATATAGAAGGAGGTGTAGAATACCAATCAGTAAGGACATGTTAAAGGATAGGGTAGTATTTGGACTTGAGATTCTTGTGGAAATGGAAGACCAAGTTAGAGAAATTAGGTAGAGGTTGGCTGAGGCCAATGATAGACATAAAAGTTATGCTGATCTGAAGAGAACAACAAGGTAGTTTTCTATTGGTGATAAAGTATTTCTACAAGTTAAGCTTGAAAAATATCTATTAAATTTGAGAAGTCAGTAAAAACTTCAAATAGATATGTTAAAATTTTGAGGTTCTGTAAGTGGTCAATCCTATAACATATAGGTTTGCATTTCCATTAGCTCTAGATATTTTGTAAAATGTTTTCCACGTGTCATATATTAAAATATATGTCATTGATCCTTCACATGTGTTGGATTCGAATGCTTTATAAGATATGGATCCTAGGGTGGTCATGGTAAAACCATTCAAAGTAATTGACACTTGTGAACTCAATTTTTGGAATAAAGAAGTGTCAAAGTATAAGGTTCATTAGAACCAATATTCTAAAAATAGTACCATTTACAAGGATTATGATGATTTTTACAAGTTAGTTACACATTTGTTTACTTAATCTATTGCTGGATATTGATTTATTTTCTATTGAATAATGTTTAAATTCAGAACTTATGTTTCAATAAGTGTCATCAGGAAGATGACCAAATTTAATAGGGAAGGTGTCACATCCTAATTTCTTTCTAGACTTAATATCCTATTGACTTGTGGATTTTATGGTTATTATTTGGTTAATTACTATTTTGGTTAAGTTTAATGTCATATGCTAATGTATGGACAATTATATGTTTCTTAATTTAAATGATTTTTAATTATGGATTTAATTGTACGTGCATATTATTTACATGTTGATCATCTTTGTTTAGTTAACTTACATGATTTTTAGTTAACTTGAAACATAGATGATTGTTATTTACATGATTTTATAGGTACAAAACATATATGATTGTTATTAGTTATCTTATGTATTACACTAAAATTATTGGGAGAGGTTTTGTACCTATAACAATTATGGAGGTTTTGTACCTATAAAATCATGTAAATAACAATCATCTATGTTTCAACTTATCTAACTTCATTTTTGTGAGGTTGATGTAGGATAGATCCATCCCTCAAAGTTTGATGGAGGGAGGGCATCATTGGAGAGAGTGGTGTAAATAGAGGCATTGGCGGATGACATAATGAAAATAAAAACCCACACATACCACAAATATATAACATGTTATTATATTCATTTCTTGATTTGATAGCTAATATTTGATTTTAGTTATAATCACAGGACCAAAATTTGTATGAGTCTTTATGTCTTATCATTTATATACATCTTATATATAACAAACTCATTTATACATTTAGCTAAACCATTGTTTAGTATTTGTTGAGTCCACTTAAGTACCACTACATGAAAATAATTTTAATGAAATTTTAAACTTGTCAAAAGTCTCTAAATCATGTTTTTATGTATTAGGCTTCCTCAGGATTATGTAGAAACTTATAATATATTTTTTTGTGCTACCATATAAAATATATGGATTATAAATCCAAAACCATTGAAAAGGTTTCATTTTATTTTGTAAATAACATGAGATTTACTTAATTATTTTACAATATTTTATAGGTACAAAACCTCTCCCAATAATTTTAGTGTAATACATAAGATATGATCATAAAAAATTGGAATGAAAATTTGGTTTCCATCTAAAAATATTAAAGGTTGGGTGTGATGGTCACAAAAAATGGTGACTCAGTGGAGAAATAATAAAGAGTATTTGAGAACCTATCATCATGGTTTGATCACACAAAAGTTTTAAATTTACTAGAAATAATTAGATAAACCAAATATTTGAAAGATACTCTAAATGTAATCATGAAACATACTAACCCTTCTCAATATTTAGATTATGTATAGTTTTATGGATATTAATTTCTCTTTTTTATGAGAGTTTTAGCAAATATTTAGGCAAATCTAAAGATTATATTGATCGTATTTGTTCAAAATATTAATGTTTTAAGTACTAACATATGGGAAGCTAGTCATTTCTCTACTACCAATAAGGCATCCATAAACCCAATAGAGATACTTCGAGAACCACTCTTCCCTTATTTTTATTTTTATTTTTTTATTAACCTTTCATGGATGAAGGGTTGGGAACCACCATTGTTTGAGTTTATAAAAATGGATATTTTCCCTCAAATCAAATATCTTATTCATTATTTAACTTAGTGTGTGTTAACTCTCAAACAATTATTACATATGTAAATGTGTAGTTAATCTTTCAGAATGAAAATTTTTTATTAAATTTACATGAAAACATTAGAACATATTTCAATAGTATAAGAAACTTATTCAATTTAATTAAAATTTTCTATTCAAATTTGACACATACCTTGATCTGAGAACTCCAAATACACCAAGAATATTCTACACATATACCATTTGAATGTGATTTTCACCCATTGTTGTTAGGATAATATTTATGAAATGAAAAAGACATTGGATTATTCTAAATTTAAACAAGATAATCTATACACATGAAACAACTATTATATAAAGAAATCAATGCTAGATATGGGAAATATATCCTATGCAAGTGATAAATATAATCTAGGAAAGATGGAAGTATAATTTATGAAGGATGAAAACCTAGTCTATGAAATATATAAATCTAATATAATCCTATAACTAAAGTAGAAATCACAGTGACTCAAAATAATTTCCATCTAGATCATCCATGAAATAATGTTTTAAAAACATCTCATCCATTGAAAAAGTGAGATCCTTACCTTGGAGGCCATTTAAGAGAAAAGCATTCTTACCCAAAATCTTAGATATTTGACATGGTCTAATTGATAAAGGAGTGAAATTTTCATATTGTCTTTTATTTTCATGTGCCTTACCCTATAAAATCACTAAGTTTAAATTACTGAAAGCTTTTATTGTGGGTCTTTTATCAAACCACCTATTGACAATGTCTTGGTTCTTGTTGAGGCTATGTAATTCTTTTATTCATGCATCCTCCATATAAACTATGTATAATAACCTTGATTAAATTTTTTTTCAATTTTTTCCACATAATTTTGGAAAAATTAATACATTGGTAACTTCAAATTAATAGGAAAATTTGGTTGTTATCCATACATAGGAAAGAAAGGTGAAACCTTGTGGGATTACTTATGCTTTATTTTGTTTACCCATTGTGCATAATTTAATAGTAGAATCCATCATATTAATGTGTATTACGTATATTTCTTGGTGACATTCATCAAATTATTATTAGTGGGCTCAAAAACTTAATTTCCTTGTGAATAGTAACTCAAGGAAAACTTAATGGCAATCTGACTATTATAGGCCCACTAAGTAAATATGTAGATTGAAAGGCTGGACCATTGTCATAAACAAAATAAACTAGTGTTCCAAATATTTTAATCACATAGTGATCTTTGGAAATATTCATAGCCACATCCTCTATCCACATGGTAAAATATTTAGTAACTATTAAAATGAACTTGTGTCTTTTTGAATAATTTAGATTTATTACGCTTATGAAGTCAAAACCCCAAAAACAAAAAGGGAATATTTTGATCATCGAATGTAGTGGAATGGATTCATATACTTCCCTCTATATAAATAATTGAAAGTTAAGGCATGTTTTCATATGAATATGAGCATCCTTGAATATAAGAGGTGAATAGTATCCTATCCTTATGATCTTATGAGTTTTATAATTTCCAAAAGTATTCCCACTACCTATATTTTGATGAAAACTATCCAATATGTCTATAGATTATTTTATTGATACACACCTCAAATAGGTACCCTCATAATTGTTCATAACTATTCTTATACATAACTATATTTTTAATAATGTAATGATCTGATTTGAGCATATGTGTTTGTCTTTGATCTCTATTAAATTTAGGAGGTCACATGCCTATAAATAATTAGTGCATAATGTGGGCATACTAATCACATCCAAATACCCACATTTATTTAATTAATTGATGTAAATATGTGTATATATACCATTCATGATCTAGATTATTCTTTATCCTCATACCATCTTGGTGGGTTTGATTTCAAGATCAAACTCCTAAAATTTATCCATCCATTTATCTCTTCTTTTACCCAATTCATTCTAACAAAGTATGAGCATGATATTTGTGTGTAGAATGATACTGTATATCTTATTTTGAATAATATAGTTCCTAAATTTCATTAGTAATTTTATCAAGGTGTATAATTGCTTATATAAAATTGAATAGTTTAGTTCTACATCATTTAGATTAGTAATCATGAAGGTAATTAGATGTTCACTATAATCTACCTTTTATATGAGCACTGATGCTATATTGTGTTCCAAAGAAAATGATGTAGAAATAAATATTTATTAAAATTAGGGATAATCAGAACTAGAGCTTGACTAATGTAAATATTAATATGTTGAAATGATTTTTTGGCTTCATTTTTCCATTCTATTTTAGAATTTTGTTTGAAAATGGTGTTCAATGGATTCATAATCTCTTAAAATCTCAAAATGAATTTTATTACAAAGTTTATCTTTCCAAATAAAGACTTTAGTTCTTTTCTGATATTAAGGGAATTATATATGAGATGGCTAGGATTCATTATGGATAAATGTCAATCTTAGACTTGGTAATGACTTGTCTTAGAAATTTACCTCTGTAACTCCAAAGATGATTTTATTTGGATTTAATGACACTCCATATATTTTACACTTAAAAAATAATTTCTATAAGTGAGTCATATGGTCAGCTCTATTCTTTGAAATTATAATAATATATTACATGTAAATGGTGATTCATTTTCAATGATTCCTTGAAAAGAGAAGTTCGTGGCATGCTAAAAAGTTTCTCTTGCATTAATCAAGATAAAAGGTGTCTTTTTATATGTAAAATTACCCCACTTGGTTGTAAAATTAGTCTTCATTCAATCTTTTTCTTCTACTAATACTTTATTTTACCCCAAGAAATCATCCAAAAATGACATCACATCAAACCCACTAACCATATTCATTAATTCATCTAATGAGGGCAAGGGATAATTATCCATTTTGATGCTCTATTCAAATTATTTAAATTAATAAAAAACTTAAGTTATAAACACAAATGGATTTCTTGACTATGAATATAATCTTAGCATTTGATAGATTTTGAACTTATGTCTAAATGAGGGGCTCTAAAATTTTTTATGCTGGGATTTGGTGTTACTTGAAGGAATTACATCCTTGATTCAAAGGAAGAGTTTTTGTAATAAATATAGGATTGAATATTTTTAGATCTTCATAGGTCTAATAAATCACATATTTAAATTTTTTAATGATTCATTTAGTCTCTACTTCTCACTCATAGAAAAACTCAAGGCAATGTTTACATATTGAGGATGTTCATCATTTCCCATATTTTATTTGATGAAATTGGATTCAATTTTTTTTGATTGATTCTAGTTTTTAGCATGTGGATCCATTTCAAAATCCCTTTCCAATGATAATGTTCCCATATGTATTTTACTCTCTTTGAGATAAAAGATACCATCATCTCCTAGGTCTTTTATGTTCATATGTAAAATTTTCATCTATTATTTGAGATTTAAAAGGCTTCATAAATATTCATAAACTATATAATATTTTGATAATAATCAAACAAATAAAATTTCTCAACATTATCTAGGAATGAGGAACCAACAACCAACTCCAAATAAAAATTGTGAATTTTATACTTATGGAGTGGTGTTAAATTGGTAGTTGAAGTGGCTAGTGAATATAATATCTAATTTTAATCCCTAAAAATAGCCTTGATGTTGTATTCCTCAAATGACTCAATTAGATCCCAATCCATTTACTTATGAATTTTAAAGTATGAAACTTTACACTCAATTTTACTTCTGATCTAGTTAACAACCAACTTTCAATCACCAAATATTATTGAATGTTTGATGCTATGTTTTAGTGAAAATAATAAGACCAAAATCAAAGATTCATATTCAACACAATTATTGGTGCAAGGGAATTTTAGTCTATATGTAGTAAGATGTTTTTCCTAATCTAGGTTGATTAAAGGTATGTTAACACTAGAGCTTTGATTAGATATAGTTTTTTCAAAATGAAGAGTCGACAATTGTGATGAACATTCAAATTATCATTCATGAGACTCGTGTTTTGTAGTAAAAGTATAAATGCATGTATGTGAAGATGTGAAGTTGAACCTCTCATTTTTTTCATTATATTATATAATTAGGTAATTCATATTTAGATACTGGTCAACTTTAATCTAATTGGATACTCCTTTCTAAGGTAGCCACATGTGCTAAAAATCCATTTCTATGTATCTATTCAATGTATTTAACCCATTACAACTCAATAGTAAGCCATAATCATTAGGAATGTCAAAAACTAACTCTCTCTCACACACACACACACACACACACACACAATTGGACACATGAATCTAAATCTAGTTGCATGTAAACATTAAGTAACTCTATAATAACTAGGAATAAAATATTGTCTAACTATAAAACTACATGACTTGTCTGGAGTGTTGGTGTACACCTTTTTCCCTCTGGGTTTTATATCCATGGTTGTATTAGCTTTCTTAGGGATCTAGAGGTAATTTGGGTTACTTGGGAAGATTAGTCTCACATTCATTGGAATGTGTGATATATTTCCCTCTCCAACCTATATATACACCTCTCTCCCTTTGTATTTATCTTTTAGTGAGCTAGAGAACTATTGGTCTTTTCTTTATTGTTGATTATTTTAGCTACTTATTTGTGAGTTATGATAGCCTTGAGAGTTGTGTGAGCTGTGATATCTTTGATAGTTATGAGAGTTATAAAATTTGTCCCTTTGTAAAAGTAATTCAACTCCATTATTGAATCCAATCTCTTTGTGCAATATTCTTATTTGATGGTTTCAATTGATTTCAACAATGTGATGTGTGCTTTCTTGAATCACATGATGACTTTACCATATCCATTCATTGATATGGATATCCTAGAAAATTATTTTATGGTATTAGAATGCCAATCTAATATTCAATTATCTATTTTTTGTTATTATTAAGATTTCATTAAAATCTAAAGTTTATTTGCATATTTATGAGGCAATTTTTTAGTGGGTTTACTAAATTTTAGGGCTATTTTTAAAAAATATATCAAAAACCTCAGGATCTTTTTATAAAAAATCCATGGTATTTGTTTCTTTCATTGGCCAATTAAAGGGTTTGTCATAGATGTTATTGACGTGTTAAGAGGAAGGCCTTGTTATTTTCTTCATAAGCCTAGTTTTTTATAATGATATATTATTTTGAACCTATTTAGATTACACACAACCTGCTCTTAGATCAAGATCTCCTATTTTAATTATCATTAGTTCTTTGTAGTAGATATCTGAACATTTGAAAGGATTTGTGTTGTTCTTATTCTCAAAAAATGACACTTTCTAATGTCATTTCTATTTTGTACATTCTACATACTTCCTTTTAACCTGCATGGAGATTCTCAAGTCTATGTGAAAGGAGGATTTGCTTCCTTTTGATCTACATGGAGGTGAATCATTAAGTTTTTTAGATTGGCATTGTCCTTTCTATAGTAGTGGCATTAGAAAACTAGGTTCACATCTATTGTTTGTTTTCTAGCAAAAATCATTATGTAGATCCAACTTGACATCATATTTCTATAGAGAGTGGTGGAATAAAAAGGGGATATATTAGAGGAGTGTTGGATGTGGTTAAAGGAAATAAAATGTTTCTTTTGTTTGAGTAACATTTTAAAGATTGGCATTAAACTTTATAATTAGATGTAATATGTGGAGTAGAAAGACTTCCTATATTTACACTTCCTATCAACTTTAGCATCAAACTCTGCCAGACTGTTGAATCCATCTTTGGCATCACACTTTTCCATACCATTGTCATTTGCTGAGAGTTGTGTCCTTTTTTATCAAGTTCTATTACATTGGATTTTTTGTTTGTAGACTTACATGAAATTGATCAAACTCTACATGAACTTGATCAAACTTTGGCAAAATGTTGACATTATTAGCTTTGGCATTGGACATTGTGTTGGATTTTCTAGATCTTGGTTTTCTTCGACTCACAGTTGATTATATCTAGCTGATAAAGATCATCCCTTGCCATTGATGATTTTCTCACTAGTTTTTTCCCTCTATATCTCCTTCCTCACTGCCCCTAGTGCCATCTATCCCACATTAGAAATATAGTTACACCTCACTTATCTTTTGCATGATCAGATTTTTCTTGCTAGTATAATCTCCTCTATGGTAACACCATACACCCTTGTGTTCCCCTTGCCAAAATTCAAAAAGACTAAAACCTAAAATTGCCCTAGATTAATTAAAAAGAAAATCATGTTTTTTATTTTAACTAAATAGCTTTTTAATTTTTTAATTAAAATACATTGTAAGAGGATTTTTTTAGAAACGTAATCCTAAAGGTGATTGGGAAAGTATTTTTTTGGCATTTGTTGATGTGAGGAGATATATGGTTCAGTGTTAGTTATAACAAGTGGTTGGAAGGCATATTTTACCTCATCTAAGGGTACATTTTTTAAGTTTCAAGTGCAAGTTTTTAGTCAATATGCCTATTTACAATAAATCGTATTATTAATACTTGAAAATGGTAACTCAAAATTGAGTACAATCTTTTGTAAAAGTGTTGATTTTTTAATTTCCCATGTATTGGCCAATTTATCTTGTAAAATGCACTACTTGATAAAGTGCCAAAATTTAAGGGGGATACTTGTTGATTGTCTTAGGGAGGTTTTTATGGGCCCTACACTCTTTTTTATGCACATTAAATTTTTATAACTGTTACCTGTGCCCATTTAGTGACTACTTAAATAGATTACTCTTGTATTCCTAGATGCATTATCAATAGAGCTTGTCATCCATTTGAGCATGCATTGTCACTTGTACACCAATTTATCTCACTTGATTGGACTCATTTTTTATGTTATTTGAAGTCCATTTGAGTGTGTATTGTCACATGTGCACATATTTATCTCATTTGATTGGACTCATTTTTGGCATAGTCCGAAGTCTATCTCTAGAGCATGCACTATTACTCACGATGAGGAGAGTTGTTTCATCTCCAATGATCTTTCTTGGGAAGGATAATTATGTTTCATGGCATGCTTACATAGAAGACTTGCTCACATGCAATAATCATATTCCATTTATAAATGGATATATTCTTTCACCCACTAATCTTATTTGGTTCAATAAGTGGGCTAATACTTATTACAAGTTTTTTTCCACTTTGTTACTACATGTTTCCATGGATATTAATTTCCATGTGTAATATATAGAGTGTCCATACACCATTTAGATCATCCTATAGTCTTTTTTTAGAGACCTTATTGAGACTTACATCACTCCTCCTCCACTACCTATTGTCTCTTTTGAGATTATTTCAATCTCACCTCCTTTTATTTCTTGTGATGATACATCCATGGTGGATAGTGTTCTTCCTTATGTCAAGTCCCCACTATAGGATGAGACTCTATTAGACATTAGTTATCTCATTGCATATTCTACTTTCATTCTTATGCTAATTACTGCTCTTTTAGATCCTTCACAACCTTATACTTTAGAGGACTTCACTATTTATAATATGAGTACACCTATTATGAGCATCAATGACTCATCTCTTCTAATGGAATTTCTTTCTTTAGTTGGTGGGTCATGTTGCATTCTTCAAATGAACATTCTTTTAATGAATGTTTCATGTCATTCTTTTGATTGCTTCACTCTAGTGGTATTCCTTTAAGATTATGTACACATTGTTTCCAGACCTATTCCATAGATATGATTTGGATCACATTCAGAGATTTTCATACTGATACCTTCATCTTCCATTGTGGAATGGGTAGACTCTTAGTACACACATCGGGTTCTTCCTTTATCCAAGGGAAGAAACATTATTCGATATGAATGTATCTTCTATAGTCTTTAGTAGAGGATTTCATCAGAAACCTTCATAATTTTATAAGTTATAATTGGAGTACTGATTGCTTCAACATCATCATTTGGGAGGTATTTTAGTCTCCTCTTCCTCATTTCTCTCTTTTAGGGGAAGTTTTTCCCACTATGTTTTATCTTCTCTATCTATGAGGGACTAATTTGTACATAAGTACCTCATCAGGCCTTATTTTTGGGACCCATTATTTATATAATCACTCACCTAAGATGTTATTATGGTGGGGTGTTGGTTTGGTATTTTTTCCCTATGGGTTTAGCCTACACAACTATATTAGCTTGTTTAGAGATCTAGAGGTCATTTGGGTTACTTAGGAAGATTAGTCCCATATTCACTAAAATGTGTGGTATTTTTCTCTCTCCAAATTATATATACACTTCTCTCCCCTTGTATTGATCATTTAGTGAGACAAAGAGCTATTGTTCTTCTATGTATTATGGATAATTTGAGTTATTTATTTGTGATTTGTGATAGCCTTGAGAGCTTTATGAGTTGTGATAGCTTTGAGAGTTGTGAGAGGTGTAAACTTCATCCCTTTGTATAATAAATTAATCTCCATTCTTGAATCTAATCTCTTTGTAAAATATTCTCATTTGATGGTTTCAACTGCTTTTAATAGTGTGATGGGTACTTGTTTGACTCACATGATCACTTCACCATGTTTATTCATTGATATGAAGATATTAAAAAATTGTTTCATGGAGACAACCCTAAATTATTGAAAATATTTGTAGGCATGATGGTGGCTTAAGAACATAAGTTTAACAAAAAATTATGCAAATTATTTCTATAAATTCTTAGAGTCAACAAGAAATTTGGTATCTCAGTTTTTCTCGATGAGCAACCACATTAGTATGTGAAAAAAATAGAAATATCATCAAATGGCTTGCTAGTTAGTAATTTAAATAATAGTTATATTTGTTCATTAATCTAATATATCTCATTAAGATTAATATTGACCTTACTTTTCTTTTTTTATAAACTATATTGTATCCACTTTTGTTTTTTGAATCAGTAACATGTTGCTAATCATTTACATTTGGAGGGGTGGATTATTATTAGCTTTTTGATTTTGAGGAATAAATTCACTATTTTTTAGATGAATAGAAGTCATGATAGGTTGTTTTCCTTTATTTCTTAGGTTTTAATTATAAATTTAGAACTACTGGAAAGCATAGATCTCATTTTTATTATCTTCTATATTATTCTTAATTTTGAATGGGAATGGGAATTCATATGCCTCAAACATCATTATAGTATTGGAAAAATTTAGAGTAGCAGAGGAATATGGATCTATATAATTTTTAAATACTTCATATCTATCCATTTACTTCTAAAAAATATCAAAAGTAGTGTAGAACCATAAGCAGTCCAATTCACCATGTTGTGTTGTATTATGGACTATGCACCAATTAGGCAATGTTGTTTCGAAGATATTTATTTTAGGAATATTATTATATTATTTTTTTATATGTTATATGTTATTTAAATTCCTATTTGGTATTTTGGATCTAAAATTATGACTCAAATTTTATCCCATGGTGTTTCCTATAGGTTCTACATACTTAAGAATTCGTTGTTTAGCTTCTACACCATCTATTAGATAACATCCAATTATACTTTTCTAGAATCAAAAGAAGTACCTTGTATGGTAGAAACACTAACTAGTGTTAGGGCTTGGTTCTATTTTTATGATTAGGTTTGACTAGGATTATTTAGGAAATAGACTTTCTGGTTATGTGGGGCATGGGCCAAAGGTAAATGTGTATATACCTAGTTTTAATTTTGAGCCATAACATTCTTATTAGAATTTAGAATAGGATTAAGGGATAGGAAATTAGGAATGATATTGGGAATGGCCAAATCTTATAGTTATGTATTCAAATATCTATTAATATTTATATCTTCAACATAGGCTAATGTTATGGAGGTAATATTTTGTGCTCTTCATGGGAAGACCATTGTCATAGAGTCTAAGGTGTTTCTATACATCTCAAGGGATAACATATCATTAGACCTATAGTCAGCATCTAATCAATTATAATAAGTTGAAATATTAAATTAAAGGCTATAATTAGTTTATTAGTTTCCCTTATCATGCTTTAAAAATGTTGATATATGATACTTGGGCTAGTGAATTGTCTAAATTATGATAAAAAGGTATATTGATACTAGATTCAAGAAGTAATTGAAACCACTAGAATATTGAGGAACCAATCATAAGTATCATCATATAATGTAAAATTAAAATGTATACATGTCACATATTCATGGACTAAGTGTAATATCCAAAAATAAATATTGAATGCCTTTTTAGGTTCTTTTTTAATCCTACCTATCGAGGGAGAAACAGAAGGAAGATACTTTTCTAGGTTTTTAGGAAAATCATGGACAACTCTTAGAATAAAAATAACAAAACTAGATAACCAAGCTATGGGAATCATATGCAGAGGAAGGTAACCTCTTTTATTTTAGGAATAAGATTGAGTGTGGGGTCCCTTTAAGGTGACTTTATCTCACCTAGGCTTTAAATGGATCTATAAGGGTCATGTTAGTAGACTAGTGTCATAAGTAGTCTTAGTAATATTCTAGGTATATCCAACACAAATCAAGTGACATTCCTTAGGAAATTAAATAGACCCTTCTCCTAACACCAAAATAATTGAATTATTATTTATGTGGGTTTTATGCACACCATAAAATCCTACAAGGTAGTCTCTAACTTATTAGTATCAAGGAATAAACTTCACTTTGAGGCATAAGTTATAAGGTATTAATTTTTATAATATATACCTTAGATAGTTTAGATTGATGGAGTCTAAAAGAAAAAAAAATTCTAGTTGATATGGCTAGAATATTATATCCTAAGCTCGACTAGATCAAAAAAACTATAAAAAGAGAGAAAGGTAGAGTAGAAAATAAGTTTTTGTGAACCAAATATAGATGAAACCCTTCCAAACAAGACCTTTTACTATGGAATACAAAAGTGATTGAGAATTAGTGCATATTTTAAGTGTTATCCACACATAAAACACACAAACATAGTTAGGAGTCAAATGACACAAATACAATAGACCTCAATGTTCATAACCAAAGGTTTTTACCAGTGTATGATTGAAATTTACACATATTCAAAGGGAGATTATGATTAATGAACATAAATCATTCAAATTAGTTACAACACAATTTTAATAAATATATTGAAAACACTTATATATAACCCAAAGACAAAATATAAGTCTGACAAAGCTTATTCAATGAATCACAAGGTTTGGAGAAGAAACATACAACAAGATAAACTTACAAAACAATCCATAGAAATCAATATTCATCTCAATTGTAAAATAATCATCTCTTTATAATGTGAATGACAAAAGTATAAATAGCTTGGGATGGGATGTTACATCCTCAAACAAATTATAAATTTACATATTTTATTTTAGGAACTAAATGTCAAAATCCATGCATATTGTACATGTATACATATAAATATTATCCCTAGGCCAGAATTGTTAAATAAAAAACACACACACATACATACATGTATGTATGCATGTGTGTGTGTGAATATATATATATATATATATATATATATATATATATATATATATATATATATATATATATATATATATATATATATATATATATATATATATATAATTTTAGGATTGCATATTGTACATGTATACATATAAATATTATCCCTAGAGAATTGAGTCTTAATTACAATTGAATACATGAAAAAAATAGATATATAATCAAGGTGTTGATGTGGCAATGCTTAATGATGGATTTTGCATGTTCATAATATTGACCATTATAGATATTATTACAATTGGAGTTACAACTGAAGTTTATGGAAGCACTAGTTGAAATGTAATTAAAAGTGTTAAAAAATTGGAAACTTTAAATGTCTTCACTATAGTATAGCTGAGAAAGTGAGGTTATGTACTTTGAGGTGGTTGAGATATAAAATATGTACTTAGTGAATGATGAGTCTATTTTAATGCTTCCAATAACTTCTAAAAATCATGACTTTCCCTCAAAATCAATCATAATCATCTCATAGTCAATGATAGATATTTTAAACAAAAAGGTAGGTTGGATATCATCTTCTCATTAATACTCATCAAATAATTAAATTCTATGTTCAACTTATCTATGTTGTCCACCTTATATTTCACAAAATTTATCAATTGGATAATCTCCTCATTAGTTTTATAAAGAGTGCCTTCAACCTTTGCCCATAGAATATATATGCCCACCTAGATTAAACCCTCAAAAATGGGCCTTTAGACTAGCTACCCAAAGGTGTATATATATTTACAATCCTCATACCCTTCAAAATTGACATTTCCCATAGCTTATGACTTTTGAATTACTACACCAAGGCATGCATTTCATTATGTCACTATGACAAATTATCACTCATGGTTCTCATGTGGTTATGTGATAATGTAACATTATGATCTAATATCAAAGACAAATGTTCATAATCTTTATTTTAAGTATCTTTTCCCAAGAAAGTGAGCTTGGCATTCACATATTTCAGTGTATTATATTTATAGGTTACACTTTCCCATTACAGATGTGACTCAACTCTTGCATGTCTTATTTAACCAATGATATTGTAAAACGTTTTGGTTTCTCCTTGTAAATTATTTAAAATTTATTAGGAAATTTTTGTAACATTTATTTCTTGAAAACTTTGCTTTGATTGGTCATAACTTATTAAATTTTACTTAAGCACTCCACTAGTTGCATCAAAAAAATTGTAAGGATCTTCCTTATATTTGTCTAGGTCTATAGTGTGGATCTTCCTCTTCTTTTTTAGAGATAATATGTCCTATCTCTATTCTAAATAAATATTTTCACTCTCTACTAATGCAATATTTATCTTCATATTTCTCAATTTGTTATTTTGTCTATCAAAATAAAACCCCACCTTTAGCTAATTAGTAATGAATAAATATTGTTTTCTTGCCTCCTCTTTTTATAATCTTTTGATTCATGGAAGAATGATCATTAAAAATTATTATTGTATAGGTATTGTAGATGTAGAGGTGGAATAAGGGGTTTAAATTTTAGGGTGCATTTATGTTGAAGTAGGCTGGATGATAAGAGAATATGTAACCAATTCAAGAAAATAAGGGATGGTCTTTCTCCATGAAGCAAAAACCTTCTATGGAGGTGTCTCAATGATATACTTGGTCTTTTATGGCATCCTACATATTTATACCATGGATTAATTTATTTGGGTATCTAAGAAAATAGGCATGCCTATTTGTGTAGATGTCATATGAGGTGTAACTTATGGAGTAAAAATGGAAGCAAACACTACATCTTTAAAATGCACATGTTCATTCAATATAAGAGACTATGGATTAGCTTCACTATTACATGTATAATATATAGGGGTATTAATTGAACTCACAATAGTGGTATAACTCTTAGTAGGTTAGTTGATAGCAAGAAAATAAAAGTGCAATAGGATTTGGGCTATGGTTTGTGATATTGGCATTGTGAATGCATGAGGCCTCTTTAGAATAATAGAAAAATATTAAATGAATGAAAATAATGGATGGATCTTATTGTGATAACTAAAATAGTGATAATTTTAGGAGACACAAAAGAATTAATAATCATTGTACTTACATTGGATGGTTGGTTATCATTATGAGTAGTAGTGTCAATGAAAGTTTTTATAGAGAGGTTATTGTTATAGCTCATGAAATTGAAACGTCTATAGTAAATCCACCTATGGAACTTGTATCAAATCCTTTAGAAACATTATCAATGAATGAGGACTCTTTGGTAATTGTCTTCCTTCTTTTCTCTTGAATATAGATTGGTGTGGTATCTATCACATTTTATATTTGTTACTCTATAATTTGAGGTGGAGAGCTTGGAGGTGTATTTAATGATGTAAGCTACTATGTTTTAGCTCATTATCTAGACTCTTCCTTTGATTCCTTATAGTTTCCTCCAATATTATTATTTTTTAATTGAGTCATTTTTCTCTTGTTATACTTACAACTCTTCATTTATTTATATTCCCCCTAGATTTGTTTAATCTTGTTCTTATATTATCTCTACTTATTATTTTTATTATTTTTATTCCTCATAAATATGTAATCATTTATAAAATAGACATTTAACTATAATTTATACTTCTTGTACATCTTGGTGAAACACAAGTGGAGTCTTATGCTTCATTTGATGCGTCACAAGTGGTGGCCTAGTAGAAATGAGAGATGGAGCTAAAGTGAGTGGAGTAGAAAATGAGGGGAATACATTGGTGTAAATTGGATAAAGATGAGTGGGAATGGAAGTAACCATTGGTGGAGATATGGTAGTAATTATTGAAAAAATGAGTTAAAACAACAATAACTTATGAAAGAAAAGGAATAATTACTTATTGTATTATTTTTAATAGAGGTAGGGGTGTAAAATAAGTTGGTCCCTCTAGTATAATTATAACTATAGATTCCTCTACATTAGTTTTGGGTTTAGAATAAAAAATACTTGGATGTCTATCGAGAGCTATAAAAATATTAGCTATGACTTGTGTGTCTATCTCCTTGGATGCAATTGTTTATTTAAAAACATTTGTTCCTATTTTTTATTTTGGTTGAGGAGGCCCATAAAGTTATGTTGAGGTCAATTCTTCATTATCTAATCTCTTTTCATCTTCCTATCTAATGGTATAATCATACTAGATCCTTTGGGTTACTATCATTGACATTTCAACCTTTTGCATATTTATATCAACCTCACTATCATCTGTAATATGTAAAAATATAGAATCATGACTATACCATTGGTGCCCATAAGATATTTCAACTTTATTTTCAAATTTATTAAGGTGATACCTAACATTTTTAATAGGATCCTAATACCTAAATGGTTCCCTTTTCAATTCATAATGCATTATAATTTTACTCATAGAGCATAGATGCTCCAATTTGGTATAATGTATGTGGCCAATGTTGAGAGGGGTTGGTTGGAGGATTCCTTGCTTTTCACCCCTTATTTTGATGTCCATAGTATCATGTAGTTGTTTAAGATCTCTTGTTAAGCCACTTTAACTATAAAAATATGTGATAAATATAAAGGTGGTTCCCTAGTACCTTCAACTCTGATTATAGTTTAGTCAGGGTAATACCAAAAATCACCCATTTTTCCAATGCTTTTATATATATGGCCTTATACACAATCAAATAAATTTTTTATGTGATTATCTAAATTTACCTCCTTAAATACTAAATTTAAATAATATTGAATTCATCACAAACCTTATTTTTATGATACTTTGTAGATGGATCCCAAGGCTATGCATGGGCTGGATGCACTATAGAAGTTATAACATATGCCAAGTATGACATCATATATAATTCTTCATATGTTAATTTTTTTGGGTTAATAATTTGGTGTATCAAATTGGAGATAATTATTTATCCAAGGGTAATAGTTTTGTCTAAAATCAAAATGATGTCCAATAACGAGATCCATGTCTCATGAAAATAAGATATACTTGGGAATCCATACAATTAATTTAGAAAAACGATGGTTATTTTTACCCTTGGTCTAAAATTAAATATGGGAGTAGAGTAAATTTGTCCATTGATCACAAAATTACTTGGGTTCACAACCCATTGTTTTAATTTATCCTTCATTAAATTTTAAATCAACCATCAATTTACCATATCCTAGTTATAAGTTATCTTTGTCACATCTTGATTTCTCTCTAGACTTAATAACCTATTGATTTGTGAATTTTAGGGTTATTTTTTGGTTACATAATATTTTGGTAAATTTGTATTTCATATGTTGATGTATGGAAATTTATTTGTTTCTTAATTTACATGATTGTTAATTGGGGAGGTAGTTATACTTGCATACTATGTACATGATGATCATGTTTATTTAGTTTATTACAATAGTATATTATGCATTTTATATATTTAAAGATAATTATATTCATTATTATGAGGTGGATTCAAGACATATCCATCCCTCAAAGTTTGATAAAAGGAGAGCATCATCAAAGAGGGTGGTGTAGATGGAGGCATTGGGGGATGATAGACTGAAAATAAGAACCCACACACACCATAAATATATAACATTCTATTATATTCATTTATTTATGTAATAACATATATTTTATTTTATTTAAAATCATGCTTATTGTGATTTAATATGGTTGTGTGATGCACTTATATTTGTCGTACTTAGCTTATGTCGTGTGTGATTTTTCTATAATGGATAGTTTAAATTTGTGTATGCCTGGATGTTGTCTTTGAGTAAAATATAATGGGTTTATGATAATATCTTGTTGAAAACACTAGGTTAAGGGAGAATAATTACTTATGTGCTAGTTAATTATTAAATTATACTTAGAATGGTCTCTATGATTAGTACAAGTGTTAGTTGATTGGTAACTAAACACTAGTATTTTACTAGATCCATGTTATTATAGTTGGGAATAATCTTGGATTAAATCATTGTGTTTAATGAAGATGATAATGATTAAAGTGGTATTGATATAAGTCAATGTTAATTTTTGAATGACTAATGGTGCTAACTCATAGTTAGTACTTAGGTAACCCTTTTTATAAATTCGTAGTATTACATGAAATGGTGATGTTGGATGAATTTAGTAAAAGTAAATTACATTGATCATAGTGTTTAATTATTTTGTGAAGTTGATATTACATATATTAATATTAAAATAATTATTATCATAATAATGATAAAGGATTGAGATTAGTTTTTCATTAGAGATATTGCTTTTGTTAGCGAGATGTTATGCTAAAACATGGACTTCATTATGGATTGGCATGAGAAAAATAAGGATGATTGTTTGTTTTCTATTAGTTGTTTTAACATGCATCAACTTAACCATTACCTAGGATGAAGTGATTGGGGGTTTATGGAACATGAAAGAGAATAAAATTGAAATAAAGGAGGCTTTTGAAACACGTAACAACACAACAATGAAAGGAGAAGAAGAGGTTTGGAGAAATTTAGAAAAAGATTATAGTATTATTGTTGATTATTTTGACTAGAAATCAAAATAGGTTAAATCCTTATAGTAAAAAACTTGATATATGTGTATTATATGGTATTATAATGTGTTTCATTGTCCCATTTGGGGTCTTTTGGTATGTCATTAACTTTATCATGGTCAACTTTTGGTCCTTATACCATTGCATGTCATAAGGGGTCATATTTAAGCTATTTATTAAGATTGTATGGTTTTAATAATTAGAGAAAGGTTTTATAGTGTTTATAAACATCCCCTATGTCATAATATTATTATTCATGTCAATATTAACTCAAAAACATGTAGGTACTACATTGAAATCAAGAAAATAGTTAGAAAAGAGGACGTTTGGGTAGTTTTAAAACTTATACAAAGGTTATGGCACATGTAGAAGGCCTTTTAGTGACTCTTAAACTCCCATTATCTAAATTTGACACTTTTTTATCTTTGGAAGTCACAAAAATGGCTTAAAACCATTTCACTTTTCCAACACTCCACTAGGCATGCAGAAGAAGCCAACTAGTTTTGGTTGAGTATAGACTACAGAGGTTGATTCAAGACAAAATATCTTGTGTGATGTTATTACCCTTATTATAATTAAGATTCATTTTATGATTTCAAATATTTGTTGCATATACTATATGAAACAATGTTAAGATGTTGACTACTCCTTTTTGCATGCTTATCCCCACACCCTACAAGTTTCCTCCATATTTGAGTTGGATTGTACAAACCAATTGGTAAAAGTTATTATATAAGATATATAAATAATTATCTCATGGTTTAAATATTTTATTTAATGTGTGAAGGTCAGCTTATGAACAAAACATCTTAGTTTGTTAGGTAGGAAGTCCACTGCTATGTGTAGGCATGTTCATCAATTGTAGAGGTTTTCCTTTCATGTAGTGGTTTAAATTAAAGGTTATATGTCATTTTCATGCCTATTATATAATAAATTTTGATATATACATCCTTATCTCATGGTTTCCATCTTTTATTGCATGTGTAGAGGTGAGTTGATGAGCAAAATATCTTAGTTTGTTAGGTAATAACTCCATTGCTATGTGCAAGCATTTTCATCAATTGTAAAGGTTTTCCTTTCAGGTAGTGGTTTAAAGTAAAGGTTATATATCATTTTCATGCCTATTATATCATATTTTCCACCTCTCCTTCTAATCTTATTCTTAAAGACTAACATTAATGAAGTCATAATCAAGAAGGTCCAACATAGTTAGTTCCTTGGATGTATTCACCTATAGTCAGGTGAATGGAAGTTTTGAGAATAGTCATGGAGATGTAATAAGGATTTTTAAGAGGTTGAACACACTATTAAAATATGATAAATAAATCTAATCCATTCAATTTATATATAATAGACTATGACAACCAATTCAAACTCTATACACAATCCTATATCATTGATAGATACCTACAAGTGCCCAATAGGAGACTAATCATGTTAGAATGAAGATGTTGAAACTAGTTTGAAGTCCTTTAATATGGAAAGGATTAATTTGAATAATTTAGGTAGTCTTAATGTTGATTATAAGGCTATCAACTATACATATTATCAATATCTCACCTTCATTGCCTTGTGTCCTGCACTATGCACCTTCAAGTGGCATATATAGAGTATGGAGCAATTGGAATGCATATGTTGAAACGTTTTTGGACCTTCCTTAACGTTTTTAGGTGTTAAGGGTACCATAAAAATTATTATTGAATCTGTTGAGTGGAAAATAGTATTCAAACCATGCTCTTATGTTCATTAATTAACCTAAGGGACCAATTGCCTTAATTTTTATGAAACATAGCTTTCACACTTATTTGAATCCTCTAATAGTGAAATACATGAGGTTTTGGTAGGTATAAAATTTTCCATCATGGATCCCTATCATAGGGACTATTATTTGACATGACAAGTGGTCTATTTGGCCAATGGAGTATGATTATGAAGAGGTATCAACTAATACAATATTTCATTATAGTCCCTCAGTGTTATCTACATGATTTTGAATCCCAAATGGATTTATGGTTATATAGAACCTAATGGAGGCATAAATCTGCATAAAAATACTTATATGGGATTTAAATAGCACTAATGGGTTAAATAAAATTGAGTGGAGTTGAAGTATGGGGTATCAAATCGTATCACAACCTATATGACCTCTTTTGTTCTTAGAATAGACATCTATAGGTTGAAAATAGGATGAAAATGCAAGATGTACTAAATAGTGGGTGTGTTATTCTAACTTAAGTCATAGTATATATAATTTGAACTCTGATATGATCTCTAAAGACTTTAAGAAGTTATTAGGGTAATGTAAAAGGCCTAATATTGTAGTATATACCTACAAGTATGCCATTTTTTGAGCAAAGAATGTAATTTCATAACTTGCCAACTAAGCTTTTCAAAGTGGAAGATACACATTGAGGAATTTGTTAAAGGTTGGGATGATAAACATGTTTGAGCACACATTCACAAATTATAAATACCAATTCATGAGACTTTCATCATATAAAAATAGGGAAGCATGTCAAAAGAGTTCAACACATAACCTATAGTCAGTATACTAGCCTGATACATAGTCAACCGGCTTGAGAAGTTTGTCTTAGGGTATTTAAAGAATTGAATGACCAATTGATGTGATCTAGATCTAAAAATCAGTACAAAAGGTCATGTTGGAAAAATTTGACCCACGTACAAATCTTCCACCTAGATATATTAGTTTATTAGAGTTCTTGACTGACCAAATGATCAAATGACTTGAGTAAGTGAAGAAAATAGATTAGACTATCATCAAATGTCATGAGAAAATGATAGTTTAGTTTGGTTGCACATTTTTTAAGTATGCTAAGGAAGTCTCTCAAACTAATAAATTACATGGACATGATGTATTTCATGCCTACATAGTTCATCAAAAAATTCATTACTTGATGACTTATATGTCTCAAATTATAAGCATTCAAAGATAAACTAACAGAGTGGGGCATTCACAGGGATGTAAAGTTAAAGCTATGACAAATAACCATTTGAATTCAACTATTCCAAGGATAAATTCATTGATGAAAAGTGTCTACATATTGGAAGCTAATATCAATTCTAATGGTGAGAGGTGATTAACAAAGTTAGTGGGTCCCAAAGATCCAATGACATGCATTATATTATGTAATAAAGATCAACAGTGAGCTCATAGTCAAAAGGTCAATGTATACTAAGATTGAATGCATAGCTAACAAGTGTTAATATATTGGGTACCCAAATGAATATCTAACATCACACATTGATTTATAAGGATAGTGGGCCCAAATAGATCAACAATATATGATGCATCATACCAAAGTAGATCAATGATGAGTGAAAGGTAGAGTTAAAGGATCCTAGGAATGAATGAGAAGCTTATAAGTGTCATGACCATTGTAACTATTAGATAAATTAATAGCATTTGTTCAAGTCTTACAAAGGAAGATAAATGGTACATAAGGTTAATAAGTTAACAAGATCAGGATGAATTTAAAGCTACCATATGGTATAAGCACCTGACCAACCTAGACTGACTACAAGATCCATAGAAAAAATGAGGAGCTGATAGATGGCACAATATGAGAAGCTCAGATCAAGATCGATGGCTGATTTTAAGATTTAAAACCAAAGGATTTCCTGTAGAAGTTGAACATTATTTAGGTTTAATGAAGAATAAAGGTTTCAAAGTATATATATCACCATTAGAGCTTAGTCAAATACTATCGAGTAGACATAGCCATATAGTTAGGATGGTTATGATTAAGTTCTATCACCATTAAATCATAGTTTTGACCTCTGGTTTAAGGATTTATAACTTACAAGACCCATTTTTAGGGTCATAATATTGTTTTGTGACTATGATCATTTCTCTTTAAATAAGATCTATGTAGACAATAAGTTCTTGGCTTCCATAAATGCTCAAAGGTAAGAATAGGTATATTTAGACCTAATAAAGATCAAGAACAAGGCTACATGGCTTGTAGGAATTTCATTGATAGGATAAATATAGGAAAACTAATAAATGAGATTGGTTTTCATCTATATTAGACCTATGTTCATAAATGGAAATGGGGTAGATATGTGATTATGAAGGAGTGTCTCATCTTCTAATATAGTCATAGCCTTGACAAATAGGTACCTTCCATTGCTTAAAGTAAACATAGAATGGCTCTTTAAGATTCAAGGTATGAGGACTTTGTCCTCATAATGAAAGAAAGTGGGAGATGATGTAGAAGATCAAAGTAAAGAGATTTGGTGGTTAGAGAAGCACTCAGAGCATTTAATACTATTAATAACCATAAATATATTTTCTCCAATATACTTAGTCATGATTCATCTATAAAATATACTCTTATCTTCTAGTGCATTTCTCAACCAATGAGAAGATATTAAAGACTAATTGGAGCAAATGAAGGCTAATTTGTTGATGAAGTATCAATAATTATTGGATAAAGTGTGGTGGAGCTTTCATTGAAAGGTGGTAGCTCATTGATTTTTCTTTGTTAATGTGCTCCTTCTTCCTCTCTTCTCCTTTTCTATATATTACCCATTCTTTCTCATTTGTAAAAGAATGCTCATTTTTGGGATTATCAAAGGACTATCTAAGATATTGCAAAATATACTCATCTTCATTAGGCTAAACCTTATAATGTATTTATAACAACTACCTCTTGATGTAATATAAGACTTTATTTACCTATCTCTTCCCTTATATCTATGTTGAGTGAGTTGTGTATGATGGCATACAAAGGAGAATCTTCCTCATCCATTATTCTCCTTTATGATCTCCTTTAGGGTGTGTTCAAGTTATTTCAGGTCTAGATTAGTGTTCTACCTAAACCTAGTCTATAAAAAACTTATGTAATTAGATAGTCTATGAGGTTTTGTGATACGACGTTATCTTATACTAATCTAGTGTGGGTTCAATCTTATGTGAGTCTTTTATTTTTATTTGGTGCATCACCTTGTTATCTTTTTTATGATCCCTTTCCCATTTTATAACCTTTTTTCCTATAGTAGCATTAGTTTAGATGATCTATCAAGAGGAATCTAGCCTTCTCTAGAGGTTCACCCCCATCATAGGTTACCCATAGCCTGGGGTTATACCAATATTATGTATTAATTAGAGGGAGACTAAAGAACTATCTCTAAAGGTCTAGATTAACATCATAATAGTTGCTAGCATGCTTGCTGTGGCTTACTACATTGTTCATTGTTGAATAAGTTTTGGTGTTCTCTTCATCCAATCAGCCTTTGGAGGCATGTGTGCAAACATCAATGGTGACTCCAAGTATTCATTAGTTAGTTTAAGCAACCTAGGTGCCTAATCATCATTATTTAGTATGTATCATCACTATTTTGATCAATGTGCTTATTATCTACCTCAACATCCTTCATATCAGATTATAAATGTTTATGGCTTAACCCCAAGTGGTTTTCAAGATTTAGTGCATCAACCTTATCAGGCTCAAGATGTCCCTAGTTATTCCCCAAATTGATCCATTTAAAGTTGGAAGAAAATGATCTTAGGTTATAGAAGGTACATGATAAACCTTAATACACAAAGGGGATGTGGTCATGATATCCCTAATCATATCATTCATGACATGAGAAATGAATTACATGTAATGAAGGAAGAATGGACACCTATTAAGGGAGAAAATTAGAAAAAACTCTCAAGTGAGATGATGTATGTAAGTGGTTACATTCAAAGCATCGAGTATATGCTAAGAGGTCTTGAATAATAGTAGGTTCAAATCCATCAACCTCATGTGTCTTGATTTACACCACCTTATCCATTATATATTTCACCTATTCTTCCCCAAATGACCACTCCAAGTGACCCTTTGAGTGTTCTAAGTTTTTCATATGTTCCTCTAAACTTCCCTTCTTGGAATTCAATACAAGAGAGCCTTTAAATAAATAAGGAGACTATTATGGAGTAGCCTATTATTGAGACCCAATATTCCACTTATCTTCCTCTAGAATCCTCTTATAGCTCATATCAACCCTCTTATGCTCCTTATCTTCATGAATCCCCTAACCACCTTCAAGAGAAGTTATTCTAAAAGAATATAGATAGACAAATCAAAGAGTTAGAGTTGAAGATGAGGAAAGAGGAAGAGAGTCAAAATAAATAAGAGGCATCTATTTCTTACACATACCCCCCATTTTATTCAATTTAGAAAGGTTTTGAGAAGGAAAAAATGATAGTTAAAAATCCCAAGCACTAGTTCAAGAGCCACCAAAGAGACCATTCAAAGTACCTAGCTAGAAGGATACTCTCATAAGCTGAAAGTAAGGTAAACTTCTTCACCCTCCCTCCATCTCCCTCTTAGAGAAATAACCTATTCTACAAAGGATAAAGGAGGAATTTACATTCATAGGTGAAACTGAAGAGGATAATACAAGTTTCTATGATGAGGAGATCATGATAGGTAGCCTACTTCATTCAGAAGGAGAATAATTAGGTTTGGACGAGCCTTCTTAGCATGTCTTTGACACTAATGAACTAGATCCTAATGCAGAAAATCCTCAAGTTGAAAATAAAGCAAACCTCGAATGGACTACTAAAGGTCCTTTCTATATAGATGAAGAAGAAGATCAAAACTACGAATTAGAGGTTGGTTCACTTCAGGATGAGTTATGAAATGAATGTAGCCTTAATATATTAGAGATGGAGGAAGGTAAATCAAACCTTGAACAAGATAAATGTGTCTTTTTAGACCTTGGTTTGTCAAATCAACCCTCATTTGCAGTTGAAAAATAAGATGAAATCTTTAGTGAGGTTGATGAATAAGACATCTCGAGTGCTTAGGTAATGCAACTTG
The DNA here is from genome assembly GCA_037957365.1 of Torreya grandis. Lineage (NCBI taxonomy): Eukaryota > Viridiplantae > Streptophyta > Pinopsida > Cupressales > Taxaceae > Torreya > Torreya grandis. Next base: position 110,841 of record JARHVA010001217.1, on the reverse strand, counting down.
ATGAGCTACCACTTTGTGTGATGGAGGAGGACCTTGAGGGTGAATAAATATTTCAATATGAGAATGTGCTTCAAGGAAAATATCCTAATCAGCTCAATATCAAATTTCATATACCAACAAGTATAAGGGAGTTGGAAGACTTGTTTGAGATCTTGGGAGTAGGCTATGTTCCTCTGTAATAAGACTATGATCTATTTGTGCTTGAGGAGCATAATGATGGAGCAACAAAGTATAGGATAGAGGTAAAATCTATTTGCTCAATGTTTATATTAACAAGAGGATGTCATATTAGGTACCTAGCTTGGTTGAAACATGACAAGGAGGATTTTTCACTTGTTATGCTTAATTCAAAGCACAAATTTGAGAATCAAAAAGAGCCAAATTAGCTTGCATATCCACTCCAAGATGCTTATATGTTGAATCAATCATATTGGGTAGGTGAGTTTATTTTTTTTCTTATTCTTGGAGAAGTATATCACCAATATGTTAAATATCCACTCCTTCTCCATATTTGATTGGATTCCCTCAAATATGTAAAGCATATTATATTACTAAGAAAAGGTAGCTATTTTGTACAACTAGTCAATGGTTTTGTATAGGTTCCATTCTGATTGGTTAGTTTAGGGTATGTAGATTTTATTCTTTCCCCTAAGTGCCTTGTGTACATTTACTTTCTATTTTATGTTCCCTTTAATAAGTGCCTTGGGCACTTTGTTTATTTATTTATTTTGGTCCTTATTACTTCAATATGAGTTATCTAGAGTGGAAAATAGTTTTACATTTAGATCAAATTATTAAACTAGAGAGATGGCTCCATGCCCAATGGACTAACCAAGACAAATGGTCTAGGTTCTCAAGCATAGTAGGCATGCTTCCTAGTTGAGTCACCAAATATGTTGGCCAAATTAGGTTGACATACAAAGCTTTTGTTTGGATAGATCAAATGAGTAGAGTTCTTGATTGACCAAATGACTTGAGAAAGTGAAGAAAATGGACCAAATCATCATCAAATGTCATGTAAAACTGAATAGTCAGTCTAGTTACACAGTTTATAAGTATGCTCAATATTCCTCTCAAGCCAAAAGATTACATGGACATGATTTATTTTAAATCATTATTTACAAATTTAGTGACTTGATGAGTTATCTATCTCAAGTTATAAGCATTCAAAGATGAACTAGCAAAGTGGGATGTGTGTGGGGACATCAAGTTAAAGATACAACAAATATCCATTTGAATTAAAATTTTATAAAGATAAATGATTTGATGATAAGTGTCAAAATATTAGAATTTAAGATCAAATATAATGATGATTGGTGTTTAATAGAGTTAGTGGGTCTTGAAGATATAAAGGTACATGTTAAATCATGCATCAAAGATCAAGAACAAGCTCACAGTTAAAAGGTCATCATATCCTATGATTGAACATGGAAATGACAAGTGTTGAGATCTAGGGTTCTTCAAAAAATATCTAAAAATGCACATCAAATAACAAGGCTAGTAGGCCCAAATAGATTAATGGTGTGTGATCTATTATACCAAAATAGATCAATGGAGAGAAAAAGATTAAGAGTCAAAGGATCCTGGGAATGAATGAAAATCTACCAAGTGACATGACTATGGTAACTATTAGATAAATCAATGGTACACATTTGAGAAATGCAAAGGAAGATCAATGGTACATGTAAATTGAAGAAGTAAACAAGCTTAGGATGATTATGAGGCCACCATGTGGTGCAAGCATATGACCAGCTAGGACTGAATATAAGATCCTTGAAACAAATGAGGAACTGACATATAACACAATATGAGAATCTCATATCAAGATCGATAGTTGATGTTAAAATTTGAAGTTAAGGGATTTCAAGTAGAGGTCGAACATGATTCAGGTTAAATGAAGAATAAAGGTTTCAAAGGGAATATATTTCCATTAGATCTTATTTGAATACCATCAAGTAGATGTATCCATATAGTTAGGATGATTATGATGAAGTTCCATCACCATTAAAACATAGTCTCAACCTTGGGTTTGAATATTTAGAACTTATAAGGGCCAATTTTTGGGGTCACAGTATTGTTATATGACTGTAATCATTATTTTTTAAAGAATATATATGGAGATAATGAGTTCTAAACTACCATAAATGCCCAAAGGCAAAAATAGGTCTATTTAGACCTAACAAATATCAAGAACAAAGTTGTGTGGATTGTAGGCTTTTTATTCATAGGATAATTATAGCAAAACTAATAAATGAGATTGGTTTTCATCTATAGTAGATATATGTTTAAATATTGAAATGGGGTAGATATGTGATTATGAAGGAGTGTCTCATCTTCCAATATAGTCATAGCCTTGACAAATACGTACCTACCACCACTCAAAGCTGATATAACATGGCTCTATCAGATTCAAGGTATGAGGGCTTTATCCTCATAATGAAAGAAAGTGGGACATGGTGTAGAAGATCAAAGAAAAGAGATATAATGGTTAGAGAAGTATTAATAGCATTTAAAACTATTCATAACCATAAAAATATTTTCTCCAATATACTTAGTCATGACTCATCTACAGAATAGACTCTCATCTTTTAGTGTATTTCTCAACCAATTAGAAGAACTAAAAAGTAATTGGAGAAAATGAAGGCTAATTTTTTGATGAAGTATCAGTCCTAATTAGATTAAGTGTAGTGGAGAATTAATTGAAAGGTGGTAGTTCATTTTTTTCTTTGTTAACATGTTATTTCTTCCTTTCTTCTCTTTTTATCTATATTACCCATTCTTTCTCATTTGTAAAAGAATGATCATTTTTGGGAGTATTAGGGGGCTCTCTGAGATATTAAAAAATATTATCATCTTGATTAGGTTAAACCCTATCAATAATTTTTAACATCTACCTCTTGATGTAATATAATACATTCTTTACCTATCTCTTGCCTAGGATCTATGTTGATTGAGTTATGCATGATGGTTTAGTGAAGGAAAATATTCCTCATCCATTGTCCTCCTTTATAACCTCCTTTAGGGTGTGTTCAAGATATTTTAGGTTTGGATTAGTTTTCTACCTAAACCTAGTCTATGAAACACTTATGGAATCAATTGGTCTATGAGGTTGTATGAGCCAACATTATCTTCTATTGATCTAGTGTGGGTCCAAGATTATGGGAGTACTCCATTTTTATTTGTTTCATCACCTTGTTATCTTTCTTAGGAGCCCTTTCCCATTTTCTAATCATTTTATCTATAGTAACATTAGTTTAGGTAATCCATCAAGAGGAAACTGGCCTTATCCAAAGGTTCACCCCCATCATAGGTTACCTACATCTTGGGGTTATCCCAATATTATGGATTAGTTAGAGGGAACATGAATGAATTTCTCTAAGGGGGTATATTAACATCATAAAAGGTTATCAAGACATAGTTGAAGTCCCCATATAATCATCTTGTTTGGGACAATAGGGGAAGTGCCCTCTATTTTTTCTTAGATAGAGGGTACTCCTAGAGAAATAAACCCTATAGGATTCATATGAAAATGATAAGGGAAGGTGTTAAGGAGGCTTAAAACATTTCAAGGATAGTTCATTTCTTGGCTTAAGGATGAAATCAAATTGCACAAAAGGCAAAAAAGAGCTTGAGAAGCTAAGTTTATAATCTCATTTTTATATGGACATTTAACATGAGGACCTAAGGAGTTAGGATATGTTGAATAGGGTCCTAAAGAAGGTTCTAGTATAATTTTATTGAGTATTAAAGGTCAAACATTTATGAAAAATCCTTAAGGGTTAAAACCACTCAAAACCCTCCAAAACCCTTGATAATGACACGATGGGAAAAAAAAAGTCATCTAAATGAGTTTTTTTTTACTTTGAAAGTGATTAGGATTTGTATAGTAATCCCCTAGGATTCTTCCTATCAGATTGGATTCTACCTTATATCTATGGATAAGGTACAAAACTAGTTTTATTGATATTTTTTCTTATGGTTTTCAAGTTCAAGGGAGAGTTGAAAAATGAGATTCACTTTGGGATACCAAGTGGGAAAAAATATAACCCATCATGCTCATTTATTTTTCTATAAAAGTATACAGGTACCTCTATAATCACCTTCACTTTAGGTAGTCCAAACTAACATAGTGAATGAAAGGTGATCACCAAGTAAGAAAGTGATAACTTTAATTGGGAGAACTATTAAGGTTTTCATAATTAATTTATGGATATGATTACTCTTTATAGGTGTCATACCATACCTTTTATGGATTTTTTAGGAAAACTAAAGATCACTTCAATGACAAGTGTAAAAATGAGTGATAGAAGGATGACAATGACTATAGATAGTGAGAAGGCATGTCCAGAAGAAGATTAATAATTAGGGACACTTAATATGAATGATATATCCTATTATTAACCCCCCATTATATTGAAAATGTGTAATTTTTTCCTAGTCTTATATGGAGCACTCAAGAGAAGCCAATGATGAAGACAATTTCAAAGAAGTTAGTTGAAGGGTCCTATGCCATATTTGAGGAGTTTTCATGCTTTAAAGGTACATTTTTCAAAATATAATTTACATGGTTCATTTCATAATCTACCCCTATACAACATGACTAATTCTCATGCCTTGATAAGTGGAATTTTGACCCTTGATCTCCACTTCTCTCCCCTCTCTTACATTCTATAGGTGATAACCATTTTCTCTCTTGATTTCTAAGACCAAACATAGTATGGTGAATCCATTATAGTTTTATGTTGTATTTTTCCTCTTAATAATACATTAAATATATATTTTGAGTTCATAAACATCTTATCTAAGTATGGAAAGTGATGTATAGTGAGGTATAGTGATAAATAATTATCCTTATCTTATCTTTGTCTTTTCATGTTTAGTATAGGAAGTTATCATTATAATAGGTTATATGGAGTGTATATATTTTTTTGGATTGACTAAAGTGTCCTTAGAGTCTAAAATCTAGCCTATGGTTTACTTAATCTGAGTATTCTCATGCATATCACCTCTATATTGAAAAATTAATGTTAGAACATATTAGGACTTTGAAGCTAATGTTATAGGCCTTGTTTCTTAGTGCAATAGTATGATGATATTGTGTAAGTATTAATGGTTTATAAACACTTATAATAGATTTATTTAATGTATATTTATACCCCCTTTTCACATAAATAATTAGTTAGTGTTGGTGATAAGCACTTAGAGGTCAATTTAGGGAACTAGCCCTTAAACCTAGAGGTCTACCTCTACTATAGGCAACCCACATGCCTAGATCTATTCCAATTTTTCACAAATATTAAGTTATGATTGAAAAACCTTATCTATGGTGATATATTTTATGAAAATAGTTTTTTCATGCCTTGTGGGACCTTTATCCTAAAGATAACTTGTCAAGGTGAATGCTAGTCTTGACAACATTAATTGCATATGGTGTGTTACTCAGCATTTGGTGATCCATTAAAGGTAAAAAATGGTTGTATGCCATTGTTTTTTCATATATTTATTCTCATACTTAATTTTCCTTACTAGTTTATCTTCTAGTAGAGTTTTCAATCCCATCAATTCACCTCTTCAACATGAACTTCCTCTTAAATTTCAACATCCTCAACCTATTCTACCCTTTGAAGGGAAAGAGGACTTTGCTAGCTAATAATAATAATAAATTAAAGAATAAATTGAAGAAAACATGGATATGTAGCATGCATTCCTATATTTTAACACTAAAAATCTAATTCATCTTAATGCCTATGATAAAATTCTGCCTAATGATATAAATAGTGTTCTTACATTCAATGGTGAAGGCCATGTCACTCCTAGTGAACACATTAGGAATATATCAAACTTATGTAGTTTTCACAATGTCTCTAAGATTAATATTTACATTAAACTCTTTTACATGTACCTTAGAGGGAAAACACTTGATTGGTATATGACTTTTATTGATGGTTTCATCATAACATGGGATGATTTTGGAGTGTTTCTAACATCAAGATTTGGAGATAAGAGTGACCACACTTCACTCATCTAAAAAATCAATGTGATCCAAAGAGTTCCTAAAGAAACAATGAATTATTTTAATGAGAGATTATAAAAGACTTGGTATATGTTACCTCCTCCCATGATACCACCTTCTAGATTTGTGTTTCCTACATACTTGAGGGCCATTAGTACTGATATAGCCATCATGGTACAATCCATGGGTGGTTTCATTCTACATGAATAATATGAAATTACCATTAGATTTGATAATGGCCTCATTAAATTATGAAATTTTCCTCCAAAATTGTCTATGCCTCTACTACCAAATATTCCTTCTAATACCCCAAATGTTGACCAAGTTCCTAATGACAACACCAAGCCAATGATTACTCCTAATAAGGTAGAAGAGACAATTGATTGGAAGGAAAGATATTAAGCCTTAGAGGCTCAAACTAGGCAACATAATATTCATAAATATTATCATCAAAAACCTTAACCCTATAATCTGTAGTATGGCCAATAATATGGGAAAGGGAGAGGTTAAGGGTATCCTAATTTCAATAGGCTTTCCAATGCATACAATCCTACTTCAACCTCCAACATAAGAATACTGGTACTAGTACATAAAAATATAATCCAAGTAGATGAATCAAAATAAGGTCAATTTATGGATGCTAATGAAGGTGGAGATAAATCTCTAGTTTCTTAAGAAGGATTCATTCCTCAACTATCAGTAGAAGATGAAGTCCTCATGCAAAAAAATAAAATTTGGTAGCCTCAAGGAGTAAGCTTCACGAACTTCCTCGTTGAAGACATTTTTATTATTAATTAATGAAATTTAGTTCCAAACAATAATATAACTAAAATGAAGGCTTTATGAGATGATAATGGTGTTCCTACAAGTTCATCTAGTCCTCCTAGAAGGCAAAAAAACATGAATGCAAACATGACAGTCCTTACAAATCCTCTATCTCCTTCAAGTCAGAATGTTGGAAAGTCTACTCAAGTTCTAAGCACTTCCTAAGATTTAAAGACTCAAAAAAAAATTGGGTATTTATTCTCTAAATGTTATGGACTCATTGAATAATTCCAAGACAACCATTTATCTTTGGGATGTCCTTCATATGCCTAGCCAAAAGGATATTTTGTAAAAATAGTTATCCATTATCCATGTTATTCATCCATCAACAAGTCATGTTAATAGAAATGTTTCCATTAATAAGTATACTAATAAAATTTTGGAACCCTCTACTAAGTTATATAATCCTCCACCCTTCTACCTCACTCTCATTATGGGTGATAAGCTTATTCATAACTACATAGTTGATAGTAGAGATAACAAATCACTAATGCCCAAAGTTACAGCTGACAAATTGGGTTTAAAATATGAACCAAATAGTAAGGGGTGATTAAATTATATGTTACTCATGACAAATGAGTAGGATTGATAAAAGGGTTGAAGGTTTTCTTTCATGATTGTCCTAGTTTCCCCATCTTCCAAGATTTGTAGTTGTTGACTTGCATACCCACTTTGTAATCTGCCTCTTAAGGGATTTCAAAACTAATGTAGGAGTCTACCTCTTAGTAGATTAGTCCTTCTTGGCCTTCAAGATAAGGTATGGAGCAAAGATAACCATTAGGACTCAAACAATTTCTAAATTTCATATTGAATCCTATGTTGAAGCAAGTTTCAATATGAAGTGTGTTATCAATGATAAAGAGGAGCCTATTGTGGATGATGGTGATTACTCCAAGATTTAAGGAATTTATTATTTGTTTCTTGAGGAGTATAGTAATAAAATTTAAGATCATGAACCTTATGACTTCATGGAGGATATTTATTTGGGAGTGTATTACCTACATGAGGAAGGAATGCCAATACCTTCACTTGTCAAATAAGAAGGTGAGAATGATGGAATGTGGAAAATGTTTTTTGATGGCTCAAGAAGTAAGATTAGTGTATGATCTGGTGTTATGTTTGTTTGACCATATAACCAATAGTACTATTCTTTATATAGGTCCCACTTTAATTGAAATTATAATGTGGCTGAGTATGAAGGTTTGGTTCATGGCCTTCAATGGGTAAAGAGAAAGGAAATCAAGAATCTATAAGTATATGGAGATAGTGAATTGATTGTTAATTAAGTTAGGAAAGTGGTTTTATCCTATCCTAGAACACCATACCATTGAATTAGAGCTTAGAGTTAAATTGGTTAGGCAAAAATAAAGGCTCGTCAACCCTAAGGTTAAACAACTCATGAGGTTAGAACTTACCAAACTCCTTTAATCCAAAATAATCTTTCCTATCAATAATTAAATGTGGGTAGCTAACCTTGTGCCTATTATAAATAAGAATGGTGAGATAAGACTTTGTGTGGATTTTAGAGATATTAATAGAGTGTCACTCAAAGATCACTATCCTTTACCCTTAATGGAGTAGATTTTTCAAGTTGTTTCAAGTTCTCAATGTTTCTCTCTTAGATGGATATTTTGGTTATAATAAAATCTTAGTGAATTAATATTATCAATTCAAGACAACATTCATTACAAAATGGTGGAATTTTACTTATAAAAAGATGCCCTTTAGTTTGTTAAATGTTGGTTCCACCTTCCAAAGGGCAATGGACATGGATTTCAAAGGTCTAATCAATGAGATGTTTTTAGTATATATAGATGACATAATAGTGTTCTCTAAGGATGATAATGAGCATATTAAATAGCTAAGGAAAGTGTGTGAAATGTGTAGGTAGTATGGAGTATCCCTCAACCCTTAAAAATGTATATTTGTTGTAAATGAAGGTAGTCTCTTAGGACATGCTATTTCTAAATATGGTCTAACTATTGATCATGAAAGGATAGAAGATATTATAGGCCTATAATTAACCTTGCATAAGTAAGGACTCCAAATCTTCCTATGCAAGATAAATATTGTGAGAAGGTTTATACCTAGTTTTTTCATCTTTGGTGAAACCTATCATAGCCATGATCAAGAATAACCAAGTTTTCTCTTGGAATAAGGAAGGTAAGAGTAGTTTTGAATCCATAAAGCAAGAAATTTCACAAGCTCCCACTCTTATGAACCCTAGTTTTACTAAATATTGCATGTTGTATTCATTTGATAACCTTGATACTATCTCATCTACACTAATGCAAAATAATGATGAAGGTGTGGAACAACCAATTGCATTCTTTAGTCAAGGTCTAGAATATTATGAGGTCAAGTACACATTTGTGTAAAAACAATTCCTTGATATTGTAAGATGCATAGAGAAATTTAAGCATATGGTTTCAAACAATAGGATTTATATTATGGTATCTCATCCTAGTACCAATGAGTTTCCCTTGAGAAAGGACCTTAGTGAAAAGAGAGTAAGGTGGATTACTAAGGTAATAGAATATGATGTTGATATCACAGTGAAAAATATTATAAGAATAAAATGTCTTTGTGAAAACCTAATTTTATATCCCCATGAGTCAAAAGAAGAAGCTTTATTCAATGATGATTGTTCCCAACTAGCTGATTACATGCCTCTACAAAGTTGGACAGAATATGTAATCAAATTTATTAAAAGTGGGTGAGTACCATAATGGTTTGATAAAACCAAAAAGGAGGTAATTTTTATTTCAAGCTATCCATTATTGTTTTTTAGATGGTGTATTTTTAAAAGAGATATTAATGGTGTACTATTGAGATGCATTGACAATGACTAGTTTGGAGTACTGCTTGAAAAGATCCATGATGGAATAGTAGGTCATTTCTCCCCAACAAACATAGCTACTAAGATAATTAGGGTAGGATATTATTGGCCTAACCACTTAAAATATTGATATGATTGGGTGAGAAGGTGTGTACAATGTGATTTATTTGTAGGAAAATAGAAGCTTGAAACTCTCCCTTCAAGACATATTCAAGTAGATCAACCTATCATTTAATGGGGTCTTGACTTGATTATCATTATAAACACCCCATAAAGTGCTGGTAATAAATGGATACTCACAACAAATGATTTATTCGGAAGGTGGGTTGAGGTAGTGGCATTGAAGGAATCTAATGAAAATGATATCTTGGACTTTTATGAGTATCATAACAAGGTTTGGATCCCCTTACAACATCATTTTAGATAATGCACTTGATTTCATGGGTGTTAAAATAAATTATTATAAAAATAATAATGGAATATACTTGAGTACATCATCCAAATATTACCCTCAAGGTAGTGGGTTGGTTGAGTCTACTAACGAAGAACCTGATCAAAATCATCAAAAAAACTTTGGAGAATAATAAAAGGGATTGGCACACTAAATTAAAGACATCCCTATGTAATGATACAATAACTCCCAAGAATTCAATAGGGAACTCTATTTTTTATTATTTTTGGGAGAGAGGATAGGCTCTGTATATTCTAAGGGATGCTTACCTTAGAGTTAACACATCAAATAGAGTTTCTTGAGAATACTCTAATGGAGGTGAGGTTGATAGAGTTGATAGTGATAGAAGAGACTAGATACAATCCTCAAAAATCTATGGAAAATCACAAAATTATAATGGATATTTATTTTTATAGGAAGGCAAGTGCAAGGTTATTCCAAGAATGTGACATAGTATTAAAATAGGATGAAGATAGAGCAAAGCCAGGGAGACATACCAAATTTTGCACCTTATGGAGTGGACCATATAGCATCATTAAGTACAAATAGATAAAATCCTTCCAAATATAAAGAATGAGTGGAGAATAATTTCATATCCCTATAAATGGGATCCATTTAAATATTTTTTATTTATGATATGATAGTCTTGTAAATACTAGAGTAGGTGTGTGTTTTTTTCTTTTATTGTGTGAGTGTTCCCTAAGTGTTCTTAAGAACATATGTGTGTTTACATTGGTGTGTGGTTTTGTGTCTTGTTATGTGTTATCAATTTTTATTTGGTGTGTTTTCAAATTAAATTATGTGTTATTATTTTGGATAGGTGAATACATAGCCCAATGGATGGGATTACACTACTGATCTTGGCATAGCAAGCATACCACCTTTAGAAAATTGCCAAGAATGTTGACTATTTTGACCACAAGTCAAAATAGGTCAATTATATATAGTAAAAACATTGATATATATGTTATATAAGATATTATAAGGTGTTTCATGGTCTTATTTTGGGTCATTTGGTATGTCATTAACTTTATCATGGTCAAATTTTGGTCCTTGTACCATTTCATGTCATAAGGGGTCATATTTAAGCTATTTATGAATATTGTATGGTTTTCCTAAGTAGATAAATGTGTCAAAGTGTTTATAAATTTCCCCTATGTTATATTCTTGTCAGTCATGTCAATCCTAACTCAAAAAATTGTAGGTATTATGTTAAAATCAATAAAATAGTTAGAAAAGAGGAATTTTGGGTAGTTGTATGTCTTTTACAGAGATGTTGACATGTGTGGAATGCCTTGAAGTGACTCTTAATATACCATGAAATAAATTTGACACTTGGTTAGCTTTGAAAGTCCCAAAAATGGCTTCAAACCATTTCACTTCTCCATTGCTCCACTAGGCATGTAGAAGTGGCCAACTGATTTCGGTTGAGTATGAACTACAGAGGTTGATTCAAGACAAAATATCTTGTGGGATGTTATAAAAATTAGTATAATTAATATTCATGGCATGAATTCAAATATTGGTTTCCTATACTTTATGAAGTAATTTTAAGAAGTTGACTTCTTATTTTTTTATACTTATCCCCAAACCCTATAGGTTTCTTCCTTATTTGAGCTGGTCCATACAAACCAATTGATGAAAGTGATTATATAAGATATATAAATCCTTATTTCATGGTTTCCATATTTTATTTCATGTGTCTAGGTTAGTTAATTATAAAAACATCCCAATTTGTTAGGTAAGAACTCTATTTCTATGTGCAAGCACGTTCATCAACTGCAGAGGTTTTGCTTTCATGTAGTGATTTCAAGTAAATGTTATTGTAGACATGTAAATTTGGCCACCATTATATTTGAATCAAACTATTAGTTCAATTATTAACAATCATCAAATAGTTAACCTAAATTTTCTATTAGTCTCAAATTTGGCTTCATAACCTTGCATTAAATCATATTGGCCTATTAAATCAATTAGACAAGACAAATACACACATTGAATTAATAAAAATCAAAAAAATGACCATATTCCCAAAAATAATTAATTGAATTTCACATCCTAATCAAAATCAATTAACAAGTTAAATCAATTTAAAATCCTAATTAAGTTCACCCTTGAGATAATAAATCGATTAAATCAATTACTAAAAAGGAAATTCAATAGCATCTTAGAACATTCTATAATACACTCATTACCTTTGTGAGTTGTCACTTTTAGAAAATATCTAAAATAATATTATATAAATATGCTAAACTCAATCAAGATTATTAAACTCAACCATGGTCAAATTTAACCCATTCGATGGGATTTAAAGGCCTATACAAGCAAGCCTAGAGCTCTTCATTTAGGAAGCTCAATCAAAGTAGAGTTATAATGTAGGAATAGATTCATGAAGCTAAAATATTAGTGATATAATGTTGAAATTGAGATAATACATATCAAGCAAGCCAACCATTCAATAATGGTGCATAGAGGAGATGATGTTAGTCATATGTCATTGATAAAAACTTCTTATGCATAAACTGAGCAAGCCAATAAATAAATCATTTGGATCTCTCAAAAAATGTAAAGATTATTGTTATTTGAATTTTAGTTGGGTTTTCAATTATTTTTTATTCTTTATGCTCCCCCGTGATCAGGCCTAAAGGATGTTAGATTGTTAGTGAGTTTATTTTTCATTATTTTGAGACTAACTCTATAGTAACCTCCTCCGTTAAGTTAATTTCCTAGATCAAAATTATATGTCATGTTAATTCATATTATATCATAATGGTCACATATCCTTCCAAGCTCAGTATTAAAGACTAACATAAATGAAGTTGTAGTCAAGAAGGTCTAACATAGTCAGTTCCTTACGTATATTCACATATAGTTAGGTGAATAGAAGGAAGTTTTGAGAATAGTCATGGAGATGCAATGAGGGGTTTCAATAGGTTTGGTACACTATTAAAACATGATAAATAAATTTAATCCATTCAAATGACATATAATAGACCATTACAACCAATTCAATCTCTATACATAGTCCTCTATCATTGATAGACACCTACAGGTACCCCATAAGATATATATCATGTTAGAATGAAGATGTTAAAATTGGTTTTAAGTCCTTCAAGATGAAAAAGATAAATTTTAAGACTTTATGGAGGCCTAAGATTGATTATAGGGCCATCCACTATGAATATTGTCAATATCTCACCTTCAATACCTTGTGTCTTATAATATGCACATACAAGTAGATCATATAGAGTATGTATCAATTGGAATGCATATGTTGAAACTTTTTTGGACCTTAATTAATGTATTGAGGTGTTAAGGGTACCAAAAATATTAGTAGTGAAGTCATTAAGTGGAAAAAAGTCCTGAAAACATGTTATTACATTGATTAAGTAACCTAAGGGACTAGTTACTTTAAAGTTTTTGAAGCAAGGTTTTCACCCTTCTTTCAATCCTCCCATAGTAAAATACATGAGGTCTTTCTAAACATTTTCATCATGGATCCCTATCATAGGGACTATGATTTTAAATGGCAAGTGGTATATTTGGATAAATTAGTATGATTATGGAGAGCTCCCAACTCATGTAATATTTCACTACTATCCCTTAATGTCATCTATAAGATTTTGAATCCCAAATGGCTTTATGTTGATATAGAACCTAATGGAGGAATAAATTATCATAAAACTACTTATTTGGGATTTAAATGGAACTAATGGTTTAAATATAATTGAGATGAGTTGAATTATGGGGTCTCAGCTCATATCACAACCTATAGGACCTCATTTCTTCTTATAATAGACATCTATAGGTTGATTGTAGGATGACAATGCAAGTTGGACTAAAAAGTGGGTGTGTTGGTCTCACTTAAGTCATAATATAGGCAAGTTAAACTATGATATGAGTTCCAAGGGTTCAAAAAAGTTCTAATATAAATTCACAAGGATTAATACTAAATTATACACCTACATGTATGCCATTTTTTGAGTAAATAATGCAGTTACATGACTTGCCAGCTAGGCCTATCAAAGTGGAAGATACACATTGAGGAATTTTTCAAAGGTTGGGATGATGAACATGTTTTTATCACACCTTCACAAATTATAAATAACATCTCATGATATTTAATCATAAAGAAATAGGGAATCATTTCAAAAGAGTTTAAAACATAACCTATAGTGACTAAACAAGCTTGATACATAGTCAGCGAGCTTGAAAAGCCTGTCTTGGGGTGTTTGAATAATTAAATGACCTATTATTGTGATATATATATATATATATATATATATATATATAATGTCATCTTGACCTACTTGATTTCCCCCATATAATCATCTTGTCTAAGACAATAGGGGAAGTGCCCTTTGTTTTGTCTCAAATAGAGGGTATTCCAAGAGAGATACACCTTGCAGGCTTAGTATGAAAGTGATAAGGGAAGGTGTCAATGAGGATTAGAAAATTTCAAGGATAGGTATAATAGTTTTGTTTAACATGAATTAACATGAAAAAATCCTCACAATTTCTAGAGGTTAGACATGGTGGTCTAAACCCACAAATCTAAAGTCAAGCCTTTACTAGGCCTAAAGCCCAATTAGAGGGGTAATATAATTTATAGAGATATATGATATTTTTAAAGAATTGGAAAAAATTCATGGGGATTTATAAGGTGATTTTAAACCTTTATTTTGTAGATAAATTTACATTAAGGACATTTCTTGGCTTAAAGACAAATTCAAAGTGTATAAAATGCAAATAAGAGCTCGAGAGGCTAAGTGTATAAGCTCATATTTGTATGTACATATAGCATGGGGAATTGAGGAGTTAGGCTATGTTGAAAAGATTCATAAAAAGGTTCCAATTTAATTTTTTTGAGGATTAAAGGTCAAAATTTTATGAATAATCTCTAAGGGTTAAAACCACTCAACACCCTCCAAAACCCTTGCTAATGACTTGATGGAAAAATAAAAATAAAAGGAATATAAATGAGTTTTTTTTTACTTTTAAAATGATTTATACTTGTAGAGGACTCCCATAGGCTTCTTCCCATTGGATTAGACTGTACTTTATCTATATGAATAAGGTATAAAACTAGTTTTTTTAATAGTTTTTGATGTTTTTCAAGTTCAAAGGAGAGTTTAAAGAAAATAATAACTTTAGGAGACCAAGTGGGACTTAATATAACTACATATTCTCATTTATTTCTCCATCAAATCACAAAAATACCTCTGCAAGAACCTTCACTTTAGGTAATCCAAACTGGCATAGTGAATGGAAGGTGATACCTTTAATTGGGAGACATTTTAAGGTATTCCTAATTAATTTAGGGATAGGAAGACTCTTGAAATGTATTATACCATCCCATATATGTAATTTTTTAGAAAACTAAATATCACTTCAATGACAAGTGTAAAAAAAGAGTGAAAGAAGGGTAACAATGACTACAGATAGTGAGAATGCTTGTCCAAAATAAGATTGATGATTAGGGACACCTCAAATTCATTTTAGATATTTTTATTAAGCCCCCCATCATAGTGCACATGTTTAAACTATTCTTAGTCTATTGTGGAGTGCTAAACATAATCTAATGATGAAGATAGTTTCAAAAAAGCCAGTTAAAGGGTCTTATGCCAGATTTGGGGAGTTTTCATGCTTTGAAGGGAAATTTGTCCAAAGGGATATTGCATGGTTAGTTTAATACTCTAACCATATTAAACATAACTGATTCTCATGCCTTGACAAGTGGAATTATGACCTTTTAGCTCCACTTTTCTTTCCCCTCTCTCACATTCTATAAGTATTAGCCATTTTGGCTCTTGATTTCTAATAACACACCTGGTATGGTGAAGCCTTAGTAGTTTGATGTCGTATTTGACTTTGAATAATACATTAAATCTAGTTTTAATATTATAAACATCTTTTCTACGTGTTCAATGTGATTTATGGTGAGGACTAGTGATAAATAACTATCTTTATCTTCTCTTTGTCCTTTTATGTTTAGTGCAAGAAGTTCTCATTCTAATAGGTCATATGGAGTGTATCTAGTGTGTTTTTATTACTATAAAGTTTTGAGGTGTCCTTAGAGTCTAAAAAATGAGATATGGTCCTCTTACCTTGAGTCGCCTCATTTATATCACCCTTATATTGAAATACTAATGTTAGAACATCTTAGGACTTTGAAGCTAGTGTTGTAGGCCTTATTTCTTTGTTCAAGATTATGATTATCTTGTGGAAATATTCATGGTGTATCACCCCATTATAAAATATTTATTTCATGCATATTTATATCTCATTTTCACATAAATAATTAGTTAGTGTAGGTGACAAGCACTTAAAGGTGAATTTAAGGAGCTATCCCTTAAAAATAGAGGTCTGCCTCTAGTATAGGCAACCCATAGGCCTAGAGGTATTTCAATGTTTCCCAAATATTAAATTAGGCTTGAAAAACCTCCTATAGGGTGTAAGATTTGGTGACAATAATTTTCACTTGGGACTTCATTACTAGGTTGGTTTCATTATTAAAATTCATATATATATATTATGTGGAGTTTTTGATGATTTCTAGTAAATATTTATCAAGGTTTTTATTTTGTATCATTACTATGAAATTAAATAAAAGGGTTAAATGCTCGGCCTTTTGGGTGGCTCGGCCATCCATAGAACCAAGTATATAACCCTAAATCCCTTAGAATAATGACCATGTTGCCTATTTATTTATGAGTTTGAAAGGGAATTTATGAGTTTGTTAGCTGAATTTATACCCCAAACTCTATTTCAATTATGGAATGGTATATTTATTTAAATATTGAACTAATGCATTTGTATAAAGATATGTACCAGGTTTCATTTTAATTATGGCCCAAAAGGGCACAATAGGGTTAGTATGATAAACCCAGTATTTTATAAATATTATTAATACTTATATATAATGCATGATATACAAATGTCAATGGATCATTTATGTGTTAAACTAAGTTAAGGTGGTTTTAATTAAAATCCAAAACTGGGGCACACCTGAGTGTTTTGTAAACCTATAATTTAGTTATTAATTTTTATATAGAAAACCCCTTTTTAGAGTAAGAATAGAGAAATCATGGTTTTATTTAATTTATATGATTTATATATAAAAGTACACATATACATGGATATGTATATATATTCTATAGTACATCATTGTCCTATGACATATACAACTATAAATAGTGGTGTTTATTTTATAAATACATGTCTTTGAATAAATATTGATACTAAAACATGTAGTGGTGAATTCGACTGGTTATATCCTTAAGAGAGAATCCATGATTCGTTTAAATACAAATAATTCTTATTTTATACTAGTTTCAATTCATACAAAATTCATTTAGTTGATTTTTATGTGGCTGAGTATTTACTTGGTTATTATAGAATTTCCATATAGTAGAGGGGAAATTAAATAAACTTTTCCATAAACATTTCTGAGTTTAAAACCTAATATAAATGATCATTTTTTATCTTAAGATAACTTAAGATGGATTCATTGTATATTGTATTTTTTCTATATACAAATCCATATGTTCTTAAGACCTATTTAGAAATATTTATGACTAAAATATTTGAGTCCTTATGTCTTGTCATTTATGTACATGTTCTATATAACA
Organism: Torreya grandis; assembly: GCA_037957365.1. Lineage (NCBI taxonomy): Eukaryota > Viridiplantae > Streptophyta > Pinopsida > Cupressales > Taxaceae > Torreya > Torreya grandis. Next base: position 93,082 of record JARHVA010001217.1, on the reverse strand, counting down.
AACTCATTTATACATTCTACTAAGTTTATATTATGACTATCAATTTATAAGTATTGGTTAGGTTTATGAATTTATTATATTATGTTTATAAATATAAAGGAAACTGTGTAATACAATTAGTAGAGTTTCAATATTTGACTACATACATTTTTTATACAAATCATGAATACTGAGTATAATGATAAATTAAATAGCTAAAGTACTTTAGTTTTGAGTTGATTTATATTATAAAGATTATATGATATTTATTAATGGATTATTTATTTATGCATGATACTCTAGTTAAATACAAGTATTTGTCTAAATTGGATTATAACATATATAATGTATATTTAAAATAGGCTAATTATAAATCACATTAAATGATTTAGTCGAATGATGGCATAGACAAATAGATATATAGGATACATGTGAATTGATGAATGGAATGCAATTCTAATTAATATATGCCAAATATATATTTACCTATTCCATATAATTCTTAAAAGAAATTACATATTATAATAATGGAAATTGAAGTATTTAGTTATTTAGGCTAAACTTAAATATGTGTCTAAGGGATGAAAATAACATCTGAATATGTAATATTTGAGGTTGAATACAATCATACTAATGTTATATGTTTTGAATGGCTTATTATTTTTATTTTTCTATATTAAGATGGAAATATATGTTATTTAGATGGATGACATAACATATGAAGTTACATGTTAATATTCGGTAACTTGATGTCTAGATATATTTCTTACCTAGATGGTAAAACTTCAATTGAGGACTTTTTTTAAATCTATTTATTATTGTAGTAATAAATTAGATGTTTTGGATCCTTTAAATTGCATTTGATGGACTAAATGAATGCAAAATATTAAGATATATTTCTATCTTAATAACATATATTTCTATCTTAATTTTACAAAAGTAAAGTAATAAACCATTCAAAACACATAACATTAGTATGACTTGTATTCAATGTCAAATATTACATATTCAGATGTTCTTTTCAGCCCTTAGACACATATTTAAGTTTATCTAGAATAACTAAATCCTTCAATTTCCTTTGTTATAGTATGTGATTGATATTAAGCATTATATGGAATATGTAAATCTATATATGGCATACATGAATTAGAATTACATTCCATTCATCAATTCGCATGCATCCTATATATATGTTTGCCTATGACATTATTTGGCTAAATCATTTAATGTGATTCATGAATAGCCTATTTTAAATATACATTATACTCCAATTTAGATAAATATTTATCATTAATTAGAGTATTATGTATAACTAAATATTTCACTAATCAATATCATATATTTTTCACAATATAAAGAAACTCAAAACTAAAGTACTTCAGTTATTTAATTTATCATTATACTTAGTATTCATGATTTTTATAGAAAATGTATGCAGTCAAATATTCAAACTTTTCCAACTATATTATATAGTTTCTTTTATATTGGAAAACATAATATAATAAATTCATAAATCTAATAGATAATTATAAACTCAAAGTCACAACACAAACTTAGCTGAATGTATAAATGAATTTGTTATATAGAAGATTTATATAAATGATAAGACATAATGACTCATAAAGATTCTGGTCCTATGATTATAACTGAAAGAAAATATTTTCTATCAAATAAAACAATGAATATAATAGCATCTTATCTATTTATGGTGTGTGCAGGTTCTTATTTTCATTATGTCATCTTCCAAACCTCCATCTATACCACCCTCTTCGATAATACCCTCCCTCTATCACACTCTAAAGGATGGATTTGTCCTAGATAAACCTCACAAAAATGAATTTAGTTAAATTGGAACATATAAAATCCATAATATAATATTGAAATAAACTAAACAAACATGATCATCATGTACATAATATTCAAGTATATCTACCTCCAAAATTAACAATCATGTAGATTAAGCAACATATAATTATCCATGTATTAGCATATGAAATACAACTTAGCCAAAACAATATTAACTAAACAATAACCATAAAATCCATAAATCAATAGGTCATTAAGTCTATAGAGAAATTAGGATGTGACATGCTCTCCCATAAAGTCATTCATTTATCCTATTGACACTTATTCAAACATAAGTTCTAAATTTAATCATTATTAAAAAGAAAAGAAAATAATATCCAACAACATATTAAGTAAATAAATGTGGAAAGAACCTATAAAACTCATCATAATCCTCCCAAGTGGTAGTATCTTCATAATATTTGTCTCACTGGACCTTCTACTATGACACTTCTATATTATGCAAACTAAGTTTGAGAGTGTCAATTATTTTAATTGGTTATACCATGACCACCCAGGGATATATAACCTATAAAGCATTCTAATCCAACAAATGTGAGGGATCAAAAACATAATTTTTAAGGTAGGACTCATGGAAAACATTATGCAAAAGAACTAGAGTTAGTGGAAATGCAAGCCTTTATGCTACAATATTAACCTTATCCATAACCTCAAAAGGTCCCACATATTTAGGTGAAATTTTCATTGAATTGATAAACTTAATAAATATTTTTTGATGCTTAACCCATATAAATACTTTATCACCAATAGAAAATTTCTTTGTTGTTATCTTTAGATCAACATAAATTTTTAGTCTATTATTGGCCTTGGCCATAATCTACCTAGTTTCTCTAATTTGGTATTCCATTTACACAAGCATCTTTGGTCTAGAGACTACCCTATCCTCTAACCTATCCCAAATAATTGGTGTTCTACACCTCCTTCCATATAATGTCTCAAATAGAGCCATATTCAACACTAATTGGTATGAGTTGTTCTAAGAAAACTCAACCAATGGAAGGTACTCCTCCCACTTGTATCATTGATCCATGTAATATATTCAAAAGATATATTCTAAGACTTTATTAACTCTATCTATCTATCCATTAGTTTCTAGGTGATATGTAGTGTTGAAATTTAGCATTGGGTATGCAATTGAATTTTAACACTGCATATCACCTTGAAACTGATAGAAAAATAGAGAGAGTTAACAAAATCGTAAAATATATCCTTCAAATGTACTATATGGATCAAAAATACAGTGGGAGGAGTACCTTCCATTGATTGATTTTATTTACAACTCATACCAATTAGCGTTGAATATGGATATATTTGAGGCATTATATAGAAGGAGGTGTTATACACCAATCATCTAGGATAGGTTATAGGATAGGGTAGTCTTTGGACCTAAAATTCTTGTTTAAATGGAAGACCAAATTATAGAAATTATGTAGAGTTTAGTTGAGGCCAAAGATAGATAGAAAAGTTATGCTGATATGAAGAGAACAACAAGACAATTTTCTATTAGTGATAAAGTATTTCTATGAGCTAAGCCTATAAAATATCAATAAAGTTCAACAATTCAATGAAACTTTCACCTAGATATGTTGGGCCCTTCAAGGTTATGGAAGTGGTCAATATTGTAGTATATAGGCTTGCATTTCCAATAGCTCTAGATATTTTGCATAATATTTTCTATGTGTCTTATCTTAAAAAGAATGTTTATACTCCTTCATATGTGTTGGATTAGAATGATTTATAGGATATGGATCCTAGGGTAGTCATGGTAAAACCAATATAAATAATTAACACTCACAAAATTAGTTTGTGTAATCAAAAGGTGTTAGAGTATAAGGTCTACTAGGACCAATATTTTGAAGTTAGTACCACTTAGGAGGATTATGATGAGTTTTATAGGTTGTTTCTTTATTTGTTTACTTAATATGTTTTTGGATATTATTTTATTTTTAGTTGAATAATGTTTAAATTCATAACTTATGTTTGAATAAGTGTCATCGAAATGATGACCAATTTTAAGAGGGAAGGATGTCACATCTTGATTTTTATATAAACTTAAGAACATATTAATTTGTGGATTTTAAGGTTATTGTTTGGTTAATTACTATTTTGGTTAAGTTATATTTCATATGCTAATGTATGGACAATTATATTTTGCTTAATTTACATGATTTTTAACTATGGAGTTAAATGTAATTACATATTATATACATAATGATCATGTTTGTTTAGTTTATTACACTAGTATATCATGGATGTTATATGTTTTGGTTTTACTAACTTAATTTTTATGAGGTGGATGTAGGACAAATCCTTCCCTTAGAGTGTGATGGAGGGAGGACATCATTAGAGATAGTGGTATAGATGGATGTGTTTCATGATGACATAATAAAAATAAGAACCTCCAGACACCATAAATAGATAACATTTTATTATATTCATTGCTTGATTTGATATTTAATATTTGCTTTCAGTTATAATCATAGGACCAAAATATTTATGAGTATTTATGTCTTATCATTTATATATACATTCTATATAAAAAACTCATTTATACATTTAGCTAAGTTTGTATTATGACTTTTAGTTTGTAATTATTTGTTAGGTCTATGAATTTATTATATTATGTTTGTCAATATAAAGGAATTTGTGTAATACAATTGATGGAGTTTGAATATTTGACTTCATAAATTTGCTATAAAAATCATAAATATTGATTATAATGATAAATTAAATATCCATAGTACTTCAATTTTGAGTTATTTTATATTGTGAAGAATATATGAGATTGATTAGTGGAATATCTAGTTATACACAATACTCTAGTTAATGGTAGATATTTGTCTAAATTGGAGTATAACATGTATAATGTATATTTAAGAAATGTTGTTTATAAATCACATTAAATGATTTAGCCATGATGGCATATATATATATATATATATATATATATATATATATATATATATATATACACACACACAAGTAAATTGATGAATGAAATACAATTCTAATTCATGTATGTCATATATATTTATTTATTCCATATAATTCTTAAAATCAATTAAATATTATAACAAGGGAAATTAAAGGATTTAGCTATTTAGGATAAACTTAAATATGTGTCAAAGGGCTAAAAAGAACATCTAAATATGTAATATTTGAGATTGAATACAATTCACACTAATGTTATGTGTTTTGAATGGATTATTATTGTACTTGTGTTATATAAAGATGGAAATATATGTTATTTAGATAGATGACATAACATATGAAGTTATATGTTAATATTTGATAACTTGATGTCTAGATATATTTCTTACCCAAATGGTATGATGTTAATTAAGGATTATTTTTTAATGATATTTATTATTGTATTAATAAATTAGATGTTTTGGATTCATTACATTGCATTTGATAGACTAAATGAATGTATTAGATATTTTATTTCCTTATTTGGAAAATAGTTATCTACTTGTAGGGAATATTATATGTGAATACATTTTTTTATAGTATATATATAGAGAGATAAAATCTCACATTAATGACCATAAATAAATAGTGTGATGGATTCCACTCACTTTATTAATGTTAGTAATGCATATATGAGGTGTAATCCAATTGAGTGGTGTGTATGAAATTGATTGATCCTTATGATCAATAACTATATGAAAACTTGGTCAATGCAATGTTTATAGTTAAAAATTATTATTTAATCTATTTGATTTAGTTTACATGTTTGTATTTTATCATGTTATAACATGTTTCTATATGGTATACATCATGTATTATTTATATTACAACACATAGGTTCTATTTTATCACTGTAAATTATTGCACCATCATTATCTACCCATCTACGAAAGGAGAGCCATTCCCTAGTTGGAAGATAGTGTGGAGGATTGATGTTCCCTAGTTGGTATGGAAAATCACTTGGATGATGTTCTCCCTCCCTTCATCACTACTACACTAGAGACAACACTTGAGAGTAATTATGGATATTACAAGTTCATTGAGACTCACATGATATATGGAGCTTTGTATCATTGCATATTTTATTAAGACATTTATTATGCTAAAACTATACTTTTTATTCATATATAAAACTATATAAGTTGGATGTAATATTATATTAGTTGTGGTTGAATTTGTAATAATAATTTTATAAATTAAATGGAACCTTTATTTTTATAAATAGCATTATATGTGTTCTTGATATATTATTGGTATTGTGTCAGTAGCTAAATAGATTAGATATAGACCTTTACATGGTTAGCTAAAAATAATTTCTTTAGTTAAATATCACCATTTGTATGTTTCATCATGATGGAACCTATTAGCTGAAATTGTGTAATTATTTCAAAAAAATTACCCTATTCTAGTAAAACCTAGTGGGGTTGTTACAATATTAGGAATATGAAGCCTATATTATATATCAGATTCATTTCATCTAATGTACGCCACATGGGAAATATTACATCAATAGTGAAATAATCTCTTGTAAATTTATCCATTTACAAATAAATCATAAAACAAGTCAATGCAAGGATTACCTATGGTTTAGCTGTAATGTTGTGTAGGCCTACTACCTTAATAGCCAAAATGTCATGATTGTATCATTTTTTGAAGGTATAAAGTTTTTCCCTTCTCCTTATGGTGTTTTAGCATCCACTTCTACCCATATGGTTGAATAATATTTAAATTGGTGCTCCAATGTTACTAAATAAAACATTATGTCCATGAATTTAGTCATGCCAATAATGGAATATGTAGAGGGAGGAGCATCTTAAGATGATTAACCCATTATAAATATTAAATTAATATAATTTCTCTAAATTATTTAAGTCTTTTGGTTTCTATGGAGCTTGAATTCACATAATTCTTAGGATAACAAAGGGCAATATAATCAAATCATGCTTTGAAAATTGAATATAATAATTTGATTTATTAGCTCTAAGAAGTTAATGTGTAAAAATAAAAATTAATGTAACTTAATTTAAAATATATATTTTTCTTTGTTACCCATTTATTCATTTCTTATCTAAATTTTTATTTTGCATTGTTAGTTTTAGTGGATTTAATTGCCATGATGCACCTTTTTGTTGATTATGTGTGCCTCATCATCTTAACATGACATATGTCTTCCTTTCACACTTTCAAATCTAATTTTCATGGGTTTTAATTAATTTACATGTTTTGAGACAAGTGGAAACATATATATTATATGTTGGGTTCTAGGTTATGCCTTTTATATTTTGCTTCTCTAGTCAGTTGTTCCTAAGATGATGACACTTGGCAAGATCTCATAGAATTATTTAACCAATGTATGAGATTATTTATTATACATTGGGGTTAGTGGGATTGTGACATATGGATAAATATAATTTCACCAAAGGGTCATTGAATTTTGACTATGTACTTTGTTGTGTTAGACTATATTTTCCTGAGATTGTTTCACTTGGATAGTTATCACTTGCCCAAAATTTTATCTTTATATTATGTTCTATAAAGTCATAGGTTATTAATATGATGACACATGTATGGTTTTCATTTATTGAGATGAGCTTTAGGTTTTGACTATGTACTTTGGTTTTTAGGATGCAAGTTGTTGACATTATAACATGTGGATTGCTCACTCTATTATGGATAACTGCTAGGACTTGTAACATGTATGATTGCAAAAGGATATGAAATTAATGTGACAAATACATGTGGAATTATCTAACTCATTCATGTACCTAGATAACTCTATATACCATGTATTGCACCTACAATCTACAAATAACTGAAATTGTGATGCTTGGCTTAATCTCACTTGTTCAAGTGAATCGTAGACTTAAAATTTTGAAAATAATGAGTGAGGATATTTTATGGATATGGGTGTCAATATGGAATATCCTACACACTTAGACATATAAATAAATTTGATAAAACATTAGATTATTTATCTAGTTAAATAAATCACAATCATAGCTCATTTCACCCAAATTTTGACACTAAAAGTCATAAAATTTGTAAAATATTTCAATTTAAAAACATTTAAAACTTTTAATAGTCACATTTTGACATTTTAAAATTTTAGGTATATGATATGCCTACAAAACATCTTCCATTCCAAATTCAACATGATATAAAAGACATAAATCATTTTATAACCTTAACAATGTAATAAATTATTGCTTATAACTTTTACAATAAAATTGAATAACTATTGAGAAATCAAAGTCATTTTCATGTGAGACAGTGATTTATATTTTTTAGGATTGTGGAATGTAACCCTAAGGTTGATAAAGAGTTGAGTAATAAATCAGGGAATAAAATATTATAGTAAAAAAAACCACTAATTTGTAAAATACATGATTTATTTGAATACTATATAAATAATAATGAATTTAAAAAGGTGTACTTTATTGGAAAATATGATTGAGATAGAAAAGTGGCATGTAGGAAAGTGATGAAAGAGTAGGGTAGTGTGTCATTAGTAGATAAAAGGTGTCATAATCCTCTTCAAAAAATAGTATGACCATCTTTGCCAATAACACTTCACTACTGACTTTCTATATTACACTGATGACCATGTGCAGGTGAAGTAGTGAAATTATGGGTAGACCTTCACTCTATTTTGAGAATTTTATGCCTATATGAATGAGTTCTAGATCATCATCTATTATTCACTTTTACTAATTTCATTGTGAAACCCTAAGCATCCATGATTTAGAGGGTTTTAATGAGCATAAATGGAATAAGTATGGAATTAGTAGGGTAGGTTGGGTGAGACCTCAATGACCCATGTGCTAAGTGTTTCTTACATATAATACCTTGAGAGGGGATCAATCACAATGTAGTTCTCCAAATCTAATAGCTAGTACAAGTGAATGTGATTCTATTATGCTTGAGTATGAATACCAATTTGAATGCTTTGAGTGTAAATTAAGATTGGAACCCTAAGTAAAATTGAGATCTAGGATATTTCATATGTATGTAGAAATAGGGGTAAATAAGGATCAATAACCTTAATTTACATAACTTTTTTTGAAATTTTTCATGATAAATTTCATCTAAGGGATAAATGAATGAGAGTGTTCTTTATATAGTGTTCTGATGCTTTTCAAGACATGATTGATTCTAGGCCAACCCTAAGATGCTTTTAGGAGTAGAAATATATTTGTTGGTAGTAAATGAAGCTAAAGGTTAATAGTGTTACCTACTTTTCCAATAGCACACTATGCTATAGACTAATGGGTTTTTCTATTTTATATGTGGTTGGAATGTGTGAAATAGGATCATGGATTCCTAGGTGATGGATCGATATGGATCTTGGTATATATGTGAATTGGATAGACATGAATAAAAGATAAAAAATTATCAAAAGAGTCCCTAATATAGCTATTGGGCTAAGCTAAGGGCAGGATGGTTTCAAGTGACACTCATTACATTAAATGACATTTTAGATAACTATATCCCCCCATTTATTTTAGAAATGTATCAAAGTGAAATGACTAGGATAAAGGAAAGATAAATGTATAGAATTACCTATGAGGCAAAACCAGTGAATGTGGGTCTAATTCTATGAATTTTGCTCCATTGTGTCTTAAAAATGAAACATATATGAATTATTACTTAATAAATATCAAAATCAAAGACAAAATTGAGTAAATATATATGAGAGAGAGTAAAGGAATGAATACACCTCATTAGGTACATGAATTAATGTAAAAACTTGGTGAAATACTATATGCATGTAGATGGTGACCAAATAGTGAATAGCTTAGACTAGGATGATGGCTTGCCTAATCTCCATGTGTGGGTAGCTCAATAACTAAAGCTATCCTTGAATCTATCATTTCCCACCCCTATTTAGTGGATCATAATCTATGAATAATTTGTATTGGACTGATTATTTATCTAAACCTCCTATATAGGTGGCTCAAGAACTCAAGTACTCTATGACTCCATCATTACCTACCCATGTGTAGTATAAGAAGTTAAATCTAAAATGGTGTGATGTTATGAAGATATAAAAGGTTGATTTAGGAAACTTGGGAATTTTAAAATGTAAAATGGCTTAGGGGATACTTAGGAATGTAAAATAACTCTGTGTCACTCAGGAATGCCAATAATTGTAGATGAAATGAGGCATCCATCTGATGTAGTTACGGTGTAAAATTGGTGTATCTAGTTTCTAGAGTATATAATGTGTAAAATGACATAGATTTTTCATTCCATTTAAGTGAACTAGTGAAAAAATGGGTATATGGAAATAATGTGCCATGTATATGACCCTAATTATGATATCTATGTATATGAATTTTGGAATAAGTCATAGTGATCTATGTTTGTGCATATCTAAAACTGAAATGGGAGTGATCATGTCATGCATGATGCACCCAATATGAGTAAACTTATGTAATTTTTTGTAAAAAATAAGTATATATTGAGCATAATTTATAATGTGTGACTAAGACTATGCAAATATAAACTGTAACTACTATACCTTTCTGATAATTCCAAAATTTTCTATTTTTGAGACTACTAGTCAATAACATGGTGGGTGGACCATAGCATATTATTATCATGGTAGGGTACTATGTTATTGTCCAAAAGTTATGTTTCTAGGAAAAATTGATACTAATCTATGTATGACTATATTTATCTATGGTTTCCTAAGTTTGAGAGTTATAATATGTGTTTGCATGCTAAAAATTATGTTTTGAGTGCACTATGATGGCTTGATATCTATGACAAACCCATGTGAATGCCGCCCCTTTTAAGGGGATTTATTGAACCTCTAAAATAAATATCCTCAAAATAAATCTATGCATGATGTGTGATGGATTGAAAATATATGATGTTTGCATGAGAAACCAATATAATGGGCATACATGACATCAAAATGTAAAGGAGATTGAGTATAAGGTTTTAATGTATGATGAATGTTAAGAATTCATAAAAAATGTAAGCATGTATATGAACAAAAAATATAAATCTAATATATTTAAACTACTTGGGGGATGGGCCCTGATGTCCATCAAGACACCCAAGGAGGAAGGGGAGATGCATGAGGTCCCTCATGACATTATAAACTAGATGTAAAATCAACAAGCAAGATAGAAGTGTCACGGACATGATGTATAAATAAAGTAATATATATAGACATGAGGCATGTAAATTAGGCCAAGGTGATAAAATACAAGGTACATGGGCATGCATCATTAAGTATGATAAAAACCACACATACAAGGACATGTTCAAATGTCTACATATACAAAGACCACATATTTTTGGATTAGATCCACATGAAATAACATGTTCAAATGTACACATAAACACTAAAGAAGCATACATAATGGCATGGGAACATGTCCAAATTATAAAATCAATGAAAGGATAATGGCATATTCAAGTGCCCTTGAGTAAATGTAGAAGTAAAGAGATAATGAAATATAAACTAGTAAAGGTAAAAATTAAAATATGTACAATCATGTGGTATGAATCTATATAAGATCAAATGTGCATAATATTAGTCTATAGTAGTATTAGTTGACCAAAAATTAGTGTAGTATAAGATTATCAATATCAATATATACTCAATGCTAAAAATATGATATGAAGTATTGAAAGCTATAACTTGGAAAACTAAAAGTTTTGTGTATGATGTCCCCAATGGGATAATATATGAATTCTAGATTGATGTATATGTTTATGTGCCCCTAGTGGGTAGATAGTAGCAAATTTAGATTTTTGTCAAGGACCAGAGTCTTGTAGTAATTTATTAACACTTGAAGGAAACAAGTGAAGCGTGTATGTATGATAAAACTAACTACACTAACATAGATAGCATATGTAGTAACTAAAAAATAGAAGGATTGTAAATATTAAAATGCATAAAATATAGAATTTGTATTTTGTATGTAACATTTGAATTTTTTTGTAATTTTTAATATATTACATATTTTTTGTTTTCTAAGTATAATCTATGTACAAGAAACATGAAAGTGAAACTATGTACAAGGCTCAAAAGAACATACTAACTGATGAGTTTTGTAAGAGACTCACTATAGAGGTGACCTATATAAAGTAAAGGAAGAGTGTCCACATGTGATGTAAAAGGAGGTATTTGATATCTAAGAACCAAATGTAATGAATAATTAGTAGATAAAACTAACTATGAATTATGGTTATAAATATGTGGATCTGACTAAATTATCCTATGAATCATTGGGATACTAGCATAAATGCTCTATGTAGAGTACTTTAGGGGATTAGTAACATTAATCTACGTAGTAATGGGGTAGAGAATGCCTATCTATAATCCAAAACATGTATCTAATGTAGGGGACTCTCTAATAAAGGTCTTTGTGGGAAAGTGTGTATATGTGGTAATGTTTTATAGGTAGACCTTTCCTACACTAGTGTCTCAACTGATATTTGAGGTGTGCTAATGGAATATATGTTTAGATTTGCTAATTATGACTTTTATGTAACTAGATATGGAGTAGGTAAATGATAATTTTATGGAAGACCCTCAATTATAACAACTTTATTAGCATGTATATACTTAATACATCTATTTATGGTAGGGGGAATGGATTGAAGCTTTTATATCCAAGGCCTACCTAATAAAATATCAATTTTTTTGTCATAAGGTACAATAATGAATCTAGTGGCCAATTTTTTGGGCCCAACCTCTAATGGAAATATGATCTTCCTAATGAAAATCTATACATGACCACTAAAGCCACAAGTAAATGTATCTATCAAATAAATATCTTGATATAAATGGCCCAAGTGATGTACAAGTGTAATATTACAAATATTGATGCTTGACCTATTTTTAACCATGATACTCTAAATATTATGATGATCAATTTAAGCTCATATAAAGATTCCATATAAATTTGAGTCATCTTCAATGATCTCCTATTCTAATAAAGTGATAAGAGGCCTAGTTGGTACTACAGTATGATACATTCCAATTATATTATGTAGAGGGTGTGTGTCCATTATATGAGTATGATAAGATGATGGTGGTGGATGTTCTTGATAAGTATAGTGAACACTAGAGGTGTCTATTATCTTATTAGTCATATGTGTTGGAAATGGATTAGAATATATTTTCATTACTTTTGATTTAGTTGGTTGTGCTTTGGGTGTTTTTATATAGGTGCTCACATCAATTGTTCATAGTATGGTTAGGAGCCTTGTGATACTCAAAAAATATGTTAGAATAATAATTCTTTAGAAGAGGCTAAGTAATATCAACATATTTGATGGAATGGAGAGATGTGACATTAATTTATAAAAGTTTCTAGAGAATGTGAACTGGTGATTCAGGAAGATTTATAAAAGGTCCCCTTGGAGGAGTTAATAAATTCACATGAGGGATGGGTCTAATGTTATTTTAACTATTATATTTTACTCATTCCTTTTTTCATTGGGCCTCACCTTATATGGAAGTTTATTTGAGTTTTTATTAGTGTAATATGATCTAGTCATGTACTTTAACTTGCCCATGGAGAGAAGTTTGACTTCTCAGTCCTTCATTGTATGGCATAGTTCTACAAAAGATGGAAATTTTTTTTGAATAATATAAATTCATGTAATGATGGTAATAAAATTTTCTTGAATATGTCACATAGTTATCTATCTACCATATGGATAGTCATATTTGATAATATGGTTTTATATCACAAGACATATTCAAATATTGCCTCATTATATTTTTGATTTAATTAAGAAACTTGAGCATATGAAATTTTGTCATTGATGTTGACCAAAAATGTGCCAAAATCATATCTCTGAATAGATTAAATGTTGTAATGATTTGATTAGGAAGATCATATAACCATTATAATTCACAATACTTTAAACTATGAGGGAATAACTTAGTCAGGAAATAATAATTAGATACGTAGTATAAACATGCTACATGAAAATTTCTTAGATGATGATCTAGTTAACCCTTACTATCATACATAGTAATCTTAGATGACACAAATCCATATGGCAAATGAGTTGTCTCTATATGTTGTGACAATGGTGTATGTAGGAGAAGATGATAATCAAGGGCCTTAAATGGTCTAGTGACACCTAACTCAAGATGTAACACCTTGGTATATAGATAATGGATCTCATACCTAAGGGATTATAAATCCAGAGAGGAAGGATGTGTACTAGCCATAGGAGTTGTTGACACTAGTGAGAGTTGGTTAGTTATAATATGTTTTTGCAGAATTTTAGTTTCCCTTGTAGTACGTGAAATAATATTAGCATATGTGGGTTTATAGGATTGACTAAGTTATGTGTTATTTATTAAAGTTATATCTTTATAAATATGTTCATGATCATGGGGTTATTCCTAAAGTGTATCTCTAAAACTTTGTAATATCTCATCCTTGTTGATTATAAGATTGTCATCATGGAGGGGGGAATGTATATCGAGTCCCATTTTGTGTATAATTATGATCTCAATTATATTCCTCATGTTATTATGTATTATCATTAAATTACACATAATCAATATGTGAAGGATCAATTAGAGGAGTTGTAAGTGGTCCTTTATCCATAGTATAAGTTTGAGTAGAAGGAATCTGAGTATGCTCAATAGGACTACCACTAAGCCTAACACTTGTTATTAAAGGAAGAGATATAACTTTATTATATGGAATATAATAAAAAAAATTATATATTGTCTCTAAAATAGAATATATGAAATATAAAAAACCTAACACAACACATGAAAACAATAAAAATAAGGATACAAACCCTAGTACCATTTAGGGCTAGGTATTGGATACTATTCAAAGTAAGTCAAGTTCACCAAATGATTTATCTTTTTTTGGAATTATGGAATGTAACCCTAAGGTTGATAAAGAGTCGAGTAATAAATTAGGTAATAAAATACTATAATATCAATAGCCACTGATTTGTACAATAAATAATTTATTTGAATATTCTATAAATAGAAATAAATTAGAAATAGTGTACTTAGCTATAAAATATGATTGAGATGGAAAAGTGGAAGGTAGTAAAGTGATCTAGGAGTAGGGTAGAGTGTCTTTATTATATAATAGGTGTCAAACCCCTCTTTAAACAATAATATGACCCTCTTATAACACACTATGCTAGTGACCTTTTATGCTACACTAATGACCGTATGTAGGTGAAGTAGTGAAACTATGGGTAGACCTTTGATCTATTTTAGGAAGCATATACCTCTATGATCAAGACCTATATTTTCATTTTTTCTATACTTTTATTGATTTAAATATGAAACCCTAAGCCTCAATGTTTGCTAGGGTTTGATTAACACAAGTAGAGGAAGAGTGGCATTAGTATGGTAGGCTAGGTGAGGCCTTAAAAACCCATGTGTTGAGTGTTACCTACATATTAATACCTTGAAAGGGGATCAATCTCGATGTAGATCTCCCAATATCAGTGCCAGTGAAAGTGAGAGTGATGTTAGTTTTGAATATGAATGCCAATTTGAATTCTTTCAACATAAATTAAGACTAAAAACTTAAATAAAATAGAGATATGGGATATTGTAGATGGATGTATGTATAAATATGGGTAAATAGTAATAAATAAACTTAATTTTCACAAGTTTTTTTAGATTTTTCATGATAATTTCCATTTAAGGGATAAATAAATGAGAATGGCCTTTATATAGTGTTTTACTGATTGTCAAGACATGAATTGAGTTTAGGTTGACCCTAAGATGATTTCATAAGTGGAAATATATATATTAGGGAAATAACATTTATCCCTTTTCC
Source organism: Torreya grandis (assembly GCA_037957365.1). Lineage (NCBI taxonomy): Eukaryota > Viridiplantae > Streptophyta > Pinopsida > Cupressales > Taxaceae > Torreya > Torreya grandis. The sequence goes on along the minus strand of JARHVA010001217.1, from coordinate 77,465 downwards.
AATATTACATTGTGTTATAGACTAATGGGTTTGTTTTATTATCTATGTGGTTTGAATATGTGAAATAGGATCGAGTATGCCTAAGTGATGACTCAATGCGGCTCTTGTTATATATGGGAATAAGATAGATGCACATAAAGTTGAAAAGGGATTTAAAAAGTCCCTAAGATAGGTCTAGGGATAATCTTAGGATAGGGTTTTATAAAGTGACACTCATTACATTAAAATGACATTTTAGATGTCTATAACTAGACTTGAACATGCAATACATAAGATATGATCATGAAACTTTTAAAGGTGGGGTGTGTTGGTCAAAATAGATTTGTTTTTAAACTACTCAAATCCAATGATGGATTGACCCAAAAATGTAACCCCATTAATTTTCTTCCATTTATGGTATGTATCATTTATGAACCTTGAAGCTATGTTTTGAAAATAAATTTACCCTAAATGTAGATTGATGAGCATTAATTGTTGTTATGGAGCTTGAAGCTCTTTGAGACCTTTTTTGAAAATTTGATATACTAATACATCCTATAATATTTATAATAATATGAATAATTTTAAAAATAATTTTATTATTCACGTATTGAAATATAATTGAATAATTAAATAAATTGTAAAATGACCAAAATCTTGGAGACTCCATTAATGGCAGTCACCTAAGGCTGAGGAGGGAGAGGACTAATGAATATGGAAAAGTCATCTTCCAACACATCATCCCTCCTTTCCAAAATATTATTTTGTGTTTTAATTATTGTGTTCATGACATTATTGGATTGTATAAGGATTTTTATGGTTTCCTCACCCTTGACTAAATCTGACGGTTGAGGTTGAATTGATTTGATGTTTGAGATTGAGTGATCCAGCTTTAAGGGGATTATTTGGCACATTTAAAACCATTTTGGAGTTTTAATGGGTAATATATGATATTTGGTTGAGATATTTCCTTTATTTTTACTTAATTCAAAATTATATTTTTATTGCAACTTAAGTTTGAATTGAGGCTTGTGATTGGTTAGAATCACCCAAAGATCATTTTCAGCACCATGGAGAGTTAGATAACATCATTCAAGCCAATGATTGATCACACCTACCTCACCTTTGTAAAGCATAATTTTCAAATATTGAGTTCATAGTACCTCCTAGGATAATTTTTATATTTTTAGGCTTGCTTGATAGTCAGTAAGTTGATTAGAGCAAGTGGAGCTAGCATGGTTTTAAAATGACTATGTAACCAATTGTGCATTTACATCTATGGTGTTTGGGTATGAAATTTTATTTGGATAAATTATATTTCTCATGCCACATTATTGGTTAACAAATGGGAAATAAAATTGTGTAGGATGTGAACTATACAATATATATATATATATATATATATATATATATATAATATATATATATATATATATATATATATAAACCTATTTTTGCATGTTTTCAATCATGTAAGTTTTGGGCATGACATAAAGTGTATATGAACATGTAATTTTTTTCTCATGTCTCTATGAAGTGAGTAAATATGCATGTTATATTCGCCCATAACCTATATCAATGTGTGGATATCTATGTCATATATGAAATCATTTTATATTTGAACCACTCTTAGCTCTCTAAATCATTTTATATGTTAAAATAACAAAATTTATGCTCATGGATGATTATATCTCTATGGAAATACCACTAATAATCTACCATTTTGAGGTAAGGGATGCATCCTATAATTCATTTATCTAAAAATAAAGAGTTAACTATATCATGTCATGTATAAATATGTAATCATGTATAGTAATGTTAACATGTGTAAAATATGTCATCACATTGATGTATATGTCACTAAAGCATGCATGTAACATTTGTAATATAGGGAATCTAAGTTCCATGTTAATATAAATGTATAAATAAGGCATGCAGTATTAACCATCATTGATATAATAATTAAATAAGACTATACATTAAATAGTTACATGATATAAACCATAACACCACATAAAAATAGGGAGGTGTATTATCTAGATCATGGCACCTACAACAAGCTCAACAAGCTCACTAGAAAATATTATATTAATCTAGTCATATGAATGTAGTGAAATGATTAAATGAATTTTTAGTAAAATAATGACCAATTCAATAATAAATGGATATAAATATGTCATAAATAAGTTATAAAAGAATGTCACATCAAAATAGGCTAAGGATTACAATCAAAGGACATAAATATGTCACAAATAATGTCAATGGGATGCAGAAAAAATACAAGAAATGAAAAGCCTATCATGCAAGTGTAACAAAATCAATGAAGCATAAAATAATTAAAACCTAGTCTACATTATCCATGTAGTATTGTGTAATATATGATTAACTAGTAAGACGTGTAGTTAATATAGGTAGCTCAACATGGTAAGTGGTCATACCTATATATATATGACCACTTACCATGTTGAGATACCTATATTAATAATTTTGTTTTTACTTACATAATATGCCTTATATTCTATGAAATCATGGTACCCATCCTTCTAATTTTGTTTCTAGTCTCACTTGTGTGCTTTTGGTCTAGTTGATTTCCATTCTTTTGAGTTGTCATTATATCTCATCTTAGTTTTCATGTCAAAATAGGTCCTAAAAACATCGTCATTATGGATACCAAGTCCATGCCATAAATTTTCACATAAAAAATTTATACAAAAAATGGACTCTTGACAACTAATTTTTCCTTTGAAAACATTGCTTGGGTCCCTCGATTAGGTCTACCTTGGGCAACTTTAGTATCTTATTCCTAATTAGGATTACAAATTTTGATTAGGTATGTGGGTTTCAAGTTTAAATTTATTATTTTTAATCATAATTTTAATTATAATTAGGTATTATCTATTTTTTTGGATTGCCACAGTGTTAATTAGACTTTAAAGTCTGATTAGGTCTTGTTCAATGAATTGGTTGGATTCCAATATTAATCAAAGTGCTTTCTCTAAATAAGTATTTGTGTTATGAGTGGATGAAATGTAATTTTTGTTAGTTTTTAAATCCCAAAAAATTATATTAAGAATTGATAGGCTCCATCCCTATAGGAATTGGGGAATTTCCCTAATTAGTCTAGGGGACTTCATAATCTCCTCATGTAGTAGTAGTCAAACTATCAAGCTTAACTGGGTCTGTGGGGCCCCAAAGATATCCATTATGGTTTAAATACATATATAAGACCTAATTAGTTATGAATAACCCTCCATATTGACATTAAATTAAAATAAATGTTTAAACCTTGATTTATACTATGAATATCCTTTTACAGACTATGTAATGTTTTGTAGGCTTCTAATACTAGTTAAAACCACAATACCCCAAATTCCTTTTGACAATGCTAATTAGTATTTGATCCCCAAATTAGGTCTATAAAATTTTAAAAATGACACACAATTATAATAAATATTTTAAATCCTGATTAAAAAATAAATTTTAAAATTTTAAAAAGTACATGATTACCTAACCCAATACCCTGATTAAGTGTACTAGGAAAATTTTGACAATGCATTAGTTTTCTAAGTTTATCTTTAGAAATACCACTCAGTTTCATATTTTTTTTAGAACATCAATAATATAGTTCTATTAAAATTATAAAAATATAATTATTAATTTGATTTGATTTGTATCATAACACCTATCAACATTTTTGGAGTGTCACCGTCTCATATTAATAAAAGGTGATTTTATTAAGAATTCTAACTTATTTATTTTTGAGGAGTTGATGTATAAAATGGGAGGATCATGGCATGAGATAGGGAGGTCAATGAGTTTGGTGGATATAATTTAATGGATTTAACTAATTTTAGATGGAATGTGGCCTTTCCCTTGGAGTTGAGATTGCTATATATGTCTATGATGAAGATTTAGATGAGGTTGGTTCATTTGGCATTTGCACACTGGTCCATTCTATTCTACATTTTATTGATTTATAGAGTATTTTTTGCTATTTTTTTCTTGGTTATGATGAAAATATATATAACTGAATGATTATAATTGATTCAAACATTGTTATTAAAGAGAACATGTTGATTAATTAAAGTCTATCAAATTTTTATCATTTTCTATACATGTTAAACTATGGTTTTGATTTTCTTATTTCATGGATAAGTTTCCCTTAATCTATTACATATTATTCATTCATGGTTGTATGTATTTAGGTTAGGAAAAGCATTTATTTGACTAGATTCATCTAATCAATTGATTTAAATTTGTTTCATAAAAAAACATTCTGTCTCTTCTCCTTTCCCTATCTTTTTCTCTTTTTTACAAATCTTGTTTTCTATGGTTTTTTGTATATCTCAAATTTATCCATTTTTTATTTTTTATCATGATACCAAAGCCTCACTTATCTCCATTTACACATTATTGAATATACACAATGAACATGTTATAAATCAATTGTATTAACTTCATTAACAATATGAAAATGTTGATTATTTTTGGGGAAAAATTTGTGCATGCTTGTTATTCCTCATCATTTTCTCAAAACCCACACAATATAATCCTATTTTTTAAGTGAAATTTTAGTTGAAATTTAAACTATTAAGCCCCTTGAAATATAATATTTTCACATAGACCAAGTGGGTTATCTAGTATGCTATGACCTAGAAATATAGACCTTGGGGAGATTTTTAGTTATAATTTCAAGAGATGTTGGAAGGTCCTCATCCCACCTAATATGGTGATAAATTACCCATAAAAATATTATAACTATAAGGAGGGACCAAAAAAATTGAACAAAAATCAACTTTAAACATTTTTAAAGGTGACACAAGGTATTCCATACATTAAACTAGAAAATGGATGAATAACCACAATACAATTTTTTTTTGAGGTTGAATTTTAAATTTTATACCTAATGAGAATAAAATACATAGATTATACAAATGTAAATTGAAAACTATACATATTCAATCATCTAATATCTGGCCTACAACTATTATTCCCTTTATCAACTTGTTCTCTATCCTTAAAAAAAACCAGTGGTTTCTTCTTGTCTTGGCTAAGGTAATTTACCTATAAACATCATAAATTTTTCCCATTATTTACCCAAAAATATTAAACATTTCCACCCTAGGTATGTGTATGGTGGGATTTAAACTGCTGAAGAAAATATTCAAGCATTCAAAGGTGTCATCATTTTAATCCAATATTCAATGTGAATACATATATTATCACTTATTATATTATACCTTAGATGAGATGAAATAAAATTGGTATATTGGATTATGAATGGGTCCATCACCTCTTGGAATGTCATTGAAACCATCTGTGTCAATATTTTCTTATTACCTATTAACCTTTCTATATTAAGTCACCAATTTTTTTTATTTATCATAGAGAACCCAATGAACCTATGAGTATATTGAACATATGCCTCCACAATATAGACAAGTAGCTAAAATAAACTTACATATAAATGGAGGTGGTTGTTATTAAAACATGCTTAAGATCTTTAGATCTAATGACTTCCATGTGTGTTTTAAGGACTCTCATGATAATTGCATCCTTATATTTGGTGTATCATGAATCTATTATGGTAGAGAAAAAAAATATACCACAAGGGTATGGGGTTATTTCATTAACTTATTTAGGATAATCAAATCCATATAAATAAATCCCCATGATAAATCAAGTGCTCATGTATAACAACCCTTTAATTAATAAAATCCTAGGTGTTATATATTCAATTCAAAATTAGATTTATAACCCAATTCCCTTGAACTATATGACCAAAAATAAAACTTAATTCCTCCAAATCATGTGTACCTCATAAAAACATTTAGTAAATTATTCATGTGGCATATAAAAACACTATTGATATACCTAGATCAAGTAATTATGCTACTCTAAGAATCAACCAATAGGTTGTTCCATCAATTTAAAATAATTAAACACCTATTAATGTTTCCCATAAATAAATTTATTATATTTTCCCCACATTTATAAATGTGGTGGTACCTATTGATAAAAAAACTTCATCAAGTAGGAAATAATCAAAATTATAATCTAAACCAAGAAGTGACAAATTTGTATCATATGGTTCAATGATTGAAAAATGTCATGGTTTATTTGTGGATACAAGTATCTCAACATCACAATCACTTTGGAAACAAACCTCCTTAGAAAAAATATTTTAACTTTTATATAACTAATTATCAATGGAATACTAGGCCTAACAATGGAGGCATTCCTAGTCCTCTTAACAACACCAATTAAAATAGTTACAATGCTTCAAAATATATTAACTTAGCTGATTTTATTTGTGCACTTGTTATAGGATTCATAATACAAAATATTTTGTTGAAGTTAATTGTGATGATTTTATATTCGCATAAAACATCTTCCATGAAAAATGGATACTATTGAGATAGTGTTTGCATTGAATAACAATTCAAATCAAATGTGAGGGGATCTAAGTAATTCTTTAGTATTGGAAATCTATAAATTATAATACAAAATTTACAATGAGTTTGAATATAATTTGTATGAATTCCATGCATTTAATAAATTTCAAAGGGGAAATAATTATACATTAATGAGTAAATTTAAAACATCATTGAAAACTTATACTCCTACAAATAACAATCAAGTCCCATCTTATGAGAATGTTAACAATATTATATTTCTTCCAAAAAGACATAACACATATTTTCAACAAATAAAAATGTTACACCCCCATAATATAAAAAAAAATTAGAATAAAAAAAACTTATGTACAACATAGTTTAATACTTGAAGGAAACTAAGGCCAATATAACATTGTTTGATTTTCTCCAAATCTCTAATCATAAATATTTATTATTGAAAACTTTGTCTACTCCTAAATGAAAAGAAACTAATAAAGCATATAGTACCCATGTAACTATTGAAAAGAAAGGATTGAAACTCATTATTTCATAGTAATAATATGGACTAATGGAAAAAACTTACATAATAATTTTTTTAGATTCATGTGCTTCAAAAAACTTGATGCCCTTCTCAATTTTCCAGAAGTTTGCATTGGAACTTGATAAGTCAAACATGAATGTTTTCATCTAGATAAATCATAAGTTAAGGTCGTTTTAAGATAAATCAAATTATCATGTAGTATTCAAATCATATGTGAAACAAACTACTGACATTCAAGTGGTTTATATACCTAATGCATATGGAATTCTCCTCAGTAGAGATTGGTCTAGAATGTTAAATGGATATATGGCAACAATTTATCTCATATGTGTCTCCCATGGCATGTTATACCCAATCATATTAGGAGAGAGAGAGAGAGAGAGAGAGAGAGAGAGAGAGAGAGAGAGAGAGAGAGAGAGAGGAGAGAGAGAGAGAGAGAGAGAGAGAGAGAGAGAGAGAGAGAGAGAGAGAGAGAGAGAGAGAGAGAGAGAGAGAGAGAGAGAGTTGAAAATGATACATATGATCATAGAGTAAAATAAGACCATCAAAATACTGTATGAATAATATGATCTTGGGGTCTATACACTTGATATTAAGAAAAAATATTTTGAAAACCTGACTATAAACATGTTATCTATGAAAAATTAGTCAAGTATTTAGATGATCAACTCCAAAACAAGATTGAAAAGATTGAGTTGTTAGATGAGGAAGACATTATTTACACACTTGAAATACCTTCATCCCATAGTGTTTTCCTTGCATACATAAATTTAAAGCATTTTGATTCACTTGAGTAATATAGTTATCAATGATAATTACAACATTTGGAATAATGGGATGCACAAATCAAAAAGTTATAACATAGTGGTACAAGAAAAAAAGAAGAGTTTTCAATCTTTATAGTTGCATATTCTTCCATTTCAAGAATGGCAACACATACTTTACCCATCAAAGACTAAACTATAAGAAAATTATCAAGTGAATAACAAAGTTTATGATGCCTTGATGTTGAGAAAAGAAACAAATAATATAGAATTTAAATGGCACCAATGTCTTTGAACCCACAATAAACAACTGAAGAACACTTGTGTACCTTGAAAATTTGATGGTTCCATGTTTAAACATAGGTGTGGTGATGGATTTGATCTCATTAATATAAGAGGGAAAATAATTTATGGGTTCATTTAAAATGAAATTTCGTTGAAAAAATAATGTGGCTAATTATGAAACATTGTTTGATGGACTCTAATTCAATCTTAAGAGTAAATTCAATAGCCTAAAGGTGTTAGGTGACTCTGAATTGGTGGTCAATCAAGTCAGAAGTCAGTATACTTTTAATGAAAAGTTATTTTCAAGGTATCAAAAATAATTATGTATTTTTTTAGAAGAATTAAATGCCTTAAATATACAAATGATGACTAATAGTATAAATCATACAACAAATGCATTGCCAACAACTTTAAGCACATTGGAGATGATTATTGATTCCAAATTCAATATGTTTTTAGTAGATTTAGTCAATACTATTTTCCATTATAGATAATGTTTGAAATTTACAAGTATTCAATTATGATAAATTTTTTTGGAACATTTAATGTTATGTGGGTACCATTATTGGACCCTTAACATTTTGTAAAATAGTAAATACTTTATTATTATATTTAATATGGGTTAAAACCTCATGTAAATACAATAATAAAACATATTATTTAATTACTAACTTGGTACCTCAAGGAAAGGTTGGAACCATTGGTAAAAATGGTCACCTCCCCCTATTCCTATTATAAATAGGGTTTTACCCCTTTGGTAAAATACAATAATACAAAATATTATTTTGTAAACTATGCAATATATATGCAAGCATTTTGAAGATTTTGTTTGAGAAGAAGTGAGAGGAAGAGGAATTGTTTATTATGGTGTTTCTCAATTATATGAATAATCGCCATGGTTTTTTACCTCTTTGAGGTTTTCCATGTTAAACCTTGTGTTCATTGATATTATTATTCTATCATTCTTTGTTATTTATTTACACTTATAGATCTCCTATGTAAATAATGCATTCAAGTTTTTAATTTATTTTCATGGAATCAAAGTCTAAAGGAGATTAAATGATTGGCAAGCCTATTCATATATTGGAAGATCTCACTTCAAGAAACTCGTATTCAAATTGATGAAGTTTTTATCAAATTTGTTTTATCTTGTATAACACTGGGAGGCTATTTTTTGCATGTGTGAACTAGAAATCAATAACATATAATATTTTATTGAATAGAACTCAATTTTGGTTATCCCAAAAGATTATTTTGGCCTTTTCAAGGTAGTTTAAAGCTTTATCTAGCCTAATTTAGCCTCTTATAGCCTATGGAAGCTTCATTGTTAATTTTTTTAGTGTCATTATTCTACTTGTAAATCCTTATAACACTTTAAAAAATAGGCTTTTGGCATGAAAAATTTGTTTGAAGGTTTTATCTACTTAGTTTTGAGGATTAAAGGCTTCCTACAAAGTTCTAGGGTCTGAGAAGCCCGTTTCAAGACTCTTTCAATTTGGCCTAAGCCTCTTAGAGCAAACCTATATTGAATGGAGTGAAGAAGCTATATTCTTCACTAAAAAATTAATTTTTAAGATCATATCTACTTTGTGGCAATAATTAAAGGAGTTTAGCCAATTCTTATGGTATTTAGTAGCCTATACAAATTGTTGTGGTTCTCCAAACATTTCCATGAGCATCATTATTCCATTTGAAAATAAAGGGATGTTTTTTATTGATATATTTTGGAGATTTATTTAAATAATATTTTATTTTTTAATTCTCAAATTTCCATGGATCTAGACCCCACCATTATTTAAATAAATTTTACTAAAAAGGTAAATAATTGTATACAAAATTTTAAATGCTTTTACATTCACATTGGATTTAATTCAATATTTACATATTTTTATTTAAATTCAATTAAAAATGATTTAAATATTACTTAGTGTGTGTAAATATTCAATTAAGTTTATAGATGAGTTGGTGAACTTTGATTTACTAAAACTTACAACTAAGAAGATCTCAAGTTTAAAACCTCATAAATTTTTTTTTAATCTTATTAATTGTATTTGTAAATTAATTAAAAATTAAATTAATTTTAATTTCATTTTTGGTTTGCATGCCAAGTTTCACACGTTTAAAACTCTAGTTAACCTATCAACCTTATTTTGACATTTGTCTTAGTCAAAATCTAGACCAGCATAGTCATGTAACTAGTTAATCTTTAGGTTTTTACACCTTATGGACACATATACAGGGTCTATTTGGTGTTTTGAAACATCTTATCATATTTTTAAATTTTTTTTAATAATAACATGTAGCTGTTCATTTTAAGTGTGACTCTTTCAACACCTAGTTTAATGCAATTCTAATCAAATTTTCACATTATTTGGAATCTAAATTATGTAATAAAGTATAGTTGCATGTGTGATTCACTTTATTTCAAAAAACATTGTGAAAAACTCTTTGAAAAAGGTTAATTTGTTAAATTTTTCTTATATTAATATTTCTTTGTGACACTTGTGAAACCCTTTTTTCCATGCAATATTTTTTAATTTTATGATTTTTCTAGAATTAAATTGAATAATTATTGTATTTTTTCACTTTAATTTTTTTTACAATCAAATTATGTTAAAATTAACACTAAAAGGTTTTATTTTAAGCATTTGTTTTCTATCCTATTTAAAGGGAAGTTATGGCTTTGCCTCATTCTTCCTTAGATAAATCTCAAATGCTTAATAGAAATAATTACAATATATGTTCTAGCCAGCAGCGCCAGTCACGTTAAAAAGTTTACCCAGGTTTCAATAAAGTGAAAAAAATTAAAATATATGTAAAATTCATGTTAAAATTGAATTTATTACCTGAATGCTGTAGAATATTTTTATTGGGACTAAAAAGGGCCATTTTGAATGGCATGTGAACCCTGAGCTTACCAATGCATTTCAATAGAAATCGTAAGAAGATATGCCCGTTACCTTACAAAGTGTTAAAGATGGATTCCTTATCCACATTGACAATCAAGAGTCTGATAGCTATGCTTGGAAAATCCTTAAATTAATCCTTGAATTGCTAACAATACCTATGAAATCTAATGATAAAGTTGTAAATTTTATTTCTAAAATTAAAAACATTAAATTTTGGTTAGATGGAGGTAACTGTGATTTGATTCAAGATAAATTAATTTATTTTATCATTCAATTAAATATTCATGAAAAGTTTAGAAATTTCATTTCAATTTTGAATTCTAAGTATTAAACTGAGCAAGATATTACGGATCTTACTATAGGGATGGAATACAAGGTGAGTTAGTTCATTTGTTAGTGAATAAAAATTAAATAAGCATAAAGAACATAACTCACAAAGTCAACTCCCTTAATGGGGTCTTACAAATGAAATACAAGTGCTAATGAAAGAAGGAATATACCAATAAACCTTTCTAAGAGCATCCCTCTTCCAAGTGTTACTCAAAACATGATTTTCCCCTTGATTTGGTGCTTCAAGTCTTTGTTAATGATGATTGGCTTGCTCCTCCATCATCTCTCAATGCACCAATGAACTAGGCTCATGAAATTGATCAATGTTATGCCAATAGTAAAGCTATCCTATTGAAAATTAAACATAATAACACTATACAAAAAGAGCTTGTGAAGATAATTTTGCATAATAAGTTTACATCAAAGAAGATTAAAAATAGTGGCCTTGGCCCTCTTATTTATAGATTTTTAGAAATGATCAAAACCAACCATAATATTCCATCTTGATATCAAGATGTGTGGCCATGAATGAATTTAATTTTTGAGGCTCAATACATAAATATCCCCATTAATATCTAGAAGAAAGAGCCACTAATGAGGCATGGGAGGGCTTAAAATTTATATTTGTTCCATTTATGTCTTATGGATACCACCCCATAGATGATGTCACCTAATGATGCAAATATTAGGAATGAATTTTCAATTAATATATATTCAATAACTTCCATGGATTTTTCACATAAGCTTTTGATTTGGATTAATTTTCTTTAAGTGAGATTAATTAATTTTTATGAAATTATTTGAAAATTGGATACCCATTTAATCAAAATGGTTGAAATGTTAATTTACCAAATTATAAATTGACTAGAGTACAATTAGAAGAAGGTGTCAATTTTGTATGGATCAATACCCTATTTAGGACATTGTTGACATGAAATAACATGTGGACATTGCATGTGTTTTATAATTAGAAAAAAGCATTGGTTTAGAGCATCAAATGCATTTTTGCCATTTTGACTCAAAATGATTTGAGAAAAGTTAATAATCACATAAAATGCATTGCCACATTTAGGGATACATTAACATAAATTGAAACTTGTATATGACAAGATCAAACCATTTAGCATGTTTAAATAATTTTGGTCTAAATTATGTGTTGTAATAGAATTTCAAAGAAGATTGACAATTTTAACACAATGGTGTTAGGAATTAGATGTCTAAATTTTTCCCCTATTTTATAAGGAATGGTGAGACATTCGATTAAAGAAGCATCTTTTCAGATAAAAGAATTTTCAAGAAGAATTTAGAAGGAAATGACTTATGATTCCCCCTCGAGAGGACATGTGAGGATGAAAGATATATATGGACTTGAAAAGAGAGAAAGAGTGAAATTAAACCATGGATAAGATTAAATATAGAGGAGATAATGCTTGCATGCATTAGTTCTCAATGATCAAAATACAATAGAATATAATGGGCCCCAAGGTGGGGGGAAGTGGGAAGGATATAATCCAAAAATATAAGCTAGACACTTTCAACACACCCACAAGAGGATGAAATCTACACATTTAAGGAATGATCAATCCTGAGATAAGTTGTGCATTTGAAAATTACCAAAATTAGGGTAAAAGCTATATAATTTGGAATTATAATAAAAATGAGAGCATTGCTCTAGAGAAAGGAAATAATAAGTTTTCTTAGTAGAGTGTATTTGATCAGTTGATAAATCAATTTTCCCTAGTAGGGCTGATTTTGATCATTGATAATAAATTTTGCCCCAATAGGGCTGATTTGATCATTGATCGGTCTAAATTTTATGCCCCAGTAGGGAAAATTAGCAAGTATATCTCAAGGATATAACATAACACATAGATTAAGTATGATTGGGTGAAAACATAGATGTGATGGTCTAATGACTAAAACAAACACAAATAACCAAGCATACAAGGATGTACAAAGTGATAAAAGAGATGAATAGAAGAATGAAGGTGGTTAAGCTGACTCAAGATACGTTATGTATCTAAGCACTATTGAAGACACTAGAAATTTTCATGCATGTTTCTAAATGTCATAACCCCTTAGACCACTTTAGGGACCCCTCAAGACCATTTACCCTTGCCTAAACCCATTTTTGGTCACTTTGACCTAACTAGCTTGAACCTAGCCCCTCTTTACCCATTTTTGCCTTTTATACTTGACTGTCGATGGTTAGGCTAATTATTGATGGTTAGCCTAACCATCGATAGTTAGGTTCCACTGATTGAAACTTAACATGCAATCACCATGCAAACTACCACCTTAGCTTTTCTAAATATAAGACATCTAAATCTTTTTTCAAGGCATTGCAGGGTGAATTATATTTAGATAACCTAGTTACACTCCCACCTTATCCTCTTTTCCTGCCTATAAGAAGAGGAAAGATGTAAGGTAAAATCTATCTGTAATTATTATCAAGAGCTCAAGTATCTAGAATCTCTTTTCCAAGGCAATCATCATCATGTGATTTAGAAATCTGACAAGACCAACTTACCATCACCATTCCAAGAAATGTCACTTTGTTAGAGTTACAATTGGCTTCTACATCAAGCAATCAATTTTAACTATCCATCCAATCCACTTTATTGATAAGATAATCATCTATTTTCCATATTTATTTATTGTATTTTAATTTTAAAATTAGTACAAACCTCACCCACCTCTTAGGATTCATACCTAGAATATTGGCCTTAATTTACCTATAAGAAACCACTGATGGTTAGCCCAACCACTTATAGTTAACCCAACCACCAACTTTTACCTAACCATTGATAGTTACCTAACCGTTGATGGTTACCCTTAACCATTGATAGTCATCTTGACCACCAACAATTCAGTATCATACAAAAAACCAACAAGCTCCCTTTTACCACCTATACCCAATAAGATCATATTTTTTATGCTTCTACCTAACCATATAATTTTACCTAATTTTTTAAACCACACGTTAGCCCATTATCACTAACACTAATTAGCTTATCATTAATTTGATCATTTATAGAAATCTCTTTATCAAGCAATTCTTGTTATCAATTTTAACACCTTTTGATTATTGATGCAAGTAATTTCTTTCTATTTTATCAGCTTAATTGTTCTAAAATGGTAGATTGACATCCCCTAAGGAAACTCATACTTCCAGGATATAGCCACAACTAGGTAATCCACCTAGCTACATATCTAACTAGTAAATTTGCTTTAGTGATTTCTTATTTTTAGGTCTTCATCCCAAGCCAAAGAGGAGATATTCACAATATACTAACACAATACACACACTTTTATTACTTATTTATACCACAACCTATATTTATAGTTTTACTACCTTGTTCTAAATAATAGTGAAATTTGAGTGAAACATTATGGCATGCTCAGTGGGACCTATAGTCTTTCCTCATATTGTCTTTGCATTTTTATGCTCTTCTCTCCATTTGTGCTCATAATTGATACTAAAATTTATTTTTGGATTAAAATAAACTGCATCCATTTCTTGCTTTTAATAATAGTTCACTTTAAATTAAAGCACAATAATCTAATTATATCACCACTTTTATTTCACACACTAGCCAAACCACTTTCATCAATAAAACATCAAAAAAAAATTGAGACAAGGCCTGACTAGGATTTCATCACCTATAAATCACCTTACCCATTCTTGACAATCCTACTTCGAGGTCATTACCAAGAGGAGAACCAAGTCAGCTCTCTGGTTGAGTATAAACTCTAGATATCAATATATATATTGGCTAAGCAACTGACACCCTTATCACTATGGGAATGTGAAGTGAAGGGGTAGGCCCCAATACCAGGCCATATATTGATTCCAATAAAGATTATTTTAATCACCTAAACAAGCTAAAACCAACCATAGACTGCTTCTATAGTACCTGATCTATAAGCTAACTTCTATCACACATTCTCATAAACTAAGGCATATGCCAAAAGTGAGATTAAAACTAACCTATAGGTTTGGCATAATTCATAGTGTGTGTCTTGTTTGACTTGATCATTTTTTTATATTCTCCTTGTTTTAGCGGTGAGATTGTTCTTATTATCTCTCCCCTTTCCTTGTATGGTTCTCACTCATCAACAACAAAGAAACCTGGTAGAACAAAACCCATCACCTAACCAACCTCTTCTACCTCCTCATATATGGATTATGTCTCCAAAGTAGAAGATTCACCTCATCCATTGAAAATACCTACTTTCCCTTAGGCATTTCCCTAAGGAGACATGGATTTTACCACCTTTTTAGACAACAATATAGTGGCCCTTCAACACTATCTTAATACCTCTTCTCACCATATCCCAATTTCAACTCCACCTCAAGATCCTCCTTATGGCATGCCATCCCACCTTATGAAGGTTATCCCTATTTCTATGGTCACCACCCAGGTGTCTTTATCTACTAACCCCTTTAATTCTATGGCTAAGAACTAATCTATCCAACCAATTATTACCCTTACACCTTTCACCCCTAATAATGACTCCTCTACCTTAGGGATAACCCAAATGTTAACCAATAATGTCCCAATTATAGCTATGGCACACACCACTAGCACCTATAACCTCCATTCTATCAAACCTAGGCCATCATTTAATACCTCTTTACCAAGCTTAGTAGTACCTATCCCATCTACCTAACCACCCATTAGCACAAAGGTCACAACCTCTCCTCTTGTCACCAACCCAACTACCATCCACACCCAATCCATAGGGACTTCTCAATAGTTACCCATTACACTCAACCTAGGATACATCCCTAACCCAAAGTGGTATATACCCACTACCCAACCACCATCATTCACCTACCCTACCCAATCTCTAACATCCACATTCCAATATGTGGCAACCTCTCCACTTCCAAGCAATTATAAATATGTTTCCCAAACTCAACCACAATATTAGCTATATAATCATTTTGGTGCACCACCTCAAATGAACATAATGAAAATGCTCATGTAAAAAATGACCAACCTTGAGTCATCCATTTTAGGAGCTCATAACATCCTATCTTATGATCAAATTTGTAATGAACCTATTCATCCTTTTATTCCTATCAATCCTTACCCTCCTTAATGGGAGCTTATAAAATTTACCAAATTTCAAAGCAAGGTGGACCCCCAACAACACCTTAGGTCTTTTAGTAATGCATGCTACATGATTACTTATGATGATTCCCTTCTCCTTTAAAACTTTCCCATGTCTTTATCTGGTCCAACACTTGACTGGTATAGTGCTCTTACCAAGCATTCCATATTTTATTTCACCCAACTAGGACAAGTCTTCTTGAATCTCTTTTACATTAACATTTCCAAGAAGGTCTCTATCACAGACCTCTATTCTATTAGACAATTTGATGATGAGTCCATTTCTAACTTTGTTTCCTATTAGAGAAGCTTGATTAATTAGCATTCATTTTCCTTTCCTCAACTTGAACTTATAGAACTTTTTTCTTAAGCTTGCACCAAACATATATATTATACACTAAATTTCTAAATATTTAGGACCTTTGATGAGGCTTTTTCCATGGAAAATAAGCTAGAAAACTAGGCCATAGATGAGGGTAAATTAAAGTTACAAAACAAGAACTCTACCTTTAAGACCAACAAGACCTCTTCCTCCAAACTAGGCAACCAAGCCAATACTAAAACCAAGACTAGGGGGATATTGAATGCCATAATCCTTAAAACCACCCCTCCACCTAATGTCAACCAACAAATTTCTCCCATCACCTCTAATCTAAATGCAAGAAACCCAAACTGAAACAACCAAAAATAATTCATTCTACTTGGAGAATATTAAACCTTAGTTCTAGAGAAACTACTAAAAGATAACCTTATACGACTTCCACCTATCAACCTCCCCAATAATTTTATTCTTCTCATCCAACACTACTTGGTACAATGAGAATGATCTCTATTCTTTTCATCAAGTAATTAGACATGATGTTAACCATTGTAATACTTTCAAGAATATGGTTTAGAGTCTTATCGACAAAGGGGAACTCATGTTGGATATTCCCAATGCCCCTAAAAATCAAGCTATTGAAATATTTAGTAAAAATTTTCCCAACCATGCCCCTATCAAAGCCAAGGACACACAAGCCAAGTATTTTCATGATGCCCACATGGTCAACATGGTTCACAATACACCTAGCCATGAGGACCTGATCAACTAGTCTACCCACTCTTCCCCCACCTCACTTACGGAAGTAGAAGATTCATCTTCCCCTCCTATAGAGATTTAGGCCAATGAGATTCTTTTTTCCATAGCCATACTCATATAACATTTGGAATCATCACATTATAGCCCAATAGGCAAATCTAAACAAGTAAACATTTTTGATTCACCACCTCCACTGACTACCTAATAAAACACTACTCCTATGGATATTATTCCTAAAAGAGAAGCATTTCTATTGATACCTCCCACATATGAGCTATTTATCTCAACCTTACTTCCCTTAATGCAAGAAATCAACCAACATGCCAACTAGCCTCCCCAACCTACAATTATATATATTACATCCACTACCCATGAAGCAAAATCATTACACAACCTTTTCCCACATTAGTGTAGAAATTGGAATTTTCCCTAAAACTATATATGGATCAAGCCAATTTTTGGAAACATTTAGGCCTCCCTTACATCAACAAATATGAACCTTCTAGTGTACTTTTATCTAACTAATATATCATCTTTCTGCCACTTCTTAAACCAATTAGAACTTCTAATAACCTCTCATGTACCCCACCAACCAAAGTAATCATACCTAAAATTAAAAAAAAAACAATAAATAAACCTATTACAAAACATGGTATCTTCCCTATACGGAGTTTGGTCCACCCATCTCTTAAAGTGGAATTAACCCCATCTAAAACTCCACCCAAACCTTGACTTTAACCAACCAAAAGACAAAACCATTAAATAACCACATGCCTATGGTTTTTCCTTCCTCCACCCTATCCTCTATCTTGGGTCCTCATCCATCAAATTTACCCAAAAATAAACCCCCTTTCAACATATGTCAGCCACTATCATTGATTATGCCAACACATTTATTATCTAATGTGCTAGTCCTTCCTAGAGAATAATTAGTTAGATCACTAAATTTGGTCACCTCAACTACCAATGTGCCTAGGCCAAAACCATCTACTTGAACCACCTTACCCAAGTCATCTCTCACCCAACCCATTACCACCTACACACCCACCTTAACTATGAGCCCAAAACCATCCTTACCTATATCAAAATCCTATACAATGATTCTTCAAAGGTTAGTACATACATCCTCAAATTACCTCCCATCAGACCCTTCAGTCCTTTTATTTTCAATCCAACTTGGTATAATGATCATCAAATCTACTCCTATCACATGACACCTAGGCATGACACAAGGAATTACAAATCTCTCCAAGCCATTATCCACCAACTTTATGATGATGATGATCTTTTGGTAGATGACCTTCCATCTATTCCTTCACCATTATACCCAACAACTATCCACCCACACATTCTTAATCCCCCACTCTCACCTTAGAGTGATAGAGAATATACATAACCCCCATCACACCTTCCCCCTCTATCCATACCATCAATGTGGTCACATAATCACAATAAAAATATAAAGGGAAGGCTAAAGCATCCATTCCATGCACATACCCACCAACTCACCCTATACCCAACCAAACCCAAACCTCTATGATTGCAACTAAGCCCAAAGTTACTATTTTAGGCACATCCAAGGTTAACCCCTTTGAATCCATCAAGAGGGTCATTATTAAGTAACTCCACCAATATCTAGCCAAGGTGATCCTCTATGAGTTCATTTCCACCTCACCTCACCATTACTAAGCTATGATAGAGGCTATGCAAGCCATTTAGGTTAGACCAGGAGACTCCCAACCTATAGAGGCCTTCATGGGTGCTATCCAACTTTCAACCCTTGTTACCTTCAAGGAGTAGAAGATACCTTACATCCATCACAAGGACCTAAATTCACCTCTATTTATTAATACCCTTATCAACCAAACCCACATCAAATAGGTTATGATAGATGGGGTAGACAATATCAACATCATCTATTCCCATACCTATGATTAGCTTAAGCTACCCAAAAATGTCTTGTCTAAAATTTTAAAAATCCTTATATCCTTAATGAAACTATGAACACCACCTTGGGAAATGTTGTCCTTCACATTCATCTAGAACCTCACACACTCCCCAAATTGTTTTATGTTGTCAAAGGTGAACTCTAGTACAATGTTTTACTAGGGAGACCTTGAATTTGTGCCATGGCTTATGTACCTTCCACCATCCATAATTATGTCAATTTTAATAATTAAGGTTAGGTGGTTACCATACAAGCTGGCCCTA
Organism: Torreya grandis; assembly: GCA_037957365.1. Classification (NCBI taxonomy): domain Eukaryota; kingdom Viridiplantae; phylum Streptophyta; class Pinopsida; order Cupressales; family Taxaceae; genus Torreya; species Torreya grandis. Next base: position 57,850 of record JARHVA010001217.1, on the reverse strand, counting down.
TCCATTTTGGAACATGCAATATGACCTACCAACCTAATGATGTTCTCCTTCCTCCATCCAAAACACCAGAAAACCCACCACCCATAGAAGCCAAAGCCATTGCTTCCACTCCTACAAAACCATATACCAATTCATCTATTTTTGTGGACAAAATACCCAACATTGATCCCTTAGAGTCTACTTCCAACACCTCACCCTTGGATAATACCATCTCCTCACCTTGGATGCCCTCCTTACTCCCCAAGAATATGGGAAACTCAACTTCCAATCAGATTGTGACCTCAACATTGGATCTATTATTCCTTTAGGACCTCCTAATTTCTAAACTCACTTCATCTATGTGGGAATTTACAAGCCACTTAACATTTCCATTATTCACCTTTTACCTCAACCTTTCACCTCTAACTTCTCTTACTTGGATAAAACTAACTTTACCAAACTATACCTTCATAGGTGTGCCTAGAAGGGATTTAAACTTCATTGTACCTAATAATAAGAAGGCCAATAAACCTACCACTACCATTGTTACAAAAGAAAGTCCTTCCCTACCAACATCCATTCAACCTGAGGGTGAGGAGGAGGACATCATCCCACCCAATTTTTTTTACATCAACATGATTACCCTCAACCCCCTAACTTATCAAAAGTAAGGGGCATCCATATCCATCCCTTTAACCTACCCTAAACTCATGGGAGAAGACTCTCCTACCATTAACATTATTTAGTGTCAAGATGATGATGTTATTCTCACCTACTTTGGTACACTGTATTCCTCCATTCACAAATATTTACCTCCAAAAACCTAAACCATATTGAATTAATATACCTTGGACATTGACATAGGTATTCTAGACAACTCCCATTTCATCAAACTTGGCCAAACTCACACCTCTAAGGAAATATATAACTTCTCTAACTTCCTCCAAGACCACAATATTACATTCACTTGGTCATATGTTGATATTCCTAGTATTGACTTGGCCATTACCACTCACAACATCATAACCAATAATTATCCCAAACTTGTCAGATAAAAAATTCACCATTTTCACTTTCGCATAGCCCTCTTTGTCAAAGAAGATCTTCAACACCTCCTTTTTGTCAACTTTATTTAACACATTGATTATCCCTAATGAGTTTTAAACATCATACCTATCACTAAAGACATAGGGGGACTACATATTTATGTGTATTTTCTTGAACTTAACCTCACCTAACCAAAAGATAACTTCCTCTACCTAGCATTGACCAACTTGTTGATCTTATAATAGGCCATGAGATGTTGTCAGTCATAGATAGATTCTCAAGTTATAATCATATTTTGATTACCCCTAAAGATTAGCACAAAACTACCTTTATCACCCCATGGGGGACTTTATATTATAGAGTCATACCCTTTAGTCTTAAAAATGTTGGTGTAACCTACCAACATGCCATGACCTATATTTTTCATCACCTTATCCATAAAATCATCAAATATTATGTGGATGACCTTCTTGGGAAGTCCAAGATTTGCAAAGACCATTTATCCATTCTCAAGAATATATTTGAGTGACTTATCCATTATCATGTCAACCTCAATCTCAATAAATGTATTTTTGGGTCTTGTTAGGTAAACTTCTTGGCTTCATCATTTCCTTTTGAGGAATTGAATTTAATTTGGCCAAAATCAAAGCCATCCTTGAGATGCTACATCTGACCAATATTAAACAAATCTACAACTTACAGGGGAAACTTCAATCTAGTCATCTCCTATCTCTTTGATCGGTGTCAAACCTTCCAACACCTCTTGAAAAAGGATGATCTTTCAAGTGGAATGTAGATTATCAAAAGGCCTTTGATGCAATCAAAGAGTACTTGCTATCTACACCTATCCTTACACCTCCTAAGGATGAAAAACCTTTCTAACTCTATATCTCTACCATAGACCACTCTTTAGGGAAAATTCTTCCCATTAGGATGAATAACACAAGGATTAATCCATCTGTTACATTATCCACACACTTGTCAAATACGAGACTCAATATATGCATGCTGAGAAACTATGTCTATCCCTAGTCTGTATGGACACAAAACTTTATCACTACCTTCTTAGTCATAAAACATTTGTCATAACCAATGTTAACCCCCTCAAATACATGCACTCCAAACAATACCAATACTAGCATATGGATAAATGGCTCATACTTCTAGTTGAGTTTGACCATGAGTTCCTCTAATAGAATTTAATCAAGGGGCAAGTAATCACTGACCAACTAGTTGAGTCACTCCTAAAAAATAATCAACCTCCCCCTCTTACATTTTTGGATGAGTCTATCATAAGCCTATCTCAAATAGATTTCACCAATCACATAACCAGGTTTTTTTATGGTTCCAAATGTTAGTATGGTGGGGGATTTAGCATTTTCCTTGTCCCCCTTATCATTGAACCACTTCCCTTATCTTTTAAACTTGAATTTGAATTTACCAACAATGTGGTTGAGTACAAATCCCTAGTGATAGGTCTCCAAATTGCCCTAGCTCTAAGAGTTAGAATAATCAATATATTTAGGGACTCCTAATTTATGGTTAACCAAGTCAATGACATTTACCAATGTAAGAATGAAACAATGCAATTGTATACATAACTCATCATAGAAATCTTAGCCTCATTCAAACACTACCATATCTAAACCACCCCTCAGTTTACCAATAAGTATACTGATACAATGGCTTCTCTTACCTCTCAAATCCCATCATCACCCTCAGGCTCCAAAGTATCCATCATTGTCCATCGCCTCATTAAACCTTCTTATACCAAATCAAACATTCCAACCATATTTAGTATGGAGGAAACTTTGTCTGACCTTTAGTACCAATAAACCTTTGACTATCTTTTCCTTGGCAAAGTTCCCCCATCCTCTCTAAGAATGCCCATTGAGCATTTTTTCAAATCACCTCTCATTATACCATTATGGTAAGAATCCTCTACAAAAAAAGTCTTGGATGGCCTCTTATTTCATTACCTTCATGGTTTATAAGCCTCTCATGTCATCAAAGAGACACACGATGGTATCTATGGGGGTCACTTCAATGGCCTCACTATGGCCAAGCGTATCCTTCACCTCATATATTATTGGCATAAATTTAACCAAGATTACAATGATTATTTGAAAAAGTGTGTCAAATGTTAGTAACACACTAATTTACATCACACACCTAGTAATAGTCTTTGTGTTTCTATAGACTTTTGGCCCTTCTCACAATGGGGTCTAGGCCTTATTGGTGAAATCAACCCCAACTCTTCATACCGACATCATTCTTAATTACCGCAACTAAATATTCTACCAAATGGGTGGAGGATATTTCCCTTATCTTTATAAAAGCTAAAAATATTATCAAATTCATCACCCATCATATCAGCTACCATTTTGGTGTTCCACATAAGATCATCACCGATAATGGTAAATCTTTCAAAAATAAATAAGTTCAAGGCCTTTGTGACATATTTGGTATTAAACTTAGATTTTCATCGCCTTATCACCCATAAGTAAATGGACAAGATGAAGCCTCCAACAAAACCCTTAATAACATTCTTACCAAAATGGTCAATGCCTCAATTCAAGATTAGCACTTGCACATCCCCTTCACCATATGGGCATATCATACTAGCATTCAAACTCCCACTAGTGCTACACCTTTTTCTCTCATCTTTAGAGCTGAGGACACCTTGCCTCTTGAAATAAAAATACCTTCTCTTCATGTATATTTGTGTGACCTCATTTTGGAAGATGATTACCATAAAAAACATTTATCCCAACTTGAGCTACTTGATGAACATTATTTATCTGCTCTTTCCAATCTTCATGTCTATCAAGAGAAAATTAAGTGAGCCTATAAAAACCACCTAAAACTTTGAGAATTAAAGATTGGAGATCTTGTCCTTAAGGAAAACCAACATGTCACTAATATGGAGAAAAGAAAAAGAGGCAAATTTTCCTTCAATTATCTTGGAGCCTACATCATTACCCATAAATATGGATCAAGAGCTTATCATTTGTCCTCTCTTGAAGGCAAACTAGAACTTGAGCCTCTTAATGCTTCCCATCTACATCCCTTTTATTGTTAGATAGGGATCACAATCATCATTTATCTATGTGAAGCTCATCCCTTGTAATCACATTCATTTACCTCTTTTCTAGGGGTAACCAACTAAAACTAAATCATGTGATTATCCATCACAATTATATCCTAATATTGAACTATGGATACCACAGCTCTATCCATGACATGATTCTCATAGTACTTCCCATCTCTTTTGAGATCGATTCTTATGGTCATTATTATCTATACCTCTCTTTCACCTACCAAACCTTCATGTTAGCTTAGTTTTTCCTTCATAAAGGTAATCCATTGAACTTGTATGAGCAAGTCTATGTCAGGCAAAATCAATTAAAGGCAAAAGTAGTAGAAAAAGTCAAAAACAAATCGTGGGTCACTCCTAGCATCTGTAGACTACTCCTTTAAAGGAAATCTATTTAAAATCATTTAAAATTGAAAAAATGCAAGGTAGACTATTCCCTAAAAGGATAGCTATCAAAAGCATTTGAAACCAAAAACTTAGACCATTCCCTTGAAGGATGGCTAAGTAAAATATTTGTCAAACACTAAACAATTTTTGGAAGATTCCTACATTGATTAGCTTCCCCAACCCTAAAACAAAATAAAAATATCAAAAGAAGGCCCTCAACTAAAATAAAAAGAATTTTTAAGCTACAATTGGCTCTCATATCAACAATAATCTTATAAAATCTATAACCAACTCTCCTTAGTAGATTTCCTACATTGATTAGTCTACACTTTATATATAGATATAGACTTGTTTATAATACCTCTTTAGATGCTTACAGAGAAGGCATACTAGTCTTACTAAATGGCTCTAGTTTCACCCATTCTCCCTCCACATCTCATATACATGGGACTATTAGCTTACTTGACATAATGTTATCAGGATCCCTATCTATCAACCTAGGCATGATAATACAAAACATTTGAAAGGCCTATTTTCACTAAGCCAATCCAATGTTGGGTTTCATGTTATTATTTTCCAATGAAAAGGCATCATGTCATTTTTTTTATTATCTTTTATTAGTCTATGTAAGCCTTGAAACATGAACAACACACATCATAACAAAAGCATGAACATCATGAATTATGTCAACAAGAAACATAATCTATCCATCAATGGGCCAAACATAATGTAAACATATAGTAACCAACCAAAAAAATTCACCTATCCAACACATCATTTAAGGCTCTAAAATTTTTATTACACTATAAACAAAATTAATGAGAAAACTATCATAGCATATACCATTCACCATTCAATCCACATAACCATAAACATGATCCATAACATGTATCCATACATAGAATATCCTATCATAACCATGAGCAAAATTAAAACATAAAAATTCAATTTTATAAACATCACATGCCTAAATTATGACATCAAATAACCATAACCATAAATCAAAAATATAGACATCAAATCAACTATAGACATCCATAATATATGAAACAATCAATGTCATAACATCATATACATTGAATAATAAAAAAACAATAATCTATGTCACAATTTGTCACCTCTATCTCAAAATATACATCTTGCATCATCAAGATACATGTTGAAATCAAAAATCATATACATATCATATTCTATTAGAACCTTGGAGCATTTAGAACACCTACACCACTACCACTATCCCCATATAGACATATACCTATACCTGATGATAGTCCCCTTAGGATCACTATCTACCATACTATAGCAACCCACTACCCTAGAGTAGTTAATGCAACCCTAGTGCCTAAATTGGCTCTATACTCCAAAAATATCATGGCATGGGAAAACTAATTAAGCATCATTACCTCATAATATCTGAGCTCCTACATAGTTTCTAGATATCATGTTTGTTCCACTAAATTTGATTTCCCTCCTACTACTATACCTACCATCCCAACCCCAATCTATCCATATAAAGAGCCAATCTAGCCCTACAATGTGGCCACCTTCCCCTATAAAGCTATGACCTGGGCCTACACCTCATCCCTCTCTATTGTCACTACCTCCACCTACCTCTATAGTGTAATGATATAGCCATGCAAAGTGGTCACCTATCCTTGTAAAGTAGTTATTTGTGCTTGGGTTAATGCTAGAGCTATTGCCATCTATAGGTCAACCTATACATGTACTACCTTTGGATAAACATCTATGGTCCAGTGGCCCCCATCACCCCATATAAAATCCATTTTAGAATACCTCTCGTAGTACCAGGTTATGTAACCATCAACAATACCTATATCATCGACCTAGCCTCCCACTGGTAACTCTTCAAAGTCATGCACTATGTCTTATGGTTATGGCTCAAGTAGTAGAACTTGACCTCCTCTTTTTGGTATTTTAGTGCATCAAGTGGAATATCCTATATAAATATAAACTACTTATGTACTTGATCAAATAGGATCAAATCCATCTCTATCTCTCTCCTCCCATACACCCACCTCTAGTTATATAGCCCTATGGTGTGGTACTTGAATCCTACCCATTATAGCCACCCAACATATGATCATTATGTGACATCCCATGGCACTAAACCATCAAATACATTATTAAACCACTTGATGTCCCTCATCCCACCAACTACTCTTATGTAGGCCACTGCTCTCCTCCACTACATAAAATTGGCAACATGATCAGTTGGTGCATGAGTATCTTCTAGTAGTCTTAAGGGTCTCAACACTAAAATGTTCTCAAAATTGATACAATGTAACAGAAATCCAACACTAATCCCATAGTAGTTATGCAATTTAAATACCCATAACTCTTTATAAATTTACATAGGCAATACTTGCACCCACCCAAATGTAGTCTTCCCCAAAATCATCTCTACTAACATGCCAAGAAGCAAGTATGGGAATTAGTCACCCATAGAATTTGGAAACACAAAAATCCTCAAAGCCATCATCATCATCATCATCAAGCACCTATCCTTAAGATCCATCTGATATAATAGACCATACCTATATACACTCACATGGAACTATGCATGAACTCAATCTGCACCATATAATAAGTCTATGCAATAGTCTATCTTCTCACTCTCTATGTGGAAAACTAGATCTCCTTAGATGGGTAACCTATTGATCCTAGTCACATCATCAAATAATATGGTGATCTCCCTAATAGGCAACCAAAAGGTGTTTATCATGAGATCTCATTTCTTGATGAGCATGATAACCATAACTAGGTCTCATAGTACATGTTGATAATGATGTATCATGCCTAGGCCCATAACCTCCATGTGGCTCCACTCATCAATGATCATCACATCATGAGCCTTTTCCAAGAGTGTGGGAACTTGGTCTCTCATCTAAATCTAGTCATAGGCCTACAAAACAAAAATTAGTATGTCTACTTGGTTTGATACATCATGCTAAATATCAACCTATACCTATATTTTGTAAGCACACCCTTAACTACCAATGGTAATTTGAATTATTGACAATCCCTATAATCCCTTTTGACCCTCAAGTTCAACTATCAATGGTCAAGTCCAACCACTAATGGTCACTATGTGTGACTGCCAATGGTGTGACCCTTGAACCCTAGACCTCTCAAAACCCTAAAGATCACAGTCAATTCCTAGACTAACCTCCTTAAAAATAATATACACCCATTCCTAACCCAACACACCTTCCAACTACCAATTTACCAACACATTTTCCCAAATACACAAAAACCTAAAATTAAGGCTTTATTTCCTTAAATAAAAAACTAGCTTTAAGACCCTAACCACATCATTCCAAATTTTATACAATGAAAATTTAACCATGCTATCAAGTTTAGAGCACCCCCTACCTCGTTCTATGATCATTGGATATGGTTAGATCCCATGTCCCTCTGATCAGCTATGCCCTCATCCACCCTCCATCTTGATCAACTATGAATTTCCTCAAGCACTAGTTCAACCAATCACCACTCCCTACCTCATAGTAAACTTAGTCAACACTCAATAAAAAATGCTACAGTACAAATTTTCTAGAGCAAAAAACATGGAAGTCAAATTTTAAAAGGTGAAAATGACTTTTCACTTTCACTTTTTGTATTTTGGATTTTAAGGTTTCCCCTTAACTACAATGGTCAGGGTGACCATTAACAGTTAACCCTTTAAAACCCTGACCATTGATAGTTAGGGTCCCACATATTTCCTTTAAATTTATCAATAGCATCCTCTTAGGTCTTATGTCATCTCCACTTAAACCCATCAACACTTGACCTTTCCAAGAGTACCCTTCTATGACTGACCTGTTTGACCACATCCACCTTGACATTCACCATTATACCTAGGAATATTACACTTAGTAAATTTTTTTGCATAGCCTTGAGAATATAATTGCCTCACTTTATGCACTCTCCCTTACCTATTCACCTAATAATTTACCTCATCACTACCTTTCTAAGCAAGAACTATATTTGGCCTGATGTTGTTATGGGATATTGCATCCACTAAATTATGTAGTCAACTTCTACTTGCCTAGTGCATATAGAGTCAACTTGACCACACCCCAACCCACCCATTTTCCTACATCTACCTTGACATTGATCATTTTTTACCACACTATTCACATTTTTTGTGATGACTTTACATGGGTCATTCTGATCGCACTGATTAACCTTACCATGCTCACTACTTTTGCACCACCTAGTGTAATAACTAGATCATTTATGTCATTTTAGGAGAAATTCCTACCTTAAATACCCATTTTACATTGACCCATTTTGTCTTTTATTTGGATCACTTCTTGCCTTAGGTACCTATTAAAACACTCAAATATACCTTAGAGACTAATAGGTGTATTTAAATTACATGCATATAGTAGTCACATGATACATCGGTCACTTATCATCCTTACACCAACCTTATTTTCATCAACACCAGTAAATTTAATCCTTACATGATCTTAACTATCATACTTAATCACTTTTATGTGCAAGTTTAGTGTCTCACTCACTAGATACCACCTTACATTTTATTAAACCTTGACCTAATTTTGTTTTACCTCATCACTTATTAGTTTGAGGGGGAATACCTCTTCCCATTCTCTAGGAAACTTTGACCTTTACCTTACCCAACTTCCATTTTTTTTTTTATCTTGTTGATTCAAGCCACATAATAAAAAGGGGTAAATGTAGACACCAAAAATTTGCACACATGTTTTCAAATGTCATAGCCCCTTATAACACTTTAAGGAACCCTCAAGGTCATTTACCCTTAAATAAACCCATTTTTGGTTAGTCTGACCTAATTATCTTTAACTTAGCCCTTTTTTACCCATTTTGACCTTTTATCCTTGACCATTGATAGTCAAGCTAACTACTGATGGTCAACCTAACCATCGATAGTTAAGTTCCACTAACTGGAAAAAAACATGCAATAACCATGCAAAATAACACCTTAGATTTTATGAATATAAGACATATAAATCCTTTTTTAAGGTATTTCATGGATAAATTATATTTAGATCACCTAGTTACACTCCCACTTTATCCTCTTGTCCTTTCCTATAAGAAGAGGAGATCTATAAGGGAAAATCCATCTACAATTATTATCAAAATCTCTAGTATCCAAAATCTCTTTTGTAGGTCAATCATCATTAGGTACTTTAATAATCTAGAAATCCCAAATTTCCATCACCATTCCAAACATTATCACTCTATCAAAGTTATGATCAACTTCTACATCAAGCAATCCACCTCAAATATCCATCCAATCCACCTTCCTGGTAAGACAATAATCTATTTTCCATATTTATTTATTGTATTTAAATTTTAAAATTAGTATAGACCTCACCCACATCTTAGGATTAATACCTAGAATATTATACTTAATTCACCTATAGGCAACCATTGATGATTATCCCAACTACTGATCGTTAGCCTAATCACTGATGGTTACCTAACTACCAATGGTTACTCTTAACCACTGATGGTCATCTTGGCCACTAACAGTTCACTATCATATAGTAAACTAGAAAGTTTTTTTTTACCACCTACACCCAATTATATCCTCTTTTTTGTTCTTTTGCCTAACCATATACTTCTACCTAATTTTCTAAACCACACCTCAGCCCATTAGCACTAGTATTAATCAGCTTATCATTAATTTAATCATTTCTAGAACATCTCTTTATCAAGAAATTCTTATTATTAGTTTTATTACCTTTTGATTATTTATGCAAGTAATTTATTTATATTTTATCAAGTTAATTGTTCTAAAATGGTGGATTGACATCCCCTAAGGAAGTTCATACTTTTGGGATCTAGCCGTAGCTATGCAATCCACCTAGCTACTTGTCTAACCAACAAATTTTATTTAGTGCTTTATTATTTGTAGGTCTTCCTCCCAATCCAAAGAGGAACTCTTCATAATCTTTTGACATAATGTGCATAGTTTTATTTTGTATGTATACGATAACCCCTATTTCTAGTTTTACTACCTTCTTCTGAATAATAGCAAAATTTAAGTGAAATAAATGATTACATAGTCCAAATAGACCTCAAGCTAATGCAGTTCACCTAGAAGTGGGAGAAAATGGGATGAAGAATAGAAGAAAAACAAACCACTATTAAATTATACTCACAATATATGCCAAGAAATGCACGTCTTACATAGATTCTGGTGCTTAGTTCATTGGTGCATTGATAACTAATATTTTGAGCTACATTGACTTTTGGACTTGGAATCCAAATCACTTGGTACTTAATTTAGAAAAATGAAATTATACATCATAAGTATGAATGACCTATAATGACATTGTAATTTGATTACAATGAACTAGTTTAATATGAATATTTATAACTAAGGAAAATGATAAAAACTATCAATACTAGAGTTAAAATGTTCTAGATTTAAGCAAAAATAAAAACAAAAACAAAATATAGATGTAACCTAACTTAAAATATAGATATGAATAATCAAGACTTAAGTATGAATAAGAATGTATAAAAAAAAATCAAGAATAACTTAATAAACAACATGAAAGCAAGTTATGAATAATATATATCCATGTGCATTAACAAGATATACCTAAAAAACCAAATAAATAACAAAACAAAATAGTAACACAAAATATCAACACAACCAAACAACAAAGATTAAAAGAATAAAAGGAAAAAGCATCAAAATAAAATAAATGGAGAGACAAGGAAGAAATCAAATCAACAATAAAAATAAAATAAACACACACCAACAAGAGTTAGTCATGATGTTAGTGGAAACATAAAACCATTATTTGTGCACTTATAGTAAAGATGTTACTTTCTACAAGGAAATAAGACCTCTAATCTAAGAAATAATGAGACTTACACAACAAAACAATAACAAAGTTTCCCCAAGTGATAGGGAAACAAAAAACAAAACAAAATGGGGAAAAATAATGAAAATGAAGGGGATGGCAGAGTTGAATCCAAATGTACAAGACAAGTGGGTGTTGCTTACATAGTTTTATGGATACAAGATCCAACATGGACTTTAGGCTAAATATAGTTCTCCTAGTAAATGGGATAGAAGAAAAGTGATGATAAGAAAACATGATCAATATTTTAGAGGAAAAAAGTAAATGGTCTCAAAAAACAATTATAACATTCAAAGGAGTACTTGCAAAATGGTAAGAGCATGGAGATTAGATTAAATAAAAGTGTAAGACAATGCTTTTATTTATTTTGTTGAACATTTTGTAATTTTTTTTGCATTTTTGGGATAAGCAACAAAATTGAAATAGTAATAAAAGGACTAAGGAACTACCTAAGGAGAATCATGTCCACATGTAAGAGTTCAAACAATAGCTAAACTAGCTAAAATGGGGATTGTGAATATAAATAATGAGACAAGGAACTTACAAATTAGAGAGATTCTTATCTAAGATTAGAAGTTATAATAATATCTAAAACTAGTTATAATGGCCCAAAATCACAAATCAACAAGAGAAATATCCTACTAAGGAAAAAATTCCTACCAAATAGCAAAAAAATAATAATAGAATAGTATGCATTATGAGATAAATATGAAGAACCATTTAGCAGGAAAAAACTATGATTTTATGTATTCATGTTTACTTGTCTATAAAAAGAAGCTGAAAAATATTGTTCAAGCTAAATTAATTTTTATAACTAGTGTTGAATGTATTCTAAATGCCTATGAGTCATAATCAAGATCATAATTGGACAAGGGATAGAAACATCTAGATTATAATGGTCATGGGTATGAAAATAATGTTCTAAGAAGAATGGTTTATAATAAAATGATAAAGATGAATAGGGGCCAAGATAGGAAAGCCCAAGGTGGGATAAAAAGATTCAAGATGGAATATAAACAATCTAGAGTGTCAACAGTCTAAATTTTCAATAGTCCATCATCATAAAAGAATATATTTCTCATAAGAATGGTCTAAAGTAGATCAAGACATAATGAATATGGTCTAAGGTAGGATGGTCTAGGATATAATAGTGGGATAAAATGACTTTAGCATAAGTTTCCTCAAAGTAAGGGGTCTTATCGATAATAGTTCAAATGGATGTCAAGTGTAGAACCACTTGAGATGTATAATGTTCATGGGCTCTCAGATTTATTCACAATTTAAATGAGCCAGCTAATATGCCCCTAATCCATAATTTGTTGTGATAACATAGGGTCCTAGCCAATTGGGTTAAAACTTACCCTTCTTGTTACATTTAACATTAGTGTTCTTATGATTCTCTTTCAAGACCAAATGACCAATTTCAAACAACTGAGGGAGAATGCTTTTATTATAGATTCTACATAGTCTACTCATATAGGCTTGTAATATGTCTATGGCATCCAAATGCTTGCCATCAAGGTTTTTTAGTTCTTATAATAGATTAACTCTATAACCTTCATCATCTTAAATATTCTCCAAATATACTCATAATGAAGGAAACTCGATATCAATCAAGTTAATAAATTTTGTGCCATAAATAAGGGAGTATGGAGTGTCTCCTATGGGGGTTTGATGATGAGTGTTATAATCCTAAAGGTAATGGAAAATTTGTAACTACCAATTATGGATAGCATCATTGAAAATATTTTTTAAGTATGGAAATAATGGTTTTGTTTGATGCCTCAGCTTAACTATTTCCTTATAGGTTATATGGTTTGTATTTCCTATGATTGATTTTGAATTTTTCATAAAGAGTCTTAATATTTCAGTTTACAAATTATCTATCATTATTGTATATAATGCATGATAAGATAACATATTAACAAATCATATGGCAATGTATAAACTTGGAAATCTACTTCCTAGTGACATAAGTGAGAGGAATGGCCTCAATCTACTTAGTAAAATATTTGGTAGTAGTGAAAATATATTTATGGCCATCTAAAGATGTGGGGTTTATTTTCTCAATGAGATCAAGGCCCCATCTATAAAATAGCCATGGTGTAGTAATTGGCTATAGTGGTAAGGAAGGTGTGTGTATATAATTAACATTTTATTGATAAGAAATACACTTCCTTACATAATTGTAAGAATATATCTCCATTTTAGGCCAATAGTAACCTATTTTGAGGAGATTTTTAGCTAACACTACATTGTTGGTGTGAGCCCCATACATTCCTTCATGAACCTCCTTAAGTGCTAACTTGGATTCTCTCGAAGGTAAATAATAAAGTAACATTCCATCATATCCTTTACAATAAAGTGTGTTTTCAAGGAGGGTATAATGGGCTATGTGGTGAAGGAAAATTTTATAATAATTATTGGAAAGGTCAAGTGGAAAGACTTGGTTGTGAAAATAATTAAAAATGTCTTAAAACCAAGGTAGTTTAGCTAGAGGATTGGGACTAGTAGTGATACATACCCTTTATAAATTTGGAAAGACATGAGTAGGTTGTAGAAGATTTTTAATGATAAAATAATACTCTTTAGCACTCCTATCAATCTATATCATAGACCCAATGGTTGATATTACATCGACAAATTTTTTATTATCTTGTGGTACTTGTTCAAATTGTAAGGATTTAAAATGAGTCTTGAGATTATCCAAAATGTGCTTGTAGGGTAAAAGATTGTCATCTCTAGTCTGATACTGATATGTGGTTTGATTGATAATCAATTATAAATCCCCATAGACTATTAAGTTCTAGATATCCCACTATACTACAAGATATAATCCTATAATAAGTGCTTCATACTTAGCCATATTATTGGTACAAATAAAATAAATATGAAACTCCTTGGGAACCATATCCCCTTGTAGTGTAATTAAAAAAATGTTGGCCCCAAATCTATGATAAGTGAAGTAACCATCAAAGTAAAAATTCCATTACTCATGTTCATGTAGTAATTCTTATATTGTCATAATAGAATCATATAGGAAATCAAATTTGAGTGGTTGAATGTATATAATAGGGGCTTATGAAATTTGATCAATAATAACCTACCCCTTGAAAGATTTTTGATTATGATACTCAACATCAAATTCACTTAAGAGTGTGATCCATTTATCCATGTGACCTGTGAGAGCTTCTTTGGATAATAAAAATTTGAGGGGGTCCACTTTAGTAATAACGATAGTTTTATTGATCAACATATAGAGTCATAGATTTTGGGAGGCAAACACCATAGCTAAACATGACTTCTTAATAGGTGTATAATTTTAATCATAATCCACCAGTGTACATCTTAAATAATAAAATGCATGATCCTTTCCCTAATCATCATGTTGATCCAAAAGTTCCCCTAGTACATATTCATTCACTAAAATATAAAGAAGTAATAGTTGTCCAAGTTTTGGTAGTCTCAAATCTAGAAGGATAGCTAAATGTGTTATGACATTCATAAATTATAATTGACACTCATGATCCCATTGAAATGTGACCTCTTTATTGAATAGATATGTAAATGGGTGGCACTTATCTACTAATTAAGAAATGAACCTATGAATAGATTGGATCTTTCCTTGGAAGCTTTAGAGCTATTTGAGATTGGAACATGGAGGCATTTCAACAATAGCCTTGACCTTAGTAGGGTCTAATTTTATCCATATTTGTGATACAATAAACCCTATAAATTTTCCTAAATTGATGCCAAAGATACACTTATTAGGATTTAGATGGACCTTATATTCATAAAGTCTCTCAAAGATTCTCCATAAAATTTTAGATGTCCACCATGTGTTCTTCATTTAGATAAGATGTCATCAACATAGTCTTCAACAATATCATGTATCATGTCATGGAGGATTATAGTCATAACACATTGATAAGTGGCTCCAAAATTCTTCAAGCCAAATGGCATGACTTGATAATAAAATGTTCCCCATGATGTGAACATAGTCTTGTGATGGTCTTATTGAGATATATTCATCTGATTGTATCCAATAAATCCATCCATGAGGGAAAGCATCTCATACCCAATAGTAGAGTTCATAATCATGTTGATGTTGGGTAGAGAAAAATCATCTTTGGGCCATGCCTTCTTGATATCTCTAAAATCAGTATAAATATGTATACCATATGGATTTTTACCAATTGGAACTATGTTTTATATCCATTAAAAATAGTCTAGTGGTCTGATAAAGCTTGATCCTAGTAATTTATCTAGTTATACTGTCACCAAAAGAGTGATGTGTGGATTCATCCTTTTGAATTTTTATTTGACTGGTTTGGCATCTCGATGAAAAACAAGTCAATGCACAACTAGGTCAAGGTCTAAGCCTAGTATGTGGGAGTAAGCCCATGTAAAGATGTCAATAAAATATTTCAAAATAGTCACAATGTGATCTCACTCCTCATCAATGAAGAAAACTCCAAGATAAATTTTTTTGGGATAATCATATGTTCTTAAGTTTATTTTAGTAGTATTTTCCATAAGGAGTGTAGAAGAATATTTTATAATAATAGGTAATATTTGATCTCGATCTTCTATTTATAATAAAATTTTTGGTTGTTCCTCCCAAATCTCTAGATAATGTGATAAATCTAAATTTATTGGTTTAGGTAATAGCCAACTAATAAATATCTCAAGAAAGTCAAGAGTAAGATGCTCAAAGAATTGTTAATGTTCTGAAATGATGGTGGTATTGGCTATGGAGCTAAGACTTGATGGACCTTGCATGTATTTTGTGGATGAGAAAACTTTCCCATACAAGAGTGCCTAAAAATAGGTTTTCACTCAAGAGCTTATCTTTTTCTTTACTACTTACTTAACCAACGAGTGCCTCAAAAATGTTTTCACATGAGGATCTCGATGTTTTATATTTTTCATGAGCAAGAAAGTTTACCTACTCTCCAAAGTAGGTAGAAGGATCCAAATAAAAATAAAAGACTTATTTATGATCACCAATTGAAAATCTATCTCTGAGGCACATGTACTCTACAATAGATTCTTCATTATAGAATTAATCAAGGTGTATGACCAGATTTTTTTGGTCTCGGTCAATGAGTTTAGGATGGTAAAGGCAAAGAGAAAAATGGGGTATTATAGTCATAATGGAGTGCGAATCAAATAATTATATATTATAAAACTCATCATAAACACTATAATGATATGATACATCACTTTTAGGAGTCTTATCACTAATTGATTCAAAATAATCACTATCAAAAGTCATGAGATCACCCCTATATGGTATAAATCTGAGACCTTGATTCAAGTTATGTTTACTAGCTAATAAATTTTCTAAGACTCTTTGTTCTCATAGTCCAAGGCCTTTTCCTATATAATAAAATTTATCCATAATATTATTAGGGATGAGATACTTTGGATTTTGAAAATAATCAATAATGTTATTAGAATATAACCAGTCTTCTTTAATGAAATCTTCTCAATCTTGATTTGGTGAAGTAGCGAGTATAAATACCATCAGTGGTTTATATGCATCATTATTATTTTTCCAAATCATGTTGGTTTTGTAATTTATTTTGGAATTTTTTGGTTATCCAAAAGATTTGGGAGACTTGGGAAAATTAGTAATATGAAAGGCATCTTTAAGATGATATGTGGACATACCCGCATCTTCTATAATAACCTATTTTGGAAGGGTTATAGGAAATGGATAAAATAAATTAGGGTTAAGGTAATTAAGGTTGATATAATTAGATTTGAGTGGATGCAAAATTATTTCCTTCTTCTTTATAATGAATCTAGATCTAGGATAATAGATATAATTATGAAATTTAGCTTCTAGATGTTTGTAATACTAGTAAAGCTATAGATCAAAAAGAATGGTGACTTAAATAACATCATGGGGAAACTTGAGACATTGATGCAATGTGTATTGGATAGCTTGTACATCATGGATCCAATGATGACCAATAATTGTGTTATAAAGTAATTAATTATAAATAATATGTAACAAGGTATGATGGGACACAAACCCAACAATGATTAGAAAACAAATAGTACCATAAGATTCCATTTTATCATTATCATATGCCTTGATTGTAAATATCTCTAGCTGAATGTTCTTCATAGTATAACCCAATCAGTGTACTATCTTGAGAGACACTATGTTCAGACCTAAATCATTTTCTATAAGAACTCATTTGATTTTATGGTTTTCAATGATGACCTCAATATACAAGGGGTTATTATGGCTAGGACCAAGAGTGGACATGTCTCTTTGATTATAGGTAACTTATCAAAATGAAGATAAATACCCTACAAGTTTTTAGAATTATCCAAGGTTAATATCTTGGGGAATAGTGGACTATGGAATAAGGTCATTCAATATTATTTTATTGACTTTATATGTATGAAAAAGATCTAAAATAGAAATTTGTGTAGGGGTTTTATTTATTTGGTCTGAGATGCTATAAGGATTTTCAATAGTATCACAAGATATTTAGCCTTGGATGGTATAGTGTTTAACATTGGATCCAAAGGTAAAATGTTAATATTTGGTTTAATGTTGGAAGATTGTGGAGGGCCCTGAAGAGTAACTCAAGAGTGTCTGGTTTTAATTATGAAATATATAGGTGGTAAGGAGCCATTATAATTATAATATGAAGGTAAGATTTCTTGGAGGGTGAGTCATGGGAATCTAGTTGAGTTGGCATAATTATGAGTCGACAAGGAGTCATTCTAATTAAAAGAAGAGGGTCTAGAAATAGTAACCCATGGAAATTGAGGCATAATGGAATTGATTTTACTCAACATGACATTAATTTAGGGAGAGGGTGTTGACCTTATAATAATTAGTCCAATACTTCAATAAGAATGGGATGGTTCATAATATTTAATAATGATAGTGGGAATGTGGTTTGCATAAATATATCCCATAGTATTATTATAATCATAAGGCATGTTATTGTAACCTAGGTTATTAGCATGGGTATTATGATCCTAATTATGATCA
Source organism: Torreya grandis (assembly GCA_037957365.1). Classification (NCBI taxonomy): domain Eukaryota; kingdom Viridiplantae; phylum Streptophyta; class Pinopsida; order Cupressales; family Taxaceae; genus Torreya; species Torreya grandis. The sequence goes on along the minus strand of JARHVA010001217.1, from coordinate 39,426 downwards.
TGCTAATTATGATTCTATCCTTGGTTCTAATTTTTTTGTTGATTTTGTCCTTGGTTCTGATTATTTCATATTGGTTGTTGATTATGTCTAGGAAATGGATCTTTATAGATGCCCATACCCTGATTAGTGTTTTGTGAGGCAAATTTGACTTAAAATTCACATATTTAAATAAAATATTTAATGATATGTTAAAATTGAACACATCTATAAGCACCATGACCAAAAACATGATGAAATTTGAAAAATTCATCTGATTGATACCAATCAAGTTTTGGTTGATCTTCAAGAAATGGCCTTGGTATAGGCCACACAATTAGATTAGCTACTATGAGATTTTGAAAACCAACCTCAATAGGTTATTCTAGTTTGATAAAGACTTTGTATTTGTTATTGAATACCCTTCATGGAGGGACTCTTTATAAAGTGGTTGGTGGATTAGGGGGAGATAACTGTACATTTGGAGCTAGTAGATCATGTACCATTTGTACATGTTTTTATTTAGTTACTCCATTACCCACCATGTTCTTGTTCTTAATAAATCCTTTAGGTATTTTTATTGTAATAGTTTTAATAGGTGATTGGGTTTGATTTGATGTTTAACCCTATGAGTAATATTGATAAGGCCCTTAGTCATAAGAGCCTTCTTAATCTACACACCCTTGTATATAATTTATTCAAATGTGTTTATGCAAGAAAGTCATAAATTATGTGCCACCTTAAGGTGTAGGTTTTGTGAAAAAATGTTATCTAGTTATTTGTATATAAAATTATGTTGAAAGCATCTAGCTAATACTCTCCATTATTTAAGATATACTACAAATATTTCTCCATCAAGTTATTTGGCTTTGTATAAGTCAATCAAAGTCAACTCATGTTCAATATTATAATAGAAGTGGTTGATATTTTTTTTAGATATATCATTCTAATCAACCACCAATCCCTTGGGTAACTTAATAAGCTAGTCTAAAACTTGTCTTTCTAAACTTCATGGAAACAAGTGAATTAAAAAAATGTTGTTGTAAGCTACCTCTTGACATAATACAAAAAATGCATAAATATGTTCATGAGGGTTACCCTTACCTTTATATTTCTAAAATTTGGGTGCCTCAAAATGAGGTATAAAGGAGACTTGGAGAAAACTCAAATTGAATGGATATGGACATATCTCATCAAATTTGTATTTATTGACTTAGTTTCATGTATCCAATCTCGATATGATTTCCTTCATCAAATTACACTCTCACATGTTTGAAACATTGGTAGTTGGAATATAATTTTATTAGGGTGGTATGTGCCCTTGTTTCATTATTTTTTTAGGGATGTATACCCTATGATCTACAACTTTATTTTGGTTTGCTCCTTGAGTTAAGTAAGTGATCACATGTTTGGCACATTGGTAGGTGGAATATAATTTTATTGGGGTGGTATGTGCCTTTATTTCATTAATTTTTTAGGGATGTGTACCCTATGATCTACAATTTTATTGGGGTGGTATGTGCCTTTATTTCATTAATTTTTTAGGGATGTGTACCCTATGATCTACAATTTTATTTTGGTTTTCTCCTTGAGTTAAGTAAGTGATCACATGTTTGGCACATTGGTAGGTGGAATATAATTTTATTGGGGTGGTATGTGCCCTTGTTTCATTAATTTTTTAGGGATGTATACCCTATGATATACAACTTTATTTTGGTTTTCTCCTTGAGTTAAGTAAGTGAGCTACTAATTATTGGGTTGATAAACATTATCTAAAATCTATTGCCTTGAATTTTAAGTGTTCTATTGATTTTAGGAAGTTTGTGGCTGATTCATGAAAGTACACATTGGTTGATATGAACTTACCAAAGTGTTTTGCATAATTTACTCAATAAGTACTATGTGTTTCATTCTTTGAATATAAAAATGAATAAGATCCTCTTGATGATTTAAAATTATATGCTTCATGTCTAGTGAAACATGTTGTGAAACCTCTCAAGGATTTTTTGTTTAAATGAGATACCATGATCTATCATAGATGTGTTATCAACTAATGTATGTTATGTTGGTTCTACCACATTCCCTTATTCCTTGAAATCATCATTATGTATTGAAGTGGTAGCTAAAGAGTTGTTCAAGACCATGATAAGATGGTTTATGTATCATTGACTTATCTTATTGATCTTGGTGGTAATATCTTGATCATTAGGTGTTAACTCTACAAGTGATTCATTCCATTACTAGATGAAGAAATTTTCAATTTTCTAATATAAGTGATGTATTGTTCTTGTTGTTTTTCTTCTACCATAACAAAGGTATGTAATTATTCCTCAATAAAGTATGATGGCAATCTATCACCTGATTTAATCAACCTTAGGAGTGCTTCATCTTTGTCCTCTAGGGTTTGATGTTTAAATTGGTCTTCTTCCAATACTATAGTCATTAAAATGTATTAATACACCACAAAATTATCTTTTCCATTATAAAAATACTCCTCCTCATATCTAGGTCCATAAGAGACCCGACTATGAGTATACCTTTGTGTCATGTCTAGAAGATTGTTCTCTACATTTTACTAATATTTTGAAAATGTTTTGTAAATTTTAAGAAGGTATGTTTTGATTTCTTCAAACAAGTGACAAGGTAAAAAGAGACTATATTAATAAAATAAGTGGCATATTACTACAAAATTATAATAAATTATTAAAAAATTACTCAATATTGGTGGGTTAAAATCATCAAATTAGAAGAGGGTATGATAACTCTAAAACCTAAAGTGAGAGAATAAAAAAAAAATTATGTCAAAGATACATCAATGCCATAAAATTTAGATACAAATTATATGAGTTGTGACTATAAAATTAAAAGAGAGTCTTTCTTATGAGGAAGGTAACAATGTGAACTAAGAAGCTCAAGATGTGAAAACACACAAGAACTCCTAAGTATAAAACTAAAACCAAGTTGGTATCATAATTTCTACATAGTAATAGGAAGTAGAATGGTTATATAAATTAGAGCGTGAGATAATGAAAGATGACCTAAGTTCACAATTATAAAAAAAGATGATGATTCTATATAACATACTTCAACCCAAATGGGAAATCATACCTAAATTAATTCAAACTAAGTGTAAATGGTGAACTTATTAACACCTTGGCCTAGAACTTAGAAAGGTGATATTCCAAATTTAAATTAAAAATAAAGGACTTAAAGATTTTTTCAAAATGGTCTAGACTCAAATGGATAGCATAATAACACTACTTAGACAAAGATAAATGTAATGTTTCAAATGATTATTTGAACAAGGTAAAAAGGTGATTTTAATTTGGTTAGCATAATGCCTCCTTTTCAAATAAATTGGTGGATAATAAAGGTGTTTGGTTGTGACATGATTTTGTTTTCAAATAAGTTTTAGACTTGATAAGACCAATAAAGTAAAGGAAAAGTGACAAAATACAACTAAGTATAATGTCCAAAGTCCTAAATTGATAAGGTTGCATCATATCATTGAATTATATCTATATAGTGCTCTTAGGAGGATTTTTAAGTGTTATTCCAAAAATAAAAGTGCATGAATAATTAGGTTTTTTACACCCAAGATATTTTATGATGAAATATAGCTTCAAGATACTTGTCGTGCATCAACAATATGTCTATGACAAGTGGGGATGTTCTAAAACTAAATCTTTGTACATCTAGATGGTCCCTAGTGTGTCTAAAACCAGATATGCCTCATATTAATTGGATCCATGTCAATCATCTTGTTTTGAAAATGTCTTATTCTTTTCACAACCACTACATCCATCATTTTATTAATGTAGTGTGATTTTTAAATTACCCTTATGATCCAAGATAGAGTATCACTAACAAAGTTTGCTTAATCACTTAATCAAACATCCTTATGGGTCACCCTTGATTTGTATACCCCACATGGAGTGGGGTTTAAATGATGTTGGGAGATGAATTCTTGGGTCAAATATTTTGTAGAGAAATTTTGAGGAGGTAATGAAATCATTCTCAAAAGTCAAGTTGCATAAAAATAAATGACAAAGTCAAAATACTTTAAGGTTATGTCTAGATCACTAAAACTATATGGTTTTGAGGATATCCTTAATGACATTATTTTCATTCCTTTTTATAAGGCACAAATGAAAATAAAGAGTGTTTTAGGTCACCTAATTTCCCTAAAGGGGATGGGGGGAAAACATACACACATCCTTCATTTTTCAAAAAATAAACAAGAATAAAAGATCTAACATAAAACAAACAATTGTGAATGTTTATTTTAGTTCACCAAAATGAAGTGTTTGTGAAATTTTTGGCCCCTTGGCCTTAGTTAACAACTTGTAAAAATTTCAAAAAATAATCAAACATAAACAATCTAAATTCCTTTTAAGTACCAAATGGAAGTTTTCAAAAGTTAACCATGTTCAAATTAGGCACTTTTTACATCTTGTGTCCTATAATTTTTAAAGGGTTTATGTTTACTTATAAGAAAAAATATCAATGAGAAAACAAGATTTGAAAACTTACTCTCAGGTTTCTCTATTTTTTTAACATAGAGACTGATGTGGGTCTACAAGGACCGATGCCAATCAAAAGTAAATTGGTGTTGGTTACAATAAAACCAATGTTAGTTAACTAGAACTGATGTCAGTTACTTGTGAAAATGTAATAAAAATAAAATGGTTTCAAAAAAAAAGTTGCTATCAAAATAAGCAAAAAAATAAAATAAATATCTTGATCCTATAATAAAATAACCATATAGAGACTTTGAAGCTTGTAAAACTTAGAACAACAACTAGAAGTTCCAAGAAAAATTAAAAAATATGCCTTCTTATATGTTCTACCCTTCACATAGGGATTGATGTCGATTAGGATAAGACTGATGCCAATTAGAGTAAACCAATGTTGATCAGTATGTAAAATATGTGTCTTCAAAAAAACAAAAACACATGAAAAATAAAGACACCACTTAATTTTTAGAGACTTTTAAGGGTGTTTTAGAAGATTTAAGAGTGCCAAATTAGACTCCTTGTGTGGGATATGCGGTCCCACCAGGCGTGCCAATATGTAGAGATGGAAATGGAATAAAAGGTGAATTAGATCATGTGTTAATGAAAAAAACTTTAATAATCATAAAGACCATAACTCACAAAGCCAATTCCCTCAATGGGGTTTTGAAAATGAAATCTAAGAGATAATGAAAGAAGGAATATACCAACAAACCTTCCAAAGAGTGTCCCTCCTCCAAGTACATCTCAAAACATGATTTTTCCTCTGATTTAGTGCTTCAAGTATTTGTCAATGATGAGTGTATTTCTCCTCTATCATCTCTCAATGCACCAATAAACTAGGATCATGAAATTGATCAATGTTATGTCAATAGTGAAGTTATCTTATTATAAATTAATCATAATAACACTACACAAAAAGAGCTTGGAAGATAATTTTGCATAATAAGTTTACACCAAAGAAGCTTAAAAATAGTGGTATTGGCACTCTTATTTATATATCTTTACAAATGATCAGAACCAATAGTAACCATCCATCTTGAGATCAAGATGTGTGGCCATGAATCAATTAAATTTTGGAGGCTCAATCTATAAATATCCATATTATTTTTTGGAAGAAAGGAGCATTAATGAGGCTTGGGATGGATTAAACCTAATGTTTGTTCCATTTATGGCTTATAGATGCCACCCCATAGATGATGTCATTTGATGATACAAATATTAGGAATGAATTTATAACTAATAGATCTTCAATAAATTCCATGGATTTTCCACTCAAGATTTTGATTTGGATTAATTTTCTTAAGTGAGATTAATTAATTTTTATGCAATTCTTTGGAAATTGGTTGCTTGTTTAATCAAACTAATTAAAATATCAATTCACTAATTCATAAATTAACTCAAATATAATTAGAATAAGGTGTTAGTTATATACAAAGCAATACCCTATTTAGGACATTGTCAACATGAAATAACACATGCACATGTCGTGTGCTTATAAATTACAATAATTGACTAGTTTAGAGCATTAAATTGCATTTTTGCCATAATGACTTGAAATGATTTGAAAAAAATTAATAATCACATAAAATGCATTACCCCATTTAGGGATACATTAGCCTAAATTAGTAATTGTATATGAGAATCTCAAACCATTTAGTGTGTTTAATTTATTTTGGCCTAAATTATGCATTTGACAAAATTTTGAGTAAGATTGACAATTTCAATGCAATAGTGTTAGGAATTGGATGTCTACACTTACCACTTTGTCTGATTTGTTTGTTCAAGAAGAGAAACTTATGACCAGTTTTGATTCTAAATAAAATGCCACTCAGGCACTTTTAATCTTAATATTTTTGATAACAATAAAAACTATAAATCTAACCATAATTATTTTGAAGGAAAAAATAGGAATAAGAACTTTGGTAATAAGAATTATAAACCTATGTTTAATGGGAATTGTAATATGTGTGGTAAATTTGGTCATAGAATGGAAACATATTATAAAAACATGGATAAAATTAATAATTAATCTTATAAAAATAACCAAGGGAATAAATATAGTCAAAACAAGTTTAAGAATCAAAATCTAATTAGAATAATAATCAAGATCAGAATGTAATTGCTTTATATGCTGATTTATTTGCTTCAAATGAAAATTAGTGGATTTTAGATAGTGGTGAATTGCACAATATGACTTGTTTATCTAATATTCTATGTGATTCTAGATATATCTCTGATAGAATTTATTTAGGAGATGATTCTTTTTTAGAATCAACTAAACAAGGAAAAGCAAAGTTTTAAAATATTACTATGAATGATGTTTTATATGTACCTAATCTTAAAAAGGATTTTCTATCGTATTCTGAAGTTACAAATGATAATTTCATTATAACATTGCTTAAATAAATTTGGTCCATTAGAAATCAATCTGGTTCTTTGATTGTTGAAGGTGTTCAAAAGAATGGTTTATATATATTTTCCCCTTCTTATACATGTTTTATTTCATCACATAGTAAGAATGAATCTCAGTTATGGTAGAATTATTAGTACATGTTAATTTTAGATTTTTACATGATATGTGTAGAAATAATATTATTGTTAGACTTATTTCTATCCCATATCATCATGAAACTTGTGAGAGTTTCTTATGTGATAAGCAACATATTAACCCCTTTCATAAGAATCATGATGTGAATTCCTCACATCCTTTAGAACTAATTCATATTGATGTTGTAGGACCTCTTGAATTTGTATCTCTTAATGCTTTTTTGTATACTATTAATTTTATTGATGATTACACTAGAATGCTGTTATCATTTTTTATTAAGAAAAAAATTGATATGCTGTCTAAATTCAAGGAATTTAAAGCTAGTGTCGAAAATGCATTTAATTTTTCTATTAATAGATTAATAAGTGATAATGGCGGTGAATATGTTAGTAAATATTTTGATTATTTTTGTATTAGTTGTGTTAATCAAAGGGAATTAACAACTCCATATTCCCCTCAACAAAATAGTATTAATGAAATGAAAAACCGCACCATCATAGAAATGGCTAGGATAATGTTATAATATACAAATGTTCCTAGATTTTTATGGGCCAAAGCCATAGATAATGTAGCACATATTCTGAATAGAGTCCTTACTAAAGCATTGTATCTTTCTACCCCTTTATAAATGTGGACTAAAAAGAAACTAAGTGTGGTTCATTTTAGGATCTTTGGTAGTCCTACTTCTATCTTTATTCCTAAAGTTAAAAGAAAGAAGTTTGATCCCACTTCTTATTCTTGAATTTTTTCAAGTTATGGAGGTAAGACAAAAGGTTTAAGAGTGTATGATCCCTCTACATGCATATCATAAAAAATATAAATGTTCTTATTCTCAAAAATTCCTTTTGTGATCTCTCTATGGAACCTCCTCAGTGTTCTTCTATTGATGAACCTAACTCTCATGTTTCTCCTTGTGATGAAATGGATGCCCTTGAGGAAGTTGATCTAGTTTTAGATAATTTAGAGTCTGAGGAACTTGTTGATGTATATCAGTGTCAAGGACTTAATGTGAACAATAAAATAATATTTTTTAATTTATAGTGTAGGTCCTGGAAGACCCTAGTGCCTAATTTAGTTTTGATGGAATGATTATGTGGACACCACCTTTAGTATGCAAGTAGACCCTATTATAGGGACAACATGAACTCAGTAGTGACACAATATATTTACAATTTATTCAATTTTATGGTGTAAATTACTTTATATTTTGGTAATTTATTATCCAAGTTTTAAATAGATAGGTTAATATTTATAATGAGCATTAATCTATGGTGATTCACATTAAAAATTTTGAAAAGGGAAGAATGGTAGATAAGGAAAGAAGTTTGACATTGTAACATCAAACACCAATATATTTCCTTTATTTCTTTATGATAGTAGTGCAACGAAAACTAGCATTCATGAGATTCCATTTCTAGACTCAAAATGCCATAAATGTAGTGGTGATTTTGGGGTGACTAAAATGCATGTATATTAAAAGCATGATTTAAAAATAGATACCTCCAAAAAATTTATTTAAACACATTTATTTTTAGGGTAGAAGGAAATAGAGCATACATAGGAAAATTTTGTTAGCATAAAAGATAATAAAAACTAACAAAATACATGGAAAACACTATTATCATAATTAACCATTAGATAAATGAGATCCTTTATCATTAAAAAAACTTGAGAAATAGGAAAATATGATAATAATGAAATAGTTAACAAATTGAAAGAATCCTTCTTTATTTGCATTAATTTCTCAAAATCTCTATTTTGAAGTACAATTAAGGGGAAAATCCCCTATATATAGGCCTTTATAATGCCTAATGTAGTTACATTACATGATATTTATCATTTAGATAGAATTTTATCATGTCCTAAACACTAGAGAGTATTCCCTATTCAAAAGATAATCTTTAATAATAAATTTATTGAAAACAGAACATGCATCTCATCAAGGAAAAAGCTTGTTAAAAGGTTATCTTGAACTTAAGGCACTGGGCTAGGATCCTATTGATGTAGATGATTGAGAATCTCCCAATGTAGATGAAGAAGAAGAAATCCCAAGATGGGTCAAATAAGAAGAAGAAGCTCCTGCAATGACCATCTAAGGCCTATTACTTGACTATTTCTCCTCTTTTATCTACCCTTTCTATGCTTTAGAGCACCTCTAGTAATCATTGTCAATAAAAATCAAATAAATAATAAGTTCCTTTATCAATTTGATAATAATACTTGACATTGCATCATGCTTACTCAAGATAGGTTCTATAGCCTCATTGATAGACATTGTGTTTTCTATTCTTTGATTGGTAATTTCTATTAAGTCTACCATTTATTACCCAAAGGTCACTCCTCTAGCCATGGATTGCTTCCTAAATTTCACTATGAAATTTTGTAGTTAGGATTTGAAATCATCCTTTTTAACATTGAAACCATCCTTGTTAATAATATGTGTGATCTTAGCCTCTTTAAGCATAGTTATAACTCTATCAGCTTGTTGGGTGAGAGATTGGCCCATGGATCTCATGTCATCAATCCATTGGTTCAAAGCTTTCCTTATTATAATTATATAGGATTGAGAAATTATCAAATCCTCTAAGAAGATCATGTTCAAGTATTGAAAATTATTCATTCTAATCAACATGACCAAGTTGATTACTTTGTTTTCATAGAACCCGTATGCACCCTCTTCCTTGAGAATCTTATTGTAGACTTCATCCCCTCTTACTTTTTATTGAGGCAAAGTTTTTAGGGTATCAAACATGACCTCAATAGCCCATTCCACTTTGGTTATGGTCTCCTCTATAAATGTTCCTTTATGTTGTTTCTATATCTCAGTCATTATTTATTACAATCTTTTTACCAACTCCATGGCTACATCACCTTATGATTTTAGAGCTCAGAGTGGGTCTTCTTCATATAGTTGTTTTTGACCAGGCTTATCTCTTTCCTTCTTGGTTAACTCAAATAGAGTTTCTTTAGACTCATACATAATTGTATAATCTAGATGAGTGACATTCATCTTGGTTAGCCTCTTCATATATCTAGTTTCTTGTCAAATTCTAGTGAGGTATGTAGAGGGTCTACTATAAAAAAATCTTGGTTCTATATTATAGGCAATTGCATTTATTTTATCCAATATTTATCAAAAATGTCTTCCTAAGGTTGAGTAGATGGAGGTAGTTATTGAATTAGTCTCAATCCCTGTAAGTTAGATATCTAAGAAGTAACTATGAAGGTGACTAAGATAAATGTAGAACTGAGGGATGAGGTGGGAAGTGTCATTCCTAAAGATTAAGAAGAACTAGTGCTAATTAAACCACTAGTTGGGAACAAATAGACCTAGGGGATGAACACAATAGGTCTTTTCTCTAGCAACTAAGGACCTGACCTAGGTATAGGCCTAGGTAGAATTGGAGGTAAATTAGCCATCACAAAGACATTATAAGGGGACAAAATGACAAAAGGGTTAACAATGGGTAGACGCATAGTCACGGGCCTAATCATAGGACTTGTGAGGTGCTTGTAGGGCAAAAATTTCATATTTTTTAGTGTTGGGGGTTCATAAAATATACCAAAGGGATGGTTATATAAAATTTATAGAGGAAAATAAGCACACTCTTGGTTATAAGTACCTAGTTTCTCCTTGATAAGAAGTAATGAAGGTAAATCAAGTGCTAAAGTTGCTAGTGTTGTAGTAGGTGGTGTTATTGCCTCCACCAAAGATGAATGTGACATCATTGATGGTTCTATAGATGTTTCTCTTGAAACATGACCTTGATCAATGTATATTTTATCATTATCTCTTTCCTTCTCCAAAGTAGGAGATAATGCCTAAAATATCCTCTAACTAAGCTAAGGGTTAGTTGGCATTTACTCTTCAATACTTGTGACATAAACTATGGATGAAGATGTTCCTACCTGAGCATCTTCAAGCTAAAAAACTTCATAGAAACCTACATATTTTATCTTTCCCTTAGCTTGTGGGATATTAGTGGTCTTTAATATCTACTTCACCTCTATGTCATTGGTTGTATTGATGTAGAATGTATCTTCATATTCAGGATAATGATGGTAGGTGATGTTTAGGGCTTCCCTATGCTTGATGCAATGCTTGAAAGTTATATGTTCAAAGTCTCACTATATATTTCCATATCTTTCTAAGTTGAAGGTGGGATTTTTCTTTGTAGCAACAATGACTAAGTTCCAATTCTCTATTATAAACTAACTAATGTTAAATATCTGGGGATGGACCAATCCTCTCTTCTTTATCTTGCATAGCCCATCTACACTTGTGAGTAATTGAAAGGAAATTTCTTGTTCATCCAACTTTTCTAGCACTTTATTAGGAAATATGAGGTGAGTTTTTTAATTCTAACTATCCTCATCACTATGTAGTTTGGATAGTACACATAGGATCTCAAGGTGCTCATCATTGTTTTAAGTTCCTCTAATAGTCTAGGCATGGGCCTCTCATGGATTTACTTGTCTAGTATAGGATAGAAGTGTTCAAAAATTTACCTCATCTCTTAATTTCAATTACACACTCTCACCTTGGAGAAGGTATGAGGCACAGGGCACTTCACCTTTGGATCCCAATTGGTGAACTATGGGAACTTTTAGGTGGCATAGATGGAATCCACTAGGTAGGACATCATGTAGAAATGATCCCCCTAGTTGTCCATGACCCTTTTGATTGATGATACCAGGCTATAGAATATGATTTATCCTAAATGTGTAGTCTTTACATCATCTATTATCATATATAGAAGTGGAGCCCACTTCTCATCTACATGGCATGTGTCTTCAGCCCTATGAAATTGATTTATCATAACCATTTCCATTCACACTCCCTTCCTAAATTGGGTGATAAGGATTTGGATAATTTTGTATTTTCATAAAAATTTCCACTTATTCTCAGTGCATTATCTCAAAAATTCCCTGATATAATGTGTAGAGCCATTGGGTGATAGTTTCTTGATTGTAAACAATCTCTAATTTGGAAATATCATATAATATTGAAAGGTTAGCATGGATAAAAAATTAATTCATTGACCCAAATTAAAATACTTAATCATATTGTTAACATGCTTGGATTAAAGAAAAATTTGGTAGACTAAGTCTATGTAAGGGAGTACCACTAGGTTAGATGCAGCATTTTGTAAACCTACAAATTTGAGTGATAAAATTTCTAGCCTATCTTCTACCTCATTCAAACCTTTTTCATCATTATTGTCTCTATTTATATTTATTTCTACATGGTATAACAAGTCATTATAATGTTTTTCTTTGGTGGCCAATGCAACAGATTTGAAATTGGTGTCTTGGAAGATGATGTTTATTCCATAAGAGTATAGAAATGGAACTTGTTCTTATTTTCTAGCTCTAGATTTTCCATCTTCAACCATGTTTTCAATTTTTTTATTAATAAGCTTGAAAATTACTTAATGGTGACTAAATGTATATACATCTTTAGGAAACTTATAGAATACTTTAGAATTTTTAGTAGATAACAACTGAATGTGATCCAAATGCTTTGAGATGGTAAGATTAGGGATCCAAATTCATAATTTAAACTAAATGATACAAGTTACAAATGTAAAGTATTTTCAACTCACTTTAATTTAAAGCTCAGGTGTATCTTCATTTTTATTCTAACATCTTTGAAATTTTATTTTGTGAAATCAACCAATCATTACCTTCTCTTTGTCCATGTGGCCTATCATCATAGGCTTGAAGTTTTTAGTGAAGTGAATTGGATTTATATCTATCAAAACAAACTCCATCAACATTTAATTCATACCTATAAATAGAAATTTGTGGATATATGTGCACCACCTAGGTGCAATAATTTACATGTACTTGACACTTGGTGCATTTTCATACTCTTTAGCCTTCTATTTTGAACATTAAACTATTTAGGTGGATTGGGTGATACCATGCCAAGTATCATATTTTGATTGAATCAATTTTATATAATTATTGTGTGGCTCAACCCTTTTAATCTTTGGGCTAAAGTGGTTTAAGACCTATACTAGTTTTCCAAGTGGAAAACTCTCATTGGCTCATGATATTATGCTACTTTGCTATATGAAACATTTAATGGACCCAAATACTATGACACTTTACCAAGTGTCATCTTTTGATTGGATTGATTTTCATTAGGATTCATGATTTACTTTGGTCATGTTATTACCATGAGATAGGGGTCCACATGTCCTCAACCCATTGCTCCCAACCACCATGTGGCTTCCACATAATATCTATTTATCCAATATTTGGTGACTAAGTGCCAAGTGACATTTTGTCATGCAATCATAGTATTATTGAAATTGAACATTGCACCTTAGCCATGGGGGGTGTGAAGGGAATGATCAAGTTTTAAGTGGCATGATGTGATTGGATCATTTTATTTGGGACTCTAGAAATTAATTGGGATCTTAGAATGTTGTGACTAAGTTTCACATGACACACTCTGATTGAGTTATAACCCCTTTGTAAGATAAAGTGTAATGATTGAATGATAAGTGGAACATTCCTATTAGGCTGTGTGGTCACAAACCTTATAACTCCTCAAATAAAATTGATGTGAATGAGTGCCAAGTGTCATGATGTGATAGGGTTATATGGTTGTGATACCTTCTATAAAATAATACGATCCTTAGAGGGTTGAAACTAGGTTCCATATGGTAGACTTTGATTGGGTTGCTACATTACGAGACTTTATAACTTTTTATTTGAGAAATTAGAGTCCAATGATTGAGTTCTAAGTGGTAGGATATGATTGGGTTGTTGGATCATAATTTTTTTTCAAAGGCTAAAATAAATGAAACAAAGACTAGAATTTTATGTGGTTGAGTGATTAGTGCATGCAACACTATCACATGTCAATTAAGGATGATATGGCATTAGGTTCTTGTATAAATGATCAAGTGCTAAAGTTAGAAAATTATGAGATAAAATAAAAGGGATAAGTCTAAATTTTTAAACTTTGAGTATGAAATATGAATTGGACCCTAGTTTAAAACCTAACATCAAGGTACATCATATTCTCAAATATGAATTTTGATATAGTTAAAGAAATATGATGATTTAAAAATTGTAATTAAGAAAATTTTATTGGGTTCTAAGGAGAATGCCTTTGGGTATTTGAATTTAACCCCTTGTAAGAATAATTCTAAATAAGATAGATCATTATAAATATTAGTAAACTATTTATTAATGAAATTTTTAAAAATTACTTCATTAATTATTTTCCACAGACTAACATGAATTTTAATATTTCAAGTCATACAAAGGGTTTTAATCATGTGGTACCAAGGGTAAGGTATATACTTAGGGTGAATGACCCAATTTTTTCATAGGGTCCCAATTTTCTAAAGAAAATGGGGAGTGTTGATCTCAATAAATGGTGACCTATGTGGGAAACATAACAATATGTTAGAATTCAGATATCCTAGTTTAGAATATAGTCATCAAGTAGTCATTGCTTGGTTAATGTAAAAAATATTAGAATTGGTAATATATAACTAATAACTTTCCCCTTTAAGGATTAAATATTGATAATATGAAAACCGTTCATACTATGTGTGTTATTTAAATTTATTGACCAATATGTCTTTCATTTATAGAATCAATGGCTTCAAAATTTATTGCTTTGAGCATGAATTCTATGTAATCAATATATATATATATATATATATATATATATATATATATATATATATATATGATTATGATCATGTTTTAAGGGGATGTCTTAGGCATTTCTCTAATGATAGCTAGACATCCATAGCTCTAATAGAGATACATTTGGCTTCACTCTAGGCCTTGCTCTACTACTAGCGAGGTGTCCATAACCCTAATGGAGGTTACCTGAATCACCTTCAAAGGAATGCAGATTATAGTGTCAATTCTATTTCAAATTAATACACATATTTAATTTTTTTTGCAAACCCTTAGAGGTTGGGAACAAATTTATTGGATAGGTTTTAAGGGATTTTAGAACTTTTGGTCAAGAACCATCCAATTTCAGTGAGTGAATTCTGCCCAAGCAATCTTATGATGTGAGATTAAGTACCAGTATGTATGGGCTTTTATAAGTTTAATACCTTAATTAAGTCAAACACATGCTTTTTGGAACTATATTAAAATCATAATAAAACCATAAACTCCGTGAATGTCAACTTTAAAATTAGATCCTTTCATTGTTTTAAACCAAAACATAGTGTAGTTTCTCATTTTGGATAACTAACTATTGGGATGTACATAGGTTTACAATTAAACCTTCATATTTCAAAACTTGGGGTAAATTCAAGAGAAATAGGGGAATTTTCCCAAAGGGCTTATTGCTAATCTATAGCACACAACAACTAAACTAAGGAAAGAAAATAACTGAAAGCAAAAACATAATAGGAAAGCAAAGTAGGAAAGAAACTAATCTACCCCTACCTATCATATACTAAACCAACTCATAGCTCTTTGGTGGGGGTTTAAGGGGTAGCAAATAAATAGTGCTTCATGTACTATGAATTCATTAATAGAGTTAAGTCATTTCCTTGGAGGTCTTTCACTTTGAATGCATTATCACCTAGTATCCTTTCAATTTGATATGACCCAATCCAAAGGGGCATGAATTTGTCATACTAGCCTTTTTATAATGAGATTTGTCCCATAATAGGACCATATCTAAGATTTGAAACATTTTTATTTTATAACTTTTGTCAAACCACCTTTTGATTACATCCTGGTGTTTGCTAAAATTCTTAAGGGCTTCATCTCTAGCATTTTCTATCTGGATGATATTCAATATTATTGACTAAACTCTTTCATCATCATCCATATACTCAGCCATGAAATCATAAGTGGGTAGCTATAATGTGATGGTAAATATTGGTTACTACCCATACACCATTAAAAATAGAAATGAATTCAAAGCCTACTTATACCAGGTTCGGTCTGCCCAAAGAGATATTTAAAAAGTGACTACCATTTCCTTGGATTTTTATCTACTAATTTATTTATTGCATTCATTAAATTCTTGTTTTTCAACTCTAAAATAACATTTATTTTTAGATATTAGTTCAAGGAAAACTTGACAATAATCTTGTTATCATATGCCCATTCTATGAATTCTATAGACTAGAAATCTAGGCCATTATCACCCACTAAAGATAAGGGGCCCCAAATTTAGTTGTAATATTCTCCTCTAAGAATTTGATTACATAAATTTACCTATAGTTATTAGTGGTAATTGATTCAATCCATTTGGTATAATAGTAAGTGGTTATCATCACAAATTTATGGCCTACTGAAGATTTAGGATTCATTACTCCAATGAATTCTAATCCACATTGGGTAAGTGACCTTTTTTTCAATTACTAGCTCTATAGGCATAGTTGTTATTACTTATCTACTATCAAACACTTGAAATTGATGGCATGCTTGAACGTGAGCATGTGCATCCTTGAATATTATAGACCAATAATAGCCTACTCTAAGTATTTTGTGGGTAGTGGTTTTGTGAGAAGGGTGTCCACTTCCCAATTTTACATGGAAGTTATTGAGCATGTCCATAGCTTCCTTTATAGAGATACATCTCAAATAGATGATTTGATAGATATTTTGTAGAGGAATGCTCTTTTAATCATGAAGTGTGAAATTTTGAGCCTAAGGGCCATTCAATAGGTAATAGACAATGTCTTTGTACCAATCTTCACTTGAGACCTGGTTTACTTCCACCTAAAAAACATCAATCTAAGGGTCAGCCTTGGTGATTAACTAAATTAAACCTTGGCACCATACCATATTGGATGAATTAATCTTCATGTCATATTCTTGGATCTTGGTCATCCATTTTCCTCATCTTTCTCCTAACTCATTCTGGATAAGCATAAGTTAAATGGTAGGGTGAAGTACAATTGCATGAGTCTTGTTTCAGAGGATGTAATGTCTAAACTTCTTTACAGCCTTTACCAAGGTGTACACTTGTTTATCTAGGAGTGGGTTTCTCAGTTAAACATACTTTAAGTCTATACTCATGTTGGTAACTAAATTTTCTTTGTTGTCAAGTTTTTTTTGTTAATATGGTAGCAATTATGTGGTCAAAAGCAAATGCATAAAGGTATAAATCTATACTAAAATCTAGTATAATCTACATGGGTGCATGTATTATGGCTTCCTTGATGTCTTGGAAAGATTTATTAGCCTTGGGCATCTAATCAATTTTTGATTCATTTTTCAACATGGAATTTATGGGTATGATAATTTTTGTGAAACCTAAAATGAATTTATGTATAAAGTTAATTTTCCTTAAAAATGATTTTAACTCTTCTTTACTATTAATAAAATCAACATTAAATTTAAAATTAACTCTATAAAAGTCAATTACCATACCATATTTCATGATTATTTTTCCCAATATTTCACCTTTGGTTACATAAAAGATGCTTTTCTTGGGGTTTAGAGAGATACCAAAACTCCTAAATTTCTCTAGAACCTTTTGAAGGTGAATCATGTGATATTTTTTATTTTTAAATAAAATGGTTAAGTCATCCATGTAAATAACAATGTACTTACCAATTATTCCTTAGATAGCATGATCCATGTCACATTTACAAGTATCCCTAACATTGATGAGTCTAAAAGGCATCGTTCTATATGTGAACATTATTCACTTGGTTGTGAAGGTAGTCTTCATCCTTTCTTCTTTGTTAACTAGCACTTGGTTATATCTAGAGAAGATATATAACAAAAACATCATTTGAGAGTCACTAAAAATTTTAATTACCTTATCTAAAGAGGGAAATGGGTATTTATCATTTTCTAAAGATCTATTAAGGTTATAAAATTCCACATAAATTCTAATTTCACTAATTTTCTTCCTAATTAGGACTAGGTTAGACACCCATGTGGAGTGTCTGATTGGGAAGACATTTCTTGCATGTAGTAACTTATTAACTTCCTTATAAATGAAAGGCTCCACAATAGGGTTCACACATCTTTGTATTTTACTAAGGGGTTTACATGTTTCCTATAAACCAATTTTGGTCTACATACCAAATTTTTCCTAGTCCAAGAATTTAGTAAAAGTAGTAGAAAAGTCTAAATAGGCAATTTGTAGAAGCCATATCTTACATGTGTGGCAATCTCCAGAAAAAGTGATCACATGTATTTGTCTATCTTGATCCATACTTTCTACATGATAAGTTTAATATCATCTACTAAATAACATTAGAAAATTTTCATGTTCAATGTTGGCTCATTAGTTAGATTTTTCTAAGTTTCCCATACTTAGCCAAATAAGCTATGACATCACCAAGGCATCATGAAATCTAGATATGGATCGATCAACTTGATGATTTTTATATATTCACTTCACATGTATTTATCTATTTTGATCATAATTACTACATGCTAAGTTTAAGATCATCCACTAAATAACAATATAATTTTTTCATGTTCAAGGTTAGCTCATCAGTCAGATTTTTCTAAGTTTCCCATACTTAGCCAAATAAGCTATGACATCACCAAGGCATCATGCAAACTAGATATGGATAGATCAACTTGATAATTTTTATATATTCACTTCACATGTATTTGTATATCTTGATCCATAATTACTACATGCTAAGTTTAAGATCATCCACCAAATAACAATAGAAGTTTTACATGTTCAAGGTTGGCTCATTAATCAGATTTTCCTAAGTTTCCCATACTTAGCCAAATAAGCTATGACATCACCAAGGCATCATGAAAACTAGATATGGATTGATAAACTTGATAATTTTTATATATTCACTCAGAAGACTCCCAAGACTATTGGATCAAATGGGCTCATCCTTTTTAGTATCAAAAACATCTCTTGAAAATGTGGTTCCTTCATGACTTTTGTACTTCAAGTTATAGACCTTTAAAGTTTGAACTAAAACATAAGATGTTCATGCTAACATCAAAATGAAGTTGGGAAAAAATATATCTGTGCCTAAATTTGGATGTTATTATAATGTCATATACACCTACATGGATGTAAAATGATGTTAGCACAAATGCATATTTTAATCAAGGAAAGTAACCATTTGGGTCCTTAAAAGGTTTGAAGTTAGTCAAGATCTAACAGTCCAAAATAACCCTCATATAAACACATAATATCTAATGATTTGCACTAGAGTCAACCAAGTCAAAAGTTCCCCAGGTTAAAGCCTTTAAAAATCTAAAAGTTGGACATAATCTAATAGTGTGAGATAATCAAGCCAAGAAACAATAGAGTAAATCACTAACAAAAGGATGGGTCCAAGCTAAATCAATGGCTCATGGGAATTCATGCACATCAATATCAATGGAGCAAGATAAGTCAAAGAGGGTTAGAGGATCTTAATGATGAATACAAAGAGGAAATGTGTCCAAAGTTAGTGGGTCTGGGTAGAAGATCAAAGACTCATATGCATTCATACATCCATATCTAATGGTGTGAGTGGATTCAATAAATAAAAAGGATTTGTAGGACTAATAATCATAAGGATAGTTGGATCAATGTGTCAACAAGCCAAGTGAGCATTGAAAACCAATGAAAATTAAGGTCGAGAGCAATGGTGATCCCAAGATTCTTGATAAGGGTTGAAAGGCTATTTTTGAACATGAAATTAAGGTTTTGTAGAGTCTTCCTGACACCATTGAATTTGTTTCAAATGTCATAGAGTGGTCTAATTTATACAGTCAAGTATGAATAATATAAATAGACCACTATTTAATCTTAATGTAGACCTCTAGTTCAATGTTTTTTGTCTTATAGGGTTTGTTCTTGTAACTAGTTTTCCATTTCTAAAGAAGGACCTATATATAATGAAATATTGGATCTTATAGAGATAAAGTGGGTATTTTTAGACCCAATGGGATATAAAAGGTACTATACGGTTTATGGGTCTATTTTAATAAAAGGACTAGGAAAACCAATGACCTTAAATTGGTTTTACATCTACTAGACCTATATAAATGGAACAATTATGGGTTTTTTATGCAAAGGTTCTCATTATAGTCATATAAATGCAAAATTTGGTAACTTGAGTATGGATAATGACACCTAATCCATAGGTCCATTTTGCTCTCTCTCTTACCCTTCTTAGGCATGTTTTCATAGTTTCCAAATCATCTATAACCTTTCAAACTGAACCTTTACTGACCTAAGCTACTCTTTCTATGATAAATCCATCCCCCCCATGTATCCTAACCTTAGGAAAATAGTGCCCAAAATTGGACTACAATACTGAAACTCTGGTTGTCTTGTTTCTAGCACTGTTATCCAAGTGCAAATTTGGTTCAAATAGTTATATTATTATGGATCCTTATCCTAATTCATGTCAACCTAACATGAATTCATTTAACCCAGTATCATTAAATATCCTATAAGAGGCCATTGAAAGTCCATTTAGAAGGGTTGACACTCATTTACAAGTGAGAAGCAAGAATACAAGAAAGACTACTCAAGCACTCTTCCTTATTCTCTACATATAGCCATCCAACAATCTTTCAAGCTTATTTAAACCTTTACACCAATACCTAGTCCACCAAGTTTTGCATTTACTTTCATTTTCATCACACTATTACACCAATTAATTTAATGGGAGAACTACATATAGCTTGATCCCTCCTCGAAGTATTAGTATGTAGGTAGTGTGCCCAAAAATAAGGTGTGAAGTGCGTCCAACATATCCTTTAAAGTTCTATTTAATTGTATAGAACACACAAGCACATGAAGAATCATCTCTATAGGGAGTTCCATAGATAGTGAGGATTTGAAATTTGGTATACAATCTCACACACACATTGTGAAAAAACCCAAAAAAATCATATCTCGATGAGGAGTTTGGCTAATAGTGACAAGACTAAGATTACAACACTAGACAATAGGGTTTTCTATTTTTGATGGTCCTATCCAATCAAGAAATGAAATCAATATCTTAGTTTGTAATAGTGTCCTAGTCTTATTCCTCTAGTATTAGACTCTAGTCGTAGTAGCATGGAATAAGCTAGGTCATATTTTGTCTCACTCATTACTATTTTTAGAAAAGGCAAAAATACTATTTATTTACACAAATCAGTATCTTAGTTATTGAATATTATTTACTAATTTTATCTACTCAGACCCATTTATTATTTATTAATTAAACATCTAATTTCCCAAAAATAATAAAACATTTGGTGAACCCAACTTACTTTGAATTTTGCATAAAAACCCTAGAAACCCTAGGGTTCATAAGCTAATTTTTCCCATAAATTTCCAAATTTTTTATTAAATATTAAATTTAGAAATTCCTCTCAAATTTTAAAAATTTGTAGTAAATTTTAAAATAAATTTATTTCAAACCCTAGTTGCATCAACTAGCTCTAAGTAATTTTCCAATTATTTTCTAAATTTTTAACTGCATATTAAAATCAAAAAATCACTTCAAATTTCAAAAATTCCTAGTATTTTTTTAAAATATTTTTTGAAAAATCCATAGTTTCATGTACTAGCATCCATTTTTCTTCTTGAGGTATCACCTTACATCCATACTCAAATTACAAAAACATTGCTCATTTATTTATAAACTTTTCTCACATTTCTTATAAAAAATAAAGAAACCCTAATGGGCCCTATCATGTACATGAATGATGAAGTCTATCATATGTTAGTAAAAATTTTCATCCTTTGCATTTCATGTTTAATTTTCATAATAAGTGATGATATTACAATATTTATTGCTAAAATTACACAAGATTTCAATATTCCTTTTGCATACTCTCTATCTTTCATATGGAAAAATTTTCAAGTTTATCATGCTAAACATGTTATCAATATTATGTTACAAGTCAAATATTTTTATGCATTTAGGCACAAAATCATGTTCTCTATCCTTTACTTTCTATTTTCCATATGGAAAAGTCTCCATATTTATCATACTAAACACATAAAAAATGTTATGTTGCATATCAAAATTTTCTATGCATTCATGCACAATGTTGCATTTTTTTATCTCTTACTTGCTATCTTAGCTATGGATTATTCTTTATAAGTATATATTTTCACAAATAATCACTCAAATAAAATGAATTTCACTCTACATTCATGATTTCTACCTTAATGCATAGAACTCATTGTATATTTTTAAGTATCTCCATATCATTACTAGACACCAGTGAACACTAGCGGTTATATCCATCCCTCCTTCCTTTGAACTTGGTATATCTAGCTCTCATCCCGCACCTACTACTAGATCTATGCCTATATTAGATTAGGCAATCCATGTTATCACCTAAGTTTATGAAGATAGGTAGGTTGATTACACCCATGGCTATAGCTTTCTCACTCAGACTAGCATCTTGTCAAACACAATTTCTATTCTTGAAATCCTTCAACAATCCAATATTTACAAGGATGTTTTGTAAATATCCCTTTGTAATACCAAATTTCCCATTTCATCTGAACTAGCTTATGTTGCATCTATCCTCAACACAATGCAATGGATTCAAGAACATATTTCCTTTATAAAAGAGGATTTACCCCCACAACACATCATTTCAAAACACCTCCCTTTGTATATTTAATTATGAATCAATGATGTAGGGGTAAAATGAGTATTAGTCAATAACAGTTTAAGACTCAACATTTGCAACATTTCCTTTCTTAAATGTCTTAATATACAACCTTATGACCTAGATCATTTTGATATGAACATCAAAGGTTTTGAAAACATTCCATAGAAATTCATGGGTCAAATAACACTTAACCTCAAATTAGGGCCTAAGACACTACCAATTACTTTCCAAGTCATGCCAAATGACCTTAACTATAATTTATTACTTGGTCATCCTTAGATTCATGATATGCATGCAGTCCCTTCTATACTCCATGCCTATCTCAAATTTACTCACAAAGGATACATATACACATGCCCAACTAATTATGAACCTTTTAAATACTATCAAGTTGCTGACACACCACCAAATTATATTCGACACTTTAATCCTGGTTATTTACCTATGCAACCCATTATTCACAATGTATCCTCGAACTATGTAACGCATCAACAAAATCCAAATTCCATAATAAGATCAATACCAAATCACTAATTCACCTCACCTTTTGCACTTAAATTCTTTAATAAAATGGGATATCATGGCAAAGGCCTTAGAAAGCATGAACAAGGAATCATCAATCCTATCAAGGCATCTACACAGCATGGAACATAAGTGGTAGGATATTAGTTTACCTATCCTCATAGTAAACCCTCTTCCACCACTTCAAAGCATATCAAGTTTTGTCCACCCACTATGTCGATATATTACACCATTAATCATACTTTAACATTATCATTAATCTAACCTAATTTCATTGATGATAAAAATCTATAAGACATGTTCACATTAGATGTTTTTTCCAACGATGAATCCCTCCTACAATTTCTTGGAGCATATGAGGACCTCCCATCTTGTTATCATAAAAATAGATTTCCTCGTCACACAAATGCCCATGAATATTTTGGATAAATTCTAAACTCAACCCAAGAAATACCAATTGACTCAAATGATACTATCCCTACCACTCCTTACACACTCAATCATTCCACATTGCTTAATGAAGAAACCATAATTTCAAATTTAAAAATGATCAAGATCACTACATTGTCTTATTATCTTTTTCCCTCTAAAAGGAGAAATATATAAATATCCATCAAACTTTAATAGATTTCTTAGAACTTTTTTATTGGTCTTACTTAGATATGCTAAGAATTGATACATCTATCACCATCCATCAAATTCCCTTATACCCAGATGTTAAACTAGTTAAGCAAAAAATTCACAAAATCCATCCTAAGGTAGCTATCTTAGTCAAAGATGAAATATAATGCCTCTTATATGTTGGCTTTATTTGATCAGTAACATACCCTAAATGTATTTCCAACATAGTCCCTATAGTTAAACCTAATAGACAAATTTAGTGTTGTTCCAATTCTCAAGATTTAAATAAAGCATGCCAAAAAGAGGAATTCTATTTGCCTAATATTGACATGATCATCAATTCTATAGTTGGGTATGAAATGATATCATTCATAGATGGATTTTCTAGATACAACAAAATAAAAATCACTGACGAAGATAAGGAAAAAACATCTTTTATAACACCCTAGGTCACATTTTGTTATATTGTCATGCCTTTTAGATTAAAAAATGCTAGAGCCATGTATCAATATACCATGACACATATCTTTCATGATTTAATTCACTATACAGTTGAGGATTATGTTGATTATATATTATCTAAATCCAAGCAATGACAACATCATGCTATTGATTTATGAAGGATATTTCAATAACTTAGACTATACAATGTCTAACTAAATCCAAAGAGATGTGTGTTTAGATTTACATTAGGTAAACTCCTAGGTTTCATTATCTCATAACATGGAATCGAAGTTTATCCTAATAAATTCAAAGCAATTATCGATATGTCACCTCTAACTAATTAAAATAACTTAGATCCATACAAGGCAAGATCTAATCAATCCACCATTTCATAGCTCAACTTGCTGACAAAACTCAATCATTTACTCAACTACTAAAAAAAGATACAATGTTTATTTGGGGCCAAGCTTGTCAAGAAAGCTTTGATATAATCAATTAATATATTCTTAATCCATATATTTTAGTACCACCTATCCTAGACAAGCCTCTCCTACTATATATCTTAACAACAAATCATGTATTAAGAGCACTCTTAGCACAACATGATGATCAAAATACAAAATGAGAAGTTTATTACATCAGTTTCACATTGGTTGATTATGAAAAAAATTACTCCCTAATATAAAAACTATCTCAAATTAGTTTTTACCACACAAAAACTCTAACATTACATGGTCAATTTTGAGACTCAAGTTATCACAAAATTAAACCAATTAAAGTTCCTACTGGCCAAAGCACATCTTTCTAATTGCATCACAAAATGGGTTATTTTATTAACAAAATTTGACTTAAAAATAGTTTGATAAAAATCAACAAAGGGCTAGATCATTGCAGACCATTTGGTAGTAGCACCACTATTAGATATCAACCCTCTTAGTGACACATTCAGATATGATTTCACCACCTATTCTACTCATTTGAATATCTAGAATATTTTCTTTGATGTCTTTCAATGCACATCTAGGGCAAGGGAAGGCATTATCTTTATCAATCCTTTTAGTCACATAGTTCCTATAGCATACTGATTAAGTTTATCCTACACCAACAACATAGAATAATATGAAAAACTTATCTAAGGACTATTCATTACCCAATTCCTGTAAATTGAATCTATTGAAGTCTTTAGTAATTCCCAACTTGTGGTCTATCAAGTAAATGATTTTTATCAAACAAAATAAGAGCACTTTATCTAATAACACAACATGGTACAATGTTTGTCATCACAATTTAACTACTTTTCTATTAAGAACATCCCTAGAAAAGACAACAGACACATAGATGCAATGGTTAGTGTTGTCTCTCTTATTCCCATCGACATCAATGATGATCAAGAAATATTTACAATTAAATGATTATAATCACCATCAATATCCAATGTGAACTTGATCACTCTTTACATCTTAGCTACTACATGAAGTTTTGTAACCCCAAAATGGTTATCTGATATTTATAACTTTCTAAACAAATATATTACACTAGACACTTTCTCCTAAAATTACAAACATAAGTTACAAAAACAAACAATCTATTATGTAAATGTTGGTGGGGACCTTTTTAAATTATCCTTCGATGGATACTTACTATGATTCTTAACCTTATCAAAAGCCAAAATTGCTTTAGCTAAAATACATGATAGTGAATGTGGTGGTCATTTTAGCAAAAAAGCCATGTCACACAAATTACTTCAACAATGGTACTACTAGCCTACCATTGAAGATAATTATTTAAAATAAGCAAATCTATGCAAAAAATGTTAATGAAATAGTAATCTACAATGTGCACCATAAAATAAACTACAACCTATCATCTCTCCATGGCCATTCATGGTATGGGGATTTGATCTCATTGGAAAAATTAACCCTAAATCTATCAATGGACATAAATTCATAATCATAGATACAAAATACTATACCAAATGGGTGGAAGCAGTTCCACTTCAATCTACCCTAGCTGAAGACATTTTCAGTTTTATCATGTCTCATATTATTTCATTCTTTGGCCTACCGATAGCTATCATCTTTGATAATGGAACATCATTCAAGAATATAACTATCAAAATATTTTGTATCAAATACAAAATTAAGCACACATTCTCTACTCCATATTACCCACAAATAACTTCTCAAGTAGAAGCTACTAATAAAACTATCAATATCATTTTAAGCAAAGCAGTGAAAATTTAGAGATGATTGGCATAATCAAATAGTTTTAGCATTATGGGCCTATCACAAAAGTATATGTATGTCTATAGGAGCTAATATTTATTTCCTCATTTATGGTACAAAATTAGTCTTACCATTGGAATTATAAAACCCATCTCTCCATGTCTCCCTTAAAGGTATTATCACTAATGATCAATATCATGAAAAACATCTACACCATCTTTAATAGTTTGACCATATACAAATTCAAGTTGTATAACACCTCAGAATCTACCAAAAATGTATACAATGATATTACAAAAAATGAGTTCACACAAGAGAATGCAAAGTTAATGATCTTGTTCTCAAATAAAACCTTCACAATGCCAATGTAAAAGAAGAAATCAAAGGAAAATTCAAACCAAATTAGCTAGGTTCATATATTATTACCAAAAATCTTAGCCCTAAAGTGTATCATCTAGCCTCACTTGAAGGAAAGAAACTCAAAAACCCAATGAATATTATGCATCTACATAGATTCCATGTCTAGGATGCCATTTGACATATTATAGTATACATAATTTTTGTTTAAAGCATAAGTTTACATAGGTTATTTCAAAAATTAAAAAAACATTCAAATATATCCAAAAACATAACATTTCAATTGTATACATCATCTATGCTTTAAATTACTGCTACTATGCTAGGACTTACATTTGTTATTTAATACTGTTTTTTGTTGATTTATCTACATTACCATCCTTCACTTGATCTTCTTTGAGTGTGTGTAGTGACATCTAGATCCTTGACTGCTTCACTCTACCCATTGTGGGGGCATCCAACTTCTACATTTGAGACACACATTGATATACATAGTGACTAGGGGTATCTTCTACATGACTAAACCATTTACGTTATGTCATTCCTATACTACACACTCCAAGTTATCATGTTGATGTACATTACTTGCTAGCTTATATAGATTACTATATTGACATTTCACTAGTATCTAACACTTGTGTATCTCTTATCATATACCTAGTCTTGTATTAACATGTCTTACATACTTTCACTCTTGCTTTGATTAGTTAGATGTGATTCTATCTTTCCAGTTATTATATTCTTTCTCTTCTTGCTTAGTGTATCTTGTTGGATTGTATTTCTAGTTCCTTCTTGTCTTTTGTGTGTGCCTTAGGAAATTCACCATTATCATTTGATTCTATTAATGTGTGTGTACCTTTGGACATTTTCCAATGTCCCTTGATTGTACTCTATTATGTGCATGTGACCCTCATGCTAATCTTGCTTATTCTATGGTATGTGTATGTGGTATTTGAACATTCCTTGTATGTTTGCTTTCTAGTATGAGTGACATGTGCCCATGTCCCTTATTTTTTCGTCCCCTTGACCACCCTTGCATGATTTTTTCTTTTTGATTTATATTCTTGTTGATTGATTATTTATCCTTGTTTGTAAATGCCATGATCCATATCATGCATTTATCTTGATTTTTTGGATGCCATGATGGACATCATGCTCCATCACTCCTTGACATCTAACAACTAGAAACTAATAACTAACAACTAAAACTTTCAATTATAATTTAGTATATTACACATGATTTTATATGGTTATATCTATCTAGGCATACCCTTATTGATCTAAAAATCTCTCAATATAAATATTTCTATATCTCAACATATCTTATCAATTATCATTAATATATCATATATCTATGTAGCATATCACACTTATAGGGATATTTATTTTGAGGGTAGTCATAGTAAGGCCTTCATTCCTACCCTCAAAAGAGTGGGGGGGGGGGAAATAGGGGTTTTGGCACATAGATTAAAGCTCTTAACAGTCAAAAAATTAGTTTTGAGAACACTCAGAATAGAAACTAGACATTAGACTAGACAGAACAAACTAAGTAAACATCAAATAAAATAGAACAATCATCCAATTTGGCCTTGGAAAATAGTGCCAAAGTTATCCTATAACACTGTATAATAGGGTGTCCTATTTTTGGTGCTTCTATCTAGATAGAAAAAAAATTAATATTTCTAGAAATAGATAGAAATGTGAGTTTAGTTATAGGTTTTTTAGTATAGCACAATCCATATTTAGCATGTTTTAGTACAATTTTTGCTCAGAGAATCAAAATATAGGGTGACTCATGCACAAAATGATGGTTCTCACTTTTATTTTTAGATTAGGTATTTGATATAACTTCTAGATCAAAATCCATATTCTAGACACCAATGATTAAGGGTAATGCTTGTGGCACATTAATCCTCCTCTTTTTTTGAGTTCATTTTACTTCCCAACCATTTCTCAGTAGTTTTGTTCCTTAATCCATCTACAGGTGGTTGGCATCCTTTTTCAAGTTTGGCTTTCATACAAGCTTAACTTTTCAAGTACCCAAGTTCTCAATTTGGATTTTAGATAAGCCTATTTCACTAGTTTAGGAGTGGATTTCATACAAGCCTAATCTCCATCTTTCAAAATGGCCAAGAGTGGCTTAGTTTATAGCATACATTTGGCTATCCATGCCAACATTGTTAGATCATAGTACATTCATGGGCTTTAAGAGCCATCTCATATGACATCTATTCCATACCGGTATTACTTCATATCTTCACTTAATGGGGAAATGATGGATCCAAAGGGTCAAGTTTTGTATTATTGAGCCACCTATTTAAAGGGATTGGACACATATTCTAAGCATCGATTAACACATACATGATTCATTAGCTTCACTCAGTAGGTGATGATGGAGACAAATGACCTACCTTTGCATTTTTAAACCACTTCCAAGGAATTGAGCACTTATCTCTGTTCATGATATTAATTTTGATACAACACACACCCATCATAATCCATCATCATAGTATGTTTTGTATTGGATCACATACTCGGTGAGGTGTATTCATTCCTTTCTCTTCTTCTCTCTCTTACCCTACTTTTGTACACTCTTATTTTAGATATAGTATATCTAGTAGATATTGATTTACTCTATGTTTTTAATTATAGATTCACACTTCCCATCATGCTCTCTCTACACACATCTAACATCACATAGTTTCATGAGCTTCACCTTTACATGTAGGTTTAGGTACGCTTTTTACTTTTCTTTTATCCTAGTATTTATATTTACTTAATCACTAGAATAAAGTGGGGGGGGGAATGTAGTCATATAAAATTCAAAATTTGGTAACTTGAGTATGGCTAATGACACCCAATCTATAGGTCTATTTTTATTGGTCTCTTCACTCTCTTAGGCATGTTTTCACAGTTTCCTAGTCATCAATAACCTTCAAGACTGAGCCTTTGCTAACCAAATATTCTCTTTCCATGATAAATATATCCCCCCAAGTCTCCTACCCTTAGGAAAAACACCAAAACTTGGACTAAAATAGTAAAAATTAAGGTGTCCTATTTATAGCACTATTATCCAAGTGCAAATTTGGTTCAAACAATCATATTATCCTAGATCCTTGTCTAAATTCATGTTAGCTTAATGAAAATTCATTTAACCCAAGATAATTAAATCCCATATAAAAGGCCATTCAAAGTCCATTTATAAGGGTTAGAACTCATTTAAAAGAGAGAATAAAGAATACAAACAAGACTACTCAAGCACTCTTCCTCATTCTCTACATATAGGCATAAAATAGTCTTTCAAGCTTATTCAAACCTTTACACTAGTCCTGAGTCACTCTAAGTACACCTAGTTTTGCATTTAATTCCATTTTCATCACACTTTTACACCAAGCACTTCAATGGTATAACTACATATAACTTGATCCCTCCTCACAATATTGGTATGTAGGCAACGTGCTCACACATGGGGTGTGAAGTGCATCTAGCATATCCTTTACACACTAACCCCTTTTTCTTATTTTCCAAAGTTCCATTTAATTGCATAAAAGACAGAATCACATATAAAATTATCTCTATAGGGATTTATATTAATAGTGAGGATCTAAGATTTGGTACATATTCTCACATAGATGTTGTGAACATAACCCCAAAAAATCATATCTATATGAGAAATTTTGACAATAGTGGCAAGATGAGGACTACAACACTGAAAAATAAGGTGTCTTGTTTTTGGTGGTCTTATCCAATCTAGAAATTAACTATAGATCTTAGTTTGTGATAGTCTCCTTATCCTATTCCTCTAGTATCAGACTCTGTCTTAGTCATAACAACCCATAAGAAGCTAAGTCATATTTTCTCTCACTCATTACTATTTCTAGAGAAGGAAATAATACTATTTTTTTACACAAATTAGTGGCTTAATTATTGAATATTATTTACCAATTTTATCTAATCAGACCCATTTATTATTTAGGAATTAAACATCTAATTTGCCAAAAACAATAAAACACTTATCTATGAATGTGGACCTATTTTTGAAAAAATAGGTACATCCATCCATTTAAAACATACAAAGTCATAAGGGAATAGTCCTTATCAATAGGTCAAGTGGAAGTGGCATGGAGTCCCAAGATGATGACTTGGTAACTAGATAAGGATCAATGGGACATTAAATTCTTTTCAAAGGCCTTTGAAATTTTACCTTCTTGATAAGATCCTGACTCAACCACATCCTCAAATTGGTGTTAATCCATCATAAGTGGTTGGTCCTTTTCCAACATACAACTCCATCTCTCTCTTTCTTTTTCTATAAGTTTAGGCTTTCAAAGCTTTAAAATGATCCATCTATCCCTCTTTTTGGTATGACTAGACTCTACCAAAATTTATAGTGTGACCCCTCTTTGATGTAATAAAGATTGAATTCCCTTATTTTCAAAGCTAAATTGAAGTATGTTTTATGAATTCATTAATTATGGTTAAGTGAATGTGTGTTCCTTGATTATGCCTAGAGTTTTTCTCACCTCAAGAAGCGCTTAATAGATCTCACAATTCATTATAATTGTAATTTATAGTTTATTGTAATTTTTAGACCAAATAAAATCAATATCCACTTTTAAGCTAGACAATAAATTACAATCCATGTTGGTCTAGATTTGAGCATAGGACCTGAATAATCCCCTTGTTTAGCTAGGGTGTAATCTAGAACTTGACAATTTTGGCATGCTCGATGGGATGAAGACTTTACTTGGTATATTTAAATTTTAAAATTAATAAGAAAGATTCACAATAATAAGAGAGATATACCATCATCAAAAGTTGAATATACTTTAGGTTATAGATCTCATAACATCTTTCAGACAATAATTTCATGCCAAAGGTTACAAAAAGATCATCAAGTAAAGGTACTTATTTTGAACATACTGAATTGCCTCCTACTTCTTATAAAAGGTCAAGATTCAATAGCATAAGGCCTTATCCTCCAAAGTAGAATTTATATTTTGGTTAGTCTATTGTTTAAGTCCAATCTATTATCCCCATAATCTAAATCCCTTTTACCCAAATAGTTATATGGAATCAAGTGTTAGTCCCATTTAATATGGGTAGTCCCCTAAATTTGGCCCAGTATGATGGCATTCCTATGTTTTCTCTAAAAGGTATCCCTTTAATCTCTAGAGAATGAGATAAAAATAATGCTAATTACCATATCCAAGATATTGCCAATCTATGTTTTATTCATAATGTTACTCAAGATAATGTGGATATCAGATTACTTGCTACCTTTTTCAAAGGAAATGCATTTTAATGGTATAGGAATCTTCCTTTGACCTTCATTTCTACTTGGGATGAGTTAGGTGTAGCTTTAGTTAAGTATTTTGAAGAAAAGTATAATCATCTATCTTTGGTTGAACAATTGACTACCATAAAAAAGGTACCCCCATGAATTCATGTCAGACTTTAAGCTTATATTACAAAAAACATGGATTAAGATACCTGAATTGGTTACACCATCCCTAGAGTATGCATTTTTATACTTCCTTAAGGCCCTTAATTATGATATTAGTGTCATGATATAGTCCATGGGTGGTAACAACTTGCCAAATAACTATTAGATTGATATCAAAGTATAGACCATCTTGATTTAAGTTGGAAAACTTTCTCCAAGGCCTCTAATGCCCTTTTTAAAATAATTTCAACCTATTTACCCCATTCAAATTCCCCAAATTCCATCTCTAGCCCCTATTCCATCTCTAAAAGTCTAAGTTATAGCCTCTCCTAATCAATCTAGTGATATTGGTGATTTGAAAATCATGTTACAAGATTTTAGGAATGAAATTGTTTCACTCAAGAGACAATAGTACCAAAGTAGACCTTATTATTAACAAAACTAGAGTACCTACCAGTCTTTCAATAACCAAATATCACCTTATCAAGGTTTCAAGGATAATAGGTAACCTTATCAAAACCAAGGAGGTATAACCCAAACAAAGCCATCTATAGCCTTTGATCCCAATGTGCCTTCCAAATCAAAATCTATTGTTCCCCAAAATATCTTAATTCAATATCTAAGGTTGGTAGCCTTCCAATCCAAATGACATTCAAAATCACGATTTGGTATAACAAGAGAGTACCATGCCACATATAACACAAGAAGAGTTCCCTCTTCAAGGTGGTTAATATTAAGACATGAATATGGAAATATAAGGATAAGGTCATTAAGTTATAGGTTAGCCTAATGTTATTGATATTAATTAGCATTTGGATGATCACATTGCGTTGAACCAAGTTAGTGAAACTAGCAACACAAATGGTTAAGTGGCAGTTATGACTAGAACTAAAATAAGAGTAGTTGAATAAGCTCAAGATATGAGTAATACTTCTAGTGTTCCTAATTTTATGTTAAATAATGTCAAAGATCAAGTTTTTATCCCTATAACATAGAATATTCAAAACATAAAGACATTGAAAGTTCCCCAAATGCCCCTAACTAGAGAATAATCAATGGTTTAGAAGTTACAGCCAAAGGTTAGAGGAACATATTTTAAAATTATTGATCAAATTAAGAAATCAAATGTTAGTATTAGCATGTGGTATTTGATTACCATGTTGATTCAAGAACTTTTAGATCTCAAGGTATCTAAAGAACCAGCTAAGAAATAAGAAAATGTCTTGGCCAATTAGGACCAATAAATCAAACAACCTAATCAATAGATACATAACATGATAAAGGTGGATAAATATAATGTCAACTCAAGTAATACCACTCCCTTTTATCTCTCTTTGATAGCGTGTGACTGTTTAGTCCATAAGTATATGGTAGATAGTGCATCTAGTAGCATTGTCATGCCTAAACAAATTGCGGACAAGCTTGGTCTTGTCTATGAGCCAAATAATAAGGGAGTATTTAAATTAGATGGATCACCAAAAAAAATAGTAGGAATGATAAAGGACCTAAAGATGACATTATATGCTTTTCCTAATGTTATTATTCAATAAGATGTAGTTGTAGTGGACCTACCTCCCTATTTTGCTATGTGTCTTTCAAGAGATTTTACTTCAAAAATTGGAAGATATTTTTCAATTGATTGGACCTATCTAATGTTAAAAAATAGGTATGACACTAAATAAAAAATACATTCTAAACATATTTAAAGATTTCATTTGGAGCCATATATGCCAAGCATGGTGAACACTAATTGTGTCATCTCAGATAAGGTGTTAGAAAATAGTGAGGTTGAATCTAAATCACCTCTAGATGGAGTCCCAGATCTTTGCCTTGATGAATGGGCCTCTAATTTACATGAAAATGATCCATAAAAGTTAATTAAATAAAAATTACATGGTGTCTATTGTATTCATGAAAACGATGCACCAATTTTAACATTGATGAAAGATGATTAGCCTAGTGATGGATTGTAGTAGCTATATTTTGATGGATCCAAGAACAAACATGGTACTAGAGCTAGAATGATGTTAATTTATATATATAATCAAAGGTATTTATCTTCTCTCAAGTTTAAACTTGGTTGTTATAATAATGTCACTAAATATGAAGCACTAGTGCATGGTTTGTAATGGGAAAGAAAGATGAAGGTTAATTCCATATAAGTCTTTGGAGATAGTGAACTAGTAGTTCACCAAGGGGACTTAATATATGAAATAACCCACTACTTATGTCTTATAAGAATAGATTCTGGTAACTAGTTGAATAATTTCAAACCTTAAATATTTAGGCCATATCAATAAATTTAAACAACCATGTAGACAAGTTGGTTATTATTAGATCACAATTCAGTATCCCAGATAATATAAAAAAGGATAAACTCTAATCACACATCAAAGTAGTTGTGAGACTTTATATCACAAACAACCATGACAATTTTAAATTATTTTAAGATGACATCTGGATTGTTATATTCTTATAAGAAGAAGCTAAATTCTCCATAAGGAACCAAGACAAGCATTTATAGTAGTATAATGATCAGATTATGCAATTAAAGACAAATAAGTTGCCTAAAGGACTTGAAACATTGGAAAATATATTAAATAGAGATGATTAATTAATAAAATAAAAATTTTCTTTATCAACCAAGGAGGAACACTACATAAATGTAGAGATTATAGCTGACAAAAATTTAAATCTAGGTAAAGTTTGTACATCTTCAGAGAAAGAAGCTTTTATTAAGTTATGTTAAAATTTTGGAGATGTCTTTGCATGGTAGTAAAATGACCTTAAAGTTTTTGATCCAAGTATATATCAACATAAATTTTAATTAGAAGATGATAATAGGCTAGTAAGATGAAGGCAAAGGCCAATCAATCCAAAGCTTGAACCTTAAATGAGAGCTAAACTGCATAAGCTCATTGAGTCATCCATAATATTAACCATTAAGCACTCAACTTGGGTAAAAAAGGTTGTTCTAGAATGGAAAAATAATGGTGAAATAAGGCTATGTGTCTACTTACATGACTTAAACAAGGCCTCTCTCAAAGATCACTATCTATTTCCATCAATGGAATATATTTTATAGCTAGTTGCAGGTTCAGAAAGGTTATCTTTATTGGATGGTTACAGTGGATGTAACCAAATTTTATTCAAAGAAGAATACCATTACAAAACAACCTTCACCACATAGTTGGGGACATTTTCATATAAAAATATGCCTTTTGGTTTATCTAATGCTAGAGCCACTTTTTATAGGTTTATGGACATGGCATTTTAGGGTCTCCTCAACAAGTTTATTCTTGTTTATCTAGATGACATAACAACATTCTCTAACAACAAAAATGAGCATATGATTCATCTTAGATAGGTGTTTGAAAGGTGAAATGAATTTGGAGTGTCTTTGAATCCAATAAAGTGTGTTTTCTCTATTCATGAAGGTAGGCTTCTTAGACATGTGATTTCAAAGAAAGGTAAAATCATAGACCCTGATAGGATAGAATCAATTCTTGGACTATCATTGCCTAAGCATAAGAAAGCCTTGAAAATATTTTTAAGAAAGATTAAATTCATAAGGAGATACATT
Source organism: Torreya grandis (assembly GCA_037957365.1). NCBI lineage: Eukaryota > Viridiplantae > Streptophyta > Pinopsida > Cupressales > Taxaceae > Torreya > Torreya grandis. The sequence goes on along the minus strand of JARHVA010001217.1, from coordinate 3,626 downwards.
TTAAATTTTTATACTTTAGATAGTCCACTTACAACCATGTTAAATTTTTTTTAGAGTTTTAGTTGGTCTAAAGAAGTGAATTTTTTTGAAGAAATAAAGAAAGCTATAGCCAGTTCTCCTACACTCATTAGCCCTAATTTTATGAAAGATTTATTATTATATATCTATGATAACCTTAAACACAATATCAAGTATTCTCATACAACAAAATAAATAAACTTTAGATAATCAATAGCCTTTTTTAGTCAAGGCTTTAAAGAATATGAAATAATACATTCTTTTGTTAAAAATCACATCCTTTTAGTTATAAGGTCTCTCAAAAAGATAAGGTAGTTGTTATCAAATAATAAGATAAATTTGATGGTTACACATCCAAGTGTCAAATACTTTCTTCTGAACAAATACATATGTGACAAAAGAGTTGGTTGGATAAACAAGGTCATGGAATATGACATTGAGATCAAAGTCACAAAGTTGGTTAGAGGCAAAATATTCTATGAACATCTAGCCCAATACTTTTATGAGTATAATGAATAGGTTATGGCATCAAATGATCAATAAAATATAAGTAATTGATCCTTAATTTCTAGTTCATTATAAGATATGGTAAGATATATATAAGATGGTATTTATCCTTCTTATCTCACTCCTTCAAATAGGAGATATTTTAGATTATAGACAATTCCTTTTCTCCTTGTTGATAATGTAATATTTAAAAATGATATCAATGGTATACTAATAATATGCATATAACCAAGTCAAACATATAATTTACTTGAGTAATTCCATGATAGACATGGTGGAAGACATTACTTAGCCAAGATTATAGCTCACAAGATCATGAGAGGTGGGTATTATTGGCTAAGTTTATTTGGTGATTACCATGTATGGATCAAGAAATGTAGATAATGTGCCATGTTTGTTGAAAAAGAAAAACTTATAGCCTTACCTCTATAACCAATTTTAGTTAATCAACCCTTTGTATAATAGGGATTGGAATTTATTACTGTTATCAAGCTTAAGACATAAATAGATACTGATTACCACATATTATTTTACCAGATGGACATAGGTAGAAATATTTAAAGAATCTAATCAAAAAAGTGTTTTAGACTTATATGAAGGTTTACATACCATATTTAGGGCCCCTTCAACTATAATTTTTGATAATTCTATGGATTTTTTAGGATCTAAGATCAGGCAATGGGTAGTTCAATAATGTATTTTTCGTAGTGCCTCATCAAACTATTATCCACAAGGCAATAAGCTTGCTAATTATACCAACAAGAATTTATTAAATATCATTACGAGTACTATAGAATAAAATCAAAGATCATGGCATCTTAAATTGAAGTTAGCTTTATGGGATTATTTTATCACCTATAAAACATCAATTACCAATCCTCTATGTAAACTAGTATACGGTAAGGAAGAAAGAATGTCTATTTCTATTCAATTCCTTGATTTGGAATTAATGCATCAACTTGAGCTTTTGGAGACTGGTGTAATGGAAATAATATATATTTATATCATGGAGCTAAATGATAAAATGCATCAAGTCATATTGTCTATGGAGGCCCATCAAGCAGTGACAATGAGATATTTTGACAAATGAACTCCTTTAAGAAGTTTTCAAGAAGTAGATTTGATCCTCAAGTGGGATGAGGATAAAGCCAAGCTAGGAAAACACAAAAAAAATTATTCTCTTTGGAGTAGACCATATACAGTTTCTAGTTACAAATCCCATAATGTTTTCTAGCTCACAAGGATGAATGGTGAAGAAATTCCTATCCCAATCAATGAGATACATCTCAAACACAACTATTAAGGAAAACTAAGTACCCTATACATAGTTAGTTTCCCTTGTTTTTTCTCCAAGTATTTTCTAAACACATTAATTAAATTTCCTTTCTATTTTTTTCTAAATAAGGACTTCTTTCTTATATAGTTACTTTTGTTTTATAGGTTAGTTTTCCTTTTAGTTTGTTTTCTTTCCCTATTATTTGGATTTTTTCTATCTTTTCAAGTCAAGAGGTTATCTTATAGTCATGTAATGGTACATGTATTATCTATGATGATCCAAGAGTTATGTATATGGTCTAAGTTATAAAACATAGTAGGCATGATCCCCAACCAAGTTGCCAAAGATGTTAACCAATTTTGGTCTATATACCAAATTTTTCCTAGTCTAAGAATTTAATGGAAGTATAAAAATCTAAATAGGAAATTTTTAGAAGCTATATCTCACACATGTGGTAGTCTCAAGAAAAATTGATCATATGGGTTTGTCCACTTTGATCCCTAGTTTATACATGCTAAGTTTTAGGTCATCTACCAAAACTACACTAAAAGTTGTGCATGTTCAAGGTTGGCTCCTTAGATTTTACTAAATTTCTCATACTTAGCCAAATAAGCTATGAAATCGTCAGGACATAATGCAATTTAGATATGGATTAGATAAATCAAGAATTTTTATATCTTCACCTAGAAGGCTCTCAGAAGTAGGGAATCAAATAGGTTCATCCCTTTTAGTCTTAAGACCATCTCTTGAAAATTTGGTGCCTCCATGACTTTTTGTGCTTCAAGTTATAAACCTTCAAAGTTAGACTTGGAACATAAAATGTTCATGCTAACATCAAAATGAAGCTCAATAAAAATGTATCTATGGCTAAATTTGATGGTCTTTGAAATGTTAAATATTTATGTGAAAACATCAAATGACATTAGCATGAACATCAATTTTAATCAAGGCAAATAACCATTTGGGTCCTTAAAAGTTTGAAGTTGGTCAAGATTTAATGGTCCATGGGAACCCTCATACTAACACATAAGATCTAATGATCTACATTGGAGTTAACCAGGTCAAAAAGTCCCCAAGTTAAATCCCTTAAAAATCTACAAGTTGGACATAATCTAATGGTGTGAGATAATCAAGCCAAGATCCAATCGAGATAAATCATTGAGAAAAATACGGGTCCAAGATAAATCAATGGCTCATGAGCTTCCATGCACATCAAGATCGATAGAGTGAGATGATTCAAAAAGGGTTAGAGGATCTTGATGATGTATACAAAGAGGACAAGTGTCCAAAGTAAGTGGGTCTTGGTAGAAGATCAAATAATTTCATGCATTCATAAATTTAGACATAATAGCACTATTAGAGTTAATAATTCAAAAGGATATATATAGGATCAATAATCATAAGGAAAATTGGATCAATGTGTCAATAAACTAAGTCAAGAATTGACAACCAATAAAACTTAAGGTCAAGAGCAACAATGAGTCCAATATTCTTGATAAGTGTTGAAAGGCTATTTTCGACCATGAAAGCAAGGTTTTATGGAGTCTTCTCAACACCATTGAAGTTGTTTCAAATGCCATGGAGTGGTCTAACTAATAAATCCAAGTATAAACAATACAAAGGTACCACCATTGGATTTTAATGTACACCTCTGGTTCAACATTTTTTGGCTTGCAAGGTTCATTCTTATTATTAGTTCACCACTTCTAAAGAAGGATCTATATACAAGGAACTCTTAGCTCATGTAAAGATAAAGTGGGTCTTTTTAGACCCAATAGGATCCAAAAGGTTCTATATGGTCTAATATAAGGACTACGAGAAAACC